>KK113854.1:915589-988581 GCA_000611955.2 Stegodyphus mimosarum
AGCTCCAAACAGATGTCAAGGGAAAAGTGTTCTATATATATATATTAACAAATACAATATTATTATCTTATATTCATATACAGCAAATTAAAATTTTAAATTATGTAAATTCAATTGCAAATACATAATTTTTAATATTTACTTAGAAATTATTTTTTTTAATACTGTGATTTTTAAATTATTGATCTTTACACATAATATGTATTTTTTACTGAAGGAAAGAAATGCAGTCTTTAGTTCAGGAAAGGATTGTGTTTAATTGCTTCTTTTATAAAATTATCAATTAAGATGTTTTTCTGTCTAATGTAAGATTTTGATTCAAAGCGAATCTCATTTTCAAGCAAAGTTATGTGTGTTTGTATGTCTTTGGCCAAAAATAGTTATTAGTATTATCACTATAGCCTATATTTTTCACAGAGTGTAGAGGTGGTTCCTGGAATTTTATTGTTTACAGCTATTTTGAAAGTTGATGCAATGTGTTATAGTGCAAATCATATTTCTCTACAGTTTTGAAGTATAGAAAAAATTAGTAATGTGTTTTGTAACTTAAAAGATAAAAGTAACTGGCCACAGTGCCATTTCCTCTGCCTGTAGGTCAATTAGTCAAATCTCAGTTAGTCACATTTACTGTAGTCAGTTATTGCGACATACCTGCTTTCTTTTGTTAAATATTACTGTATGATCCATTCCTAAACTTTGTGACTGTAAGTATAGGTAGGACTTTTTTTTATATTACTTTGCTTTATTTATTTATACATTTTTTGACTGACAGTATAGAGGTCTGGATATTGGTCATCTAGATTTTGAACTTTGTACTGCATTTACATTCGTTAATGAGAAAATAACTTAAAACATATATATATATATATACTCATATATATATAATCTGTCCTATGCTATGCTTTTTTAATGTTTCTATTATTGTGTGTTTTCAGTGTAAAATAAAATTCTAACTTCATGATTTATTGTGCTAATAAATAAACTTTTAGCTCACAATAAATAAATTGCTACACATTTATCAGATTTTGTAATGTGTGCTACTTTCAGTATACATGGCCTGAAAATGAGATTTGCTTACAAGTGGATTGTCAACAAAGATAGTTAAAAAATAAAATGCCAAATATATGGACTAATTCATATATTAATTGTGCATGTGGAAACAGTATTTAGACAGTTGATAGCCCATTTGATTGCTTTCAAAATTTCATATTCTGTTTTCTCAAGTTTGATGACTGATTTTATAAAGAAACTGGTGTGTTTGGTGTGTTAAAATGTTGAATGCATATGATTTATAATAAATGTATGAAAACCAAATATCTCTTTTATTTTATTATTTTTGCATATCTAATTTTTACACATAAATGAATGAAGTCTGTTATTTTAACACTAATTTACTATCTAGAGAGATTCATACATAAAATGTGTCAATTTTTCAATTGTTTTTACTGATATGTTGAATTTTACCAATCTCAGAGAAAATGATTGCTTTTGATTGCATTTCTAACCCTGAAAATTTCAAATATCTCTTATTTGAGCATTCCAGAGTTCCAAAATAAATTTTCTAGTCTATGATTTTTAAGACACAAATGATCCTGGTCATATTTTATCATATTCTACTAATATTTAATGTATGTATATAAAATAATTATTTAATTAAATTAAAACTAAACAACTAAGAGCAAACTGGAATGTTGAAATTCAAGCAAATTTATAAAAATTAAGTTAGTAGAATCTAATACATTAATCTGCAATGAGTTGGAAAAGTAAGATGTAGAAAATTAGGTAAAAATATATTGTTTTGAAAGCCCTTTTTACATAATTTTTTCATTTGTTTATATCTATATATAAACAGATGTGTATATATATGTATATATGTATACACCTGCATACACATTTTGTATTCAGTAATTGATTATTTTACTTTCTTTCTTCTGTTTATTTAACCTCCTGAGTGGTAGGATGCATTTATTATGTAATGAGATTTTTTGTCTCTTGATATGTATTATATGTATTAGATTATAGTTTAAAATATATTGCTAGCTTACTTTCTTTAATAATGTGAATGTCATATTAATGATGGAAGTTTGTGAAAATGGAAAGTAAAACAAGTAATTGTAAAAATTTAGCTAACAGAAGTTGTTTAAATACAGGTCTTCATAAACAGATCCAAAACACCGTGCTACTCAGAAGGTTAGATTCACAGAGTTTAAATCTTATGAGAAGGTATAGAATAGAAACTGAAATCTAAAGGTTATATTGTATAAATTATTATTCTTTAAATTATAAATAGTTATCAGCTAGAGTCTGCCCCCCCCCAAAGAAAAAGACAATCCAAGCATTAAATACATCATTATTTTAACTTTTGTTTTCATACTCAACAGGTAATTTCAAATAATATGCAGAGAAATGCATTTGTACCATATAGCAATGTAGTTCCTACCTCAAGAGATCCAAGAATAACTGAGAAAAGACGTGTGTATTTTTGTCCTCATTGTTGTAAGGTATTTGATTTTAAATCTACATTAGATCGTCATGTGGTCAAACATACAAGTGAAAGACCTTTTGTTTGTCATTTATGTGGTGGAAGTTTTAAATATCAAGGCGCACTACATAATCATGAAAATAAAGTTCATAAAAAATAAGAATCATCTGATGTAGTTGTTTAGTTCATATGCACTCTTCTGTAAATGCTGGAGTAATGTTTAAGATTGATTTTTTGTCAGTTTTTGAGTTGTCTTTTGTTTAATTTGCTTATACTGAATTTTAAATGTAACTCTCTATTTTATAGTTTGTATGTTTCTATTGCAAATAAGTATTTTTTTAACATTAAGTATGGCCATATAAATAGAAAAAGAATTATTGCATGAAATTAGATTGGCTCGAAAGAGAATTCTCTAGAATAAAGGCAAAATATTTAAATTGTATATATCTATTATTAGATTTATGATCATATGCTTGTATTCTTAGATGTACTGCTTAGAAGTAAATATAGAATGTAGATATTATATTCATTAATTTTCCTGTAGGACAGCAATTCTTAAATTAAGGTCTTCAGAGTCCCAATAGTTTTAATCTGAGAATCCACTAAGAGTTAATAATCTGAGGTCTGTGGGTGATCTTTCAAATTAAAGATTTGCCATTTTATTTAATTATAAAAGCTATTTTAAAAGTTAAAAAAATATGAAATCAAAATTGTTATTTCTTTAGAACATAATCAAACTGTAAAACTTTATAAAAGTGGATTTTTTTTTTGAAATTTCAAACAAAATAGCATTCCTGACTGCTTGAATGCCCATGAATAAAGAAATGGGCAGATCTGCACAGAACTGACAGAAAAAGCTATTGGCAGTAGTTATTTCTCTTCTGCCCCACATATTCAAGTACCCAAAACTTTTTTCAAACCTTGCATATATGAAAAGTAAATATCAAAACCACATGGATGTTGAAAACTTTATATACACATTTCAAACATTGAATCAGATACTGCACGTTTAATATCAAAGAAACAACAACACTGTCTTTTCCATAGCAAACTGCAATGAGTGATGTTACACTCCATAAAAGAAAATTAGAATTGTGACTTTTTTTATTACAAAGCTAATTTCTGGAGAAACTAGATTCTCATAAGCTAATATGCATGAAAATATTTATTTTGTTTTGTATTAAACAAAAGGAAATTGCTAGTGGTAAGAGGACTGGCAAGAAAATGTAAGAGCTGCTGTCCTATAATGCTCTGAAGTCCCTTTTATGGGTATTTGTAATGATAACAGTAAAACTTAAGTAGTTGCCTTCATATTGTTTGTAAATGTGTTCTATTGTCAGTGATTTTTCCTTCACAATAAAATTTATGAGCGTAAATGAATTTTCATACATTTGCCATTGTTTGGAAAAATCATCATTACGGTAAATTTTTATTTATTTATTTTTTAATTTTGTTGTTCAATAATTTCATTTATATTTTTATATAATTTATAATAGTTAATTGGGTAATATTTATAAATACAAAAAACAGCATAGTGTTATTGAACATTTCTTCATCTAAGTCTTAAAATTGTTGTCTTATTCTTCATTTGTATATTTTGGATATTTTAGTGTTCTTTTCTTCAGTAAATTTTGGCCAACTTTGTTTTAAAGTTTTGCTTTTTTGCTAATTTTTTCTGTATCTTCTGATTTATGTATTAGTATGAATTTTTATGTATGTTTTATATATTTGCAAATTCACAATTTTAAATATTTAATGTATTCAAAATTAATTTTTCTTTTGTTATTTGCTGTGGAATTTATTATAAACTATGCTGAAAGAAGAGTAAAGGGAATTGTTGTAAAAATTTGAGTTCTGTTACCATATAATCAAAACTTATTTTAAAATATGCATGCATTTGATATAGGTTATCATTTTGTTTGTTTACTTTTTGATATGTAATCTTATTATTATTTTAATCGCTGTTTATACTTTTCCTTTTCATGGATTGTTGGGCATGTATGCAAATACCAATCGATGAATTAATGCTCTGTGTAGGGAGCTAATATTATGAAAGTAATTTGTGTTAAGTAGTTTGATTAACTAAAGGAATGTTACCTTGCTTTATTAATATTTACTTTTTTATTTATTTCCTTAATTTTTTTATTATTTTATTATGTTTGCTGGGTATTCTTTTGATAATTTCTGAAATAAATGCTGGTTTCTTATTAAAGGTGTAATCTAATGTAATATTTCTTATTAAATGTAATTGCCCCTATCCTTTTTTTGTTGTTATTTGATTAATTAATCCACCTTCACCCACCCATTACTTGTAAAATAATGATATGCAATGCATTACTTGTGTATTCATTCAGAGTACAAATAAAAAAAGTGTTTCTGGTGCTAAGAAAATATTCACTTTCTGAATATACAAGATCTGTCCCGAAAGTAATGTGGCCATCTTTTTTTAAGAAATCTATTGCACCAATTCGTATAATTACTCAATATTTTTTTAAATACATCCCTCTTGCTTTAACATATTTGTTCCAACGCGATTTCCATGCTTTATATGTGTCCTGAAAGTCCATCACAGGGATGTCCTTTAGTAACCTCATCATAGCCGCCTTGATGTTCTCCAGGGTCTCCAAATGCTGTCCTTTAAGGGATTTTGTAATCTTTGGGAACAAAAAGAAGTTGGGTAGGAACAAATCAGGACTGAAGCAACGCAAAAGTCTTTCTCAAGTTTGAAACAAAACTTTGGGTATTGCTGCTTGAGAGTTTTTTCCATCTTGATTTCGACCAAGCACTCATACAAGGGTTCACTGAAACAGTGACTGTGACTCCCCAGGAGCTCGGAGACAATTGGCGCTCGTTATGTTGTGTTCCTAAGTCTCCACCCACCCTTCCGTGAAAGCAGCAACACAGTGCAATGGATAGTCACAGCAGAAGAAAATGGGGCGCATTGCTTTCAGTACAGACCTTGTACTTCAAATACATATATTTTCCTTTGTCATAATTCTTTTTAATTCAACTACTGTGACTGCATCACTGTACTGTTTTTCACTATTAACACTCACTCAGGAAACTTAGAAAATTATATTTTTTCTTTTGTGGAACTCCCACTATATTATTCAGGTTCCACGTAATATTATTTCAGGTAACATTAACAATATCATGATAGAGACTCATCTTGAAATGTGTTGGACAATTAAGTTAATAAAAGTATTGTAATAAAAAAAGTCAATTTATAAAGTAAGAGGGCCATTTTTAATTAGGATCAAGGAAATATAGCTACTTATGGCTTTTGGGGGAAGCTTAGGGTTTGGGGCCCAGATCCTGAAAGGGAATTTGAATTTAATTTGAAAGGCAATATAAGAATTGAAAGTTTAGTCTTATACATTCACATGGTATAAAGAATAAATAGATATTTTAAAAAAATAATTAAAGAGAAATAATGAACTGATTTTGAATTTAATAGTTTTCTTTAATGTTTACAGTAGGGTGAATAAATAGATATTTTTTTAAAATATTAAAGAAAAACTAGCTTTAAAAACAGTCTCTTCTGATACTAAGCATAATAACTGAAGGAATTTTTAATATTTTGTGGAACATATTGGATTAAGTTTTATCAAATTTTTTTATATTAAATTTCAGCAAAGTAATGAGAATGCAAAGAGCATGTTGAATTTTTAATAATTGAGTATGCATTTTAATAACTAGCTATGCACATTTTATCATGTATTAGTTGAAAATAGAATCGTAGTAAAAATGTATTTAATTTTTTAACATTTCATTGTCTGTTATTGCATGTGAATAGATGCAAATTTAAATTCATTTCTAGCATCTGTTACATTCAGAAAGACAGCTTTATCATGTGTTTAAATTTATTTTTCATAGTATTCTTAAACCAGCTGCTGGTAGTGTAATTTTTGAAAAATAAAATTTAAAAAAAAAATTATTTTCTCATTTGTGCTTGTTCATTGAATGGAAATGTGCTAAAGTTACATATACGTTTTAGTAAAGCATACAAAATGTGATATAATAAGCACTGTTTAATGTGATCACGTTTGTCCACAGCTATTTTGATAACGTTAAATGATGAAAAAGATATCTTTTGAAACAACAATGGAATTTAACTAAATATAACTAGAAATATATAAATAAATACTTTCACAGCATTTTAATTTACTAGTGGAATGTTCACGTATGAGCTGTTGTTTGCATAATGAACATAATGTTTCTGGAAATAATTTGGCTGATTCTGTACCCCTGATCTCAATACTTGGGCATCCTTCATCTCAGCATTTGTAAGAAATTCAATTATTTCATCAGAATTATGTTCACAAACTTTTTTGCATGATGTGCTTGGATTTGTTTCAGAAAGCGACTGACAAATTTCAGCTTTATTAAACTATCATCAGATCTTTATAAAATGTGGAAAACAGGTTCCTTTGTTCATGGTTGACTTAATGAAATTGGAAGATAGCATGCCAATTTGAGATTTAAAATTCAGCAAAAGGCAACCTTAGTATGGCATAGATTTGTTTCAGAAACTTTTTGACAGAAGGGGTTGGGGACTGCAGAAAACCTTTTTCCTCTTGAAGAAGATGGCCTGTGTCAGATTGTCCTCAAAATCAGTAGAGTTGTTCAAAATCTATACTGAACCAAGTTTGCCTTTAAGCCTAGTTTTAAATGATTGATTAAAATCAAAACCAAGCTATTGGGAACTTAATTCCATAGTTAGTGACATTTTTTTAACATCTGTCAAATTTATAATCTATTTTTTAACTTATTTGGTGACTTTATGCTTTGTCTGGTGACTTTACTTCACTTAAAAAAAATTTTTTTTATACCACTTATAATAACTGAATATTAACTGAATTGGTAATATTAACTGGTAATATTAACTGAATTGTTGAGTACATCAAACTGTGTATTTTTCATGTTTTTGTACACAAATGTGCGAGTCTTCAGCAATTTAATATCAATACCCAAATAATAACATTAACTGCAATTTCATTAAACAGCATCTACTATATAGTGGTTTAAGATGCAAGAGAATCACGCCGACATGGAAAATAGAACAGGCAAATTGACAACTTTGTATTCGGCATAAATTGGACGGGGGAAATTACGCCGAATACAAGGTTGTCGATTTGCTTGTTCTATATAGTGGTTTAGTTGTATTGACTTCCTTTCCATATTAATGTAGATGCATAATAATCCATATTAATGTAGATGCATTGGGTATTTTTGAAACTGAATACTAATTAAAATGATTTGCATAAAAAAAGTTATGTATGAAGATAGAAGATAATTAACCTATATATATATATTAATATACATATTGCTCTTCCTGCTTCAAAAACTGACAATAAAACTTAAAATTTCTTTGAAAAATCTTTGTACATGAAAATATTAAATTTCAGTTTAAGATTGTGATACTTATAGTTTAATTGTAGAGTTTTAATTTCATTATTATAGTGTTATTATTATGCCACTACTATTATATGCATGTAAATTTATAATCCTGGTTTTAAATTTTATATATAGTTTAAAAAATTATATTTCAGTTTTAAAATCATGAAAATGACATCTTCTGTATTCAGCTTTTATATTAAATAAATAAAAGCAATTTTTTGGAAGATTTTCATTTGTCTTTAAAAAAAAAAAAAAAGACTATTTAGATGTTGTGATGTTCAGTTAATTATGAGTCTCAAGTAAAGTACTAAAACGCAAAAAGCAAACAATATTCATTGAAAATATTCTTACCATATAACATAGGAATAAAATGTTGCCATCAGCAAATTTGATTTCATATTCTGTTTCATCCTACTACTAGCCACTCTTCAAATTTGAACCTCATTATTCAGTTTGAGGTGTCCTATGTTTTTCTTTATCCCCTCATATTCTTATTTATATACTTAAAAGAGAAATTATTTCATGTGAATGATGTGCATTATTTGGATAAATAAAAAAATGGGGCTGTGTTTAAAAGTTCAATTTTTTAACATTATGTAAGAAAAATGTTGTATGGAATAGTAGCAGTGTGAAATCATATAGTTCTGACAAAGAATTCATGAAATGGATGATCAAGTAAGATAGATTCATGAAACAGATTGATGTAATGGGTGTGCTTGAAACTAATGAAGCTTAATGAAATGTTTTTCATTGCTTTGAAGGAAGCATTACTGTTGTCATTATATAATTTCTATTCACTGGCGAAACAGAAATAGAATAGGTATAAAAAATGTTATATAAATTGTTGATGCTTGTGACAAATATTTGTTGCAAGCTTTGTTCCAAGGCAATTCAGTGAAAAACTGTGTAGAAATATCTTAAATTATTAAATCTTTTCTTTATTAAAAGAATATAAAACTCTGCATGCAGTGTTAATTTATGACAGAATGACAACAAGTTCAAAATATCAATCACTCTATTGAGTAAAATTGATATTTTAAAAATATGATTATATGTACCATATCTTAAATTTTTGTGGATTAATTCTTAAACTAGAAGGCCTTTGTAACTGTTTCAAATATTAGATTGGAATCTAAATGCGAAGATCAGGTAGCAACTTTCTAATTTTTTGTATATTCCCCCTTTTTTTTAAAGTTTTTAATGCTAAACTCTTTTTGAAGTATTAAACTGTAAGTTTAATTTTTCAGATGTTCTTCATTTAATAATATTTTCCCCCCTTTCAGCAGTAGAAATATTATGTAAAAATATTAATTTAAACACTCTTGAAGGGGAAAGAAAAAGGTTATACTTCAAAATATATTGGATGTTTTGGATAAAAGTGTAGAATGTCAGAAAGCTTTCCTTTATGTGTTATGCTTTATTCGAAATAAAAATATAGACTGCATTTCTGAAATAAATTTTAATTTTAAATTTTTTTATGAATTGTTAAATACTTATTGCATTTGCTTGTGAGTTGATGTCCAAATGACCTGAAAACCATTGGAGAACCATTGGAGTTCAAATTAATATGCGTGTAAGGATTCTGCTAAAGAAATGTAAGGTAGGAGAAACCCATGGATAGACATAATATCTCACTTCAGCTTATCAAGACAGAAATGCAGAAAAGTAATTTCATAGTCATTCAGAAATAAAACATTTAACCTTTCATCTATAGAAAATACTCAGTTTTACTTTTTAAGAATTTTGAACTATTAGAATGTTAGTTAATGAATATTTACCATGTATCTGTAATTACTAAAAATATGTTATATTCCATTGAAATTATGGCCAGTGACAAAAAATTGTTACTTTTTCTACCAGAATTGTGATTAGTGCATGTATCAGGTTCACCAACTTGAAACAGTTTTAACATATTTTTCCCCTTATAAAACATTAAAATTAAAGCCATAACACAAATTCTAACATTTAGTGAAGCTGGAGTTTAGTTATTTGCTTTCAACATGTCTGAAATCAAATGAAACTAACAGCTGCATATATTGTCAACAGCTGTCTAACAAGGCCCCATGCAGATAGTCTTTGTAGGAAAAGGTATTGGAGTAAAGATAGGAGTTGTAACAAATGTATTTTCTAAACAGGGCTCTTTATATCTAATGCCACTTATTCAAACTTTCAAAGAATTAGCTTATTTAAATAAAAATATAGAAGGCCTGATGAGATCTAAAATCATCATATTGAAAAGAAACATATTTATTGACATAAAAATTTGGATGATGATACTACACTAATAGTTCTATTTAAAAACTATACATTTCAAGGGCAGCTGATGTTATGTCTCATCTTCAAAAAGCAAAAATATTGTGCTGACTTTTTTTTAATCTAAAATTATCTGGAATTATTTTTTGCCTGAAAGATATTGAATTCTCCAAGAAAAGAATTTTAAGTTTTGATAGACTACTGTAACTTTTGCAAACAATAATAGTGATGGTTATATCATTGATTAAGAGTGAACATATTGTTTAGCTAAGGTTAAATTCATTTGATTTTGAATTACATGATTATTTGCAAGTACAGTATTCAGAAAGAGATTTGCATGATATCCAAAAATTACATTCTTCATACAGTTTTTTAATCTTTCACTAAAAATATCATAAGTCACTTTCATGAACTGTTTTCCTTATATGATATTATATTCTATGTCTAAACAAACTGTATTGATGCCATTCTATACACAAGTTGAATTTCATTTTATTTTCACTTGTGAAAACTTTTTGTAATTATGAATGAAGTTCCACAGTTAGTTAGACTAATTTTAATTTGTAGCATCTAAACTTGAACTCTGTTATTTGTGTTTTTATGCAACTTTAAAAAATTCCAATATTCCATTGTATTTCTCTCCTGATCAAGTTTGCTATTAACTCAGTGGCTAAGATCACTCAGTACTGAAAGTTTCAATTTTTTGACATGGATCAGAATTCTAGGCGATTTTTTAAATAGATTCTTCTATTTAAAAAATTTCATGAAGACTCATTTCTTTATCAAGCAATTTTTGAATTTCCTCCTGCTATATACCTGATTATAACAGCTGTTTCTTCCCTATGTTTAAAGCATCTGTTAAAATTAGTAGTAAAATTTCAAATTTATGTTATTTAATATAAGGTACCATAAAATTTACACTATATATAAAAATAATAAAACTGTTTAAACTATTATGGCATAAAATTTAAGTTATGAGGGATGTAAATGTTAATTATTTTCCCGTAAATAATCTGTATTTTGAGGATCTGTCGTTTCATGTGTTCTGTTATTCATCTTTTTGTGATATTGGGAGGACCTGTGACAATTCAGTTGTAATCATTAATTTTCTGTTTTTAGTTGTGTATTTTTAACTATCAGCTTAAATAAAACTGCATTAAAAAATTCTATTTTATTAAATCTGCAGACTAAATAACATTCTTTTTACAAATGCTAATTCTTAAGTTTAAATTATTTTCAAATTCTTTTCAAAATCATTTGATAAATGTATTAATGAAATTTATGCAATTTGTTTTTAACAGTTTGTTGGAAAGAAATTTTGTGCAGAAACATTCTTTCAGCTTGTTATTGAGACATTAAGCAAATTGGAAGTTATTTCTATATTTCTGTTTGTATATACTTTTTAATTTTTGTTTTTCAGGAAGAACGGAACTGCTTCATTTGGATTTAACAAGGTCTTCTCCACAGATGTCATCATTCTTTCCCCAGATCCATCAAAATGTTCCTTCCCTTCATACTGATTCAAGTAAAACTTTATTTCAGAACCAAAGTGGTTTAAACACTGGAAATCCTTCAAAATTTAGATGTCATTGTGGAAAAAGTTTCTTTTCAAAAGCAAATTTGAGAAGACACTATATTACACACACGGGTGAAAAACCTTTTGAATGTAATGTTTGTGGTAAGCGTTTCAACGATAAATCAAATATGAGGCAACATCTTTCAGCGCATGTCCTGAAAAATAGTTTAAAATGTATCATGTGTGGAGAAATGTTTGCTAATTATCAGCAAATGCAAAATCATCTTAAAATGCATCATAAGAATTGAATATTCTCTTAGAAATTATTCATAAGTATTTGTAAAGTAATAATTTAATTATACAAAAGTACATTTGTTGCAGAGCATTCTGAAGCATTATGCTGATGTTCTTATCGTTAAAGACTTATTTAATTTTGACATGTTTTGAAATACAGGGTGTCCGAAGAGTCTTTCCCTGATTACATAAATTGATAACTCAGACTAGACGTAAGATACAAATATGAAACTGGTGTCTAATTGCTTACAAACTGTCAAAGTTTTTTTCACACATCAGTAAACTTCCACATGAGCACCCTTGGTAGCACGTAGCACATCTAGGCGATATTCAGTTTCCGTCCACACATTAGCCAACATCACTGGAGGGATCGATTCAATGATTGGCCCATCACAACCAATCCATCGCCCAGGAAAGGTCATATCGAGATAGGCACGGACGTCCAAACCCCAATGAGACAGTGCACTGTCTTGCTGAAACAAGACATCGGGGGGATACTGAAGCAGCTGAGGAGCAGCATACAGTTGCAACATGTCCAGATACACTGCAGATGTGATGGTAGTCTCAGCGAAGAAGAATGGCCCAATAATTCGATCGTGCAATAGCACGCACCAAACATTCACCTTTGAACTGCCTTTGGTGCACTCCATGACCTTGCCAGGGGGTTGTGAACGCCAAATGCGCACATTATGGTGATTCACTACTCCACTGACAAAGAAGGTTGCTTCGTCGGAAAAGGCAATTCTTCTGAGATAACCATCATCGTCCTCAATACGTGATAGCATTTCGACCGCAAAGTCATATCGACGTGTACTGTCATTAAGCGACAAGGCCTGAATGATTTGCACTTTGTTTGCATGAAACAATAAATGTTTGTGTAAAATGTCATGGAGAGAGCTTTTTGGTATCTGTAATTCACGTGAGGCCCTGCACACCGATTTCTTCGGACTTCGCAGAAAAGACTGCCTCACAGCTTCCACCCTGTCTGCTGATGTTCTTGGTCGACCAGACCTCGGAAGGTCAGCAACCGATCCTGTGTTCTTGAACTTCTCATACCAGGCTTTAATGCTCTTGACATCAGGTGGATTCCTTCCAAATATTGTCTGGAAGTGTCTCTGCACTGTGGTTGATGATCGTGTCTCATGGTACCACAGGACACACTGTGCCTTCTCCTGATTGGTTAACATGGCTTCTTGGGCACTGCACCTCATCCACTACTTAGGTACTGCGAACCTAAAACAGAAAAAAAAAAAACTTTGATAGTTTGTAAACAATTTGACACAAGTTTCATAATTGTATCTTACTTCTAGCCTGAGTTATCAATTTATGTAATCGGGGAAAGACTTTTCTGACACCCTGTATTTGGTATTCCACGTAATGATTTATTTTTATGTAAATTCATTATAAGTGCCTATTAAAACATTTCCATAATAACATTACCATCTTTTTAAGTATAATTCTTGTAATAAGGCAATTCAAAAATTGTGTAATGAGTTTATAATTGAAAAAATAATCTTTCAGAAATGTTTTTGTCATAGATTGCTTAACTTGAATTGAATATTAGCTAAAATTTGTTTAGTTTTATTGGATTTACTCCTAATTTTATGTTCAATTTTTGGAAATACTTTTGCTTATATTTTTTGAATAAAATTCTCTGATTTTAACAAAAACATCAAGTAACTTTTTTCTTTAAATGCAGTTTAGTTAGAAATGATTGATACAAACAGGAAAGATATGCTTGTGGGCTAGGAATGGTTTGGAATTAATCTAAGTTATCTTATAAGTAGATTAAATATGCTTTTGAAAACACTGTTTATTATAATTCATAACTTACATACTTAATCATTTTGATTTTATGAAACTGCAATCTTGTTTAATAGATATTTTCCAGTATGAAGGTCAATGTCTAAATAACTACTGCATAAAAGAATATAGACAGAGTGTGAACTTTACAATTTATCCATGCAATCATATTACCTATTGTATGAAAACTGAGTTAATTTATTTGTAGAACTCGGCAAGAACTATTTTCAAGTATGATAATTAAGTGCTGTAAATGGTGTCATAGCTTAATTAAAAAATTATAAAAAATGGACTTTTTAAAAATAGCTATTATAACAAACTTTATTTTTGAAGTCTACATATCATGCTATGAAACATTCTATTAATAATTAGCTATAAAATTTTTTGTAATTAAATTATCCATTTTATCTAAATAGTATATACACTGATGAGCCAAAACATTATGACCATCCCCACATTTTTCAATGATGTGGAGGGCATGTGATTAAGTGGGAATGGTATTTAACTGCTGCTGGAGAAGGTAAGGAATCATTCTTGCACTTACTTTTGTGAGTGGTGGGAAAGGATACTGATCTAAGTGAATTTCATAGACAGCAGATTTTAATGGCCCGAAGACTTAGAACGAGTATCTCCGAAAATGCATGACTGGTAAGTTGTTCACTATCTGCCTTTATTAGTATTGATGCAAAGTGATTAAATGGCAGTAAAACCAGTAGTAGATGCCAAAGGTGGTGGACATCCACATGTCATCAAAGAAAAAAGACGTCCCGTTTCGTACAGCAAAATCGGCACCAGGCAGTGGCTCAGCAGACAGCCCAATACAATGCAGGTGCAAGTGTTTCAAAATGCACAATTCAGTGGACACTGTTGGATATTGAACTGTGCAGATGTCCCACTCATATGCCTCTGTTGACCAAGTATCATTGTCAATTACCTCTACAGTGTACCCAGAAACATTGAGACGGGGCTATAGATAAGTGGAAGACAGTTGTCTGGTCGCATGAATCATGATTTCTAGTTCATTACATCGATGGTTGTGTCAAGATATGCTGTCTTCCAGGCAAATGGCTGCTCCCCCCCTGTATAGCAGGTCATACAGGCTAATGGTAGTGATGTTATTTGTGGTAGAATGACTAGGCCATAAAAGCTGCAGATTATCTGAACATAATTATGGATCATGTGCACCATTACATGGCATCTGTCTTCCCAAGTGGAAATGGAATCGTCCAGCAGGACAACACCACAAGGATCGAATTGTATTGGAGTGGTTCAAGGAGCATAAGGATAAATTCCAATTAATGTCCTGGCCACCTAACTTACTACTCTTAACCCAGCAGAGCACATTTGGGATGTCAGAAAGTGACAGCTCAGAGCTCAAACACCACAATGTAGGAATATCTTAACTTTGCATGACCACTGCTTTAGACATTTGGTACAACTTGTCTCCAGTCATCTGCTAAGAACTTGGGGTATCCATGCCAATGCAAGTTGCAGCTGTTTTGCAGGCCAAAGGTTGCATAGTGCATTATTGAGTTGGTGGTTATAATGTTTTGGCTCTTCGATGTATCATAATTAGAAAGTATTTATTGCACACATCATCAAAATAATGAACATAGACAAATAGTTATGAATCTCTGGCTTACTGTCATGGGGATTTTTTTAGAATGAATGATGGCTATCCAGACTGCAGAAAAGACAAATACATCTACAACATCCTGCATTAACTATGCATAATATTTTACAGAATGATGTTACAAATATGTAGAGTTTCAGCATACAATGGAAAAAATGAAACATATTCACTATTAGTAAACAAGTATGTCTGTATAACAAACAGACTAATGAAATAGTTGTGATTTCCATATGGCGGTCTCACATTGGCTAGTGAAACTCATCTATTATTCTATATGCAATGATGGTCGACCTGTGGCGAAATGTTTGATTGCTGAATGCGTGGAGTTTGACTTGATTCGATCACAGGCAAGTGGGCTGGCTGCATTTTTTTTTTGTTGTTTATGTATTTTCTTTTCTTTAATGATATAAATATCATCTTAATGAGTGAAAATTTATGAAAACAGACTACATAATTTTACAAATTTAACAAATAGAAGTTGTTAAATACAGTTCTTTGTGAGCAGATCCAAAAAGTTGGTGCCACTTAAAGGATCAACTGCAGTTTCTATGCAGTGTGCACTGTGTGCTATCATACAAGATTTTCTTATTTCTAAAACAGTGTAACTTAAAAAATTATTGTTTTATATTTTAAATTACCTCATTTTTTCATATGAAAAGTTTATATATTACTATACAAAGCACATTGATAACTTTTTTCCATTTCTATTTATAATTAAAATTTGCTAATTCTTGTCAGAAGAAGATGCTTAGTCTTCTGCCCATTTAAAAAAGGGGGGGGGGAGAAAGAAAGAAAAAAGCTTTGCACATTGTACATCTAAGGATATATTTTCCAAATACAAAACAAGAACAATAAACAAGATTCATGTTTAAGATTATCCATATTAATTAAAAAATTAAAAATCCCTATTAATTTAATTTAAATTTTAATTCCATCAAGCTTTGTATTACTATTTTGAAAGTGATATAAATATATAGTTATTTTGTCCAGAAAACTCATATAAGCAAAACACATTATTTTCGCTTATGGTTGTAAAGGATGTGTCAGAAGGCTTTAAACTGTTTTAAAGTATAATTTTATAAATAGATTATAATCTAACTGTATGTTTAAAGAAAAGAAAAAAAAATTGAAAAAATCTTGACCTTTGAGCCATGTTTGTGTATGAATTTTTTAGTAGTGATAAAATGTAGGGGGAATTTCTCGCTATTTACCTTCTCTTTTTTTTTTTTTTTTTTTTTCTTTTTTTTTTTTTTTTTTTTTGTCCTGTCTCTGTATCGTTACTGTTCAAACTATGAAATATTTAAAATATGATAGTTTTCAGGATGGTAGAAAATATTTTTCATTTTAATTGTGATTTTTAAATTTCCATGATATATTATGCACAGAGAATATTTATTGAAAATATATTTTTCAATGCTTCTGATAGACAGTTTATATTGATGAAAGATTAAATAGTAATAATATGTGCTAAATATTCATTCCATTTCTAATTTAATTTTTATTACTTTGATTACACATATGGAATTAAAAAATTATTTCAGAGCTATAAGAGTATATTTTTTCATCTTTTGTTCGAATTTTATTTGTAATTTGTACTTGAAACTTCCTTGTATTAGCATATTTTCATTTACATTTTCCATACTAGTAGACATTAAAAGCAGATTCTTTTACGACTTATTATTATTATTATTATTATTCCAAATTAACAATAAATTACATATTATAAGTTTAAAATAATAATGATTAACTTCTTTGCTTTATGTTCAAAAAAAATTCTGGCATAAGACAACATAATTTCTGTATAACAATTAGCAGCATGCTTCACCCAGAAAATATGTATTTCATATACTTTTGAATGAATAATGCTCAGAAACTTCAAATGAAGAACAGAGCTCAGAAAGAAATAAATACATATATAATTTTTACTCAATGAATTCTGCATTCATAATTTGTTTGAAGTAAAAATTGTGAATACTATTAAACTATACTGAATAGAATAGTTTCTCAGTATTAAAATTTTTATTTGAATAACTCATCTTTAAAATCTTTTCTTTCATTTATTGAAATTATCTATCTATTCCAAAACGAAAATTTTACATTTTACTTCAGGCCTTTTTTTTTTATTTGCTTTACTTCAGTTTAAACTAAACTGAACTTTGGTGCACAAATCTGTATATTTTATGCAATTAAGTATTGTATATTTTTTCAGGCCATTATGCATTAACTTCAAGCATCATTGCAAGTACTGAAATATTGCAAAATAGTTCGCAGAATGATGTCTCCATTGATAATTTTTTACCAGTGATGTCTAAAAATACTCTTTTTCCAAGAAAGAAAAGATTATTACATTGTAATCATTGCCATAAGGTATTTGCATCCCAATCAAAATTGAAAGTTCATGTTCTTGTGCACACTGGCGAAAAGCCTTTTGCTTGTGAAATCTGTGGGAAAACATTTAGCCAAAAAGGAAATTTAGCTCAGCATTATACCCTTCATACTGGACAGAAGTATTTTAAATGTGAATTGTGTGAACGGCAGTTCAATCGTAAAGATAGATTACGGTTACATAGTTGTTGGAGAAAGTAATACTATGTTTTAAATTCCAAGAGTAGTAAAAAAAAAGTGTCAGCATTTTATTCTTATTATTATTTAAATCCAGTTTTATTCATTTTATGTTTTATTGAATTCATTCTCTCTTTTTGTGTATCTAGTATGTCCAAATGTTTTCATAAATTGCTTCAAATTATGTAGTACTATTATTTGTTCCATCTTATATATAACTGAAAAAGATATTAAGGTATATAAATGCTATTTATAAATTCCACTCACCTCTAATGATTAATAACATGTCTACCTGTAGTATATCCACATCTTCATTTTGATTTTTAATAATAAACCATTTTTAAGTAATATTTACTTTCAGAAGATATTATATTGTTATTTATTGTACAAATGCAAAGTGTAAACATGTGAGTCAGTTGTGTATTTTTTTTTCCAAATCAAACTGTGCGCAAGAATAAAGTATAAATATGTATTTTCATATACATTTTAACTATAGACTACCCTTTAAAATTTACATCTAACACAAATGTGTGTTTTCTTAGTTACTACTTCATGTATTAAATTATTTTTTATTTGAATAATGTAATTTATTCAATGCCCTCTTTTTGTTTCTGAAATAATTTTACTGATCTTATGCATAAAAGTTCTAGTACGTGTGTATATAAATATATATTATATGGTAACCAATACTTTTTTCAAAATCAGGTTCATAATACTAATATCAATATATTAACATCTGTTTATATAGATACATTAATTGGCATAATTTTTTCGAAATATAAAAATTACTTTGTTAAAAATTTGAACCTCTCAATGTTAAAAAAATTTAAACTTCTTGAGAATTTTTCAATATTTAAAAATATATATTAAATTTTTAAATAAAACATTATACTGACTTGAAATTTCAAAAATTTTAAATGATTTTTGAAAACAAACTGCTTTAGGTTTTGTAATTAAATCTCTTTGTTTTAGTTTATATATAGTAATTTATGACTTTTTATCAACTTTTCAAATATGCCATGCATGTGTGTATATCTATGTACTACATGTGTATAATATCTTAGTGCTGCAATCTAACCTGACGACACATTGAAAATGGTTGTAAACATTAAATTGTGATGTTATGTTTCAATGAAAAATTTAACTTTGAATTAAATCATGGGAATTTAAAATCTAAAAAAGGTTTAAAAGCCAAATATGTATGTATATCTTAAGTTGAAAAAAAAAATGACATTAGTAAAAAAAATTTTTTTTTTTAAATGTAACCCTAAGTAAGTTAAATTTAAACCATAATATATAAACAAAGGAGAACTGGAGAATGCAAGAATGCTGGATAACTACATGACTAATTTATTTTTCAGAGAAGTTATAATTAGACTTACAATTAAAGAACTGACCTTTTGATTCATGTTACAATTATAATTATTTTGTTGGTTCTTTTTTATGCATTGTTG
Source organism: Stegodyphus mimosarum (assembly GCA_000611955.2). NCBI lineage: Eukaryota > Metazoa > Arthropoda > Arachnida > Araneae > Eresidae > Stegodyphus > Stegodyphus mimosarum. The sequence goes on from KK113854.1 coordinate 934,987, forward strand.
GCTTTGTATAATTTATTCCTTATCTTATTGATTTCCTGTTGATGATTGTAGTATAATCCTTTTATACATATTTTCTAGTAGGGAGTAAATTATGTGATCATATTAAAATTATTTACCATAGTATTATTTGTATTGTGTTTGTATTCTGAATTCTGCAGTATGTTTATAGTTTTATGATAATAGATTGCATGGCTAATTTGTTTGATTAAGGAAGCAAAGGTTAGATTTGTGGGGAGAGACTGTGAACTGCCTTTTTTTTTTTAAATAATTTTAATTTTTCCTATATTTCATGCATCAATTGAGAATATGTAATAGCTGATTCCTGCTTCTCTGCTGAAATAAATTAGTTGTGCAATTTTCAAATTTTTTGTATATTTTTTGCAATTCTTTTCGCACCATATTTCTTTATTGTGATTTTATGATTTTAATATTTTACCGTATATCTTTTATTTATTGTTTTTAAACATGTCATGCATTATGTTATGTCTTTTTCATATTCAGTGCTCACGATTTTATTCAAAATTTAATTCTTCACTAGCTCATATTATCATATTTTAATATTTACCAAATCAGTTTTTCTATATTTGTATATACAAGAATCCCCCATTTAACTTTTTTTTTTCTTTTTTTGTGTGTTAAAATGATATATTTGTTGTAACCTAATTTTACAAAATGCAAGATGAATTTCACTTAGCAGAGTCCAAGCAAAACTTTTATAAAAGTTATTATTACAGCTAAATAATATATATTTCCCAATTTGTATGCTTGATTTGAATTTTAAAAGATTACGGCAGAGTGTGTTAACCCATTTTTAAAAAGATCTCAGAGTCGTTTAATTAAAGTTCAGAATTTAAATACTTATTATTTAAATATTCATATCGATGACCTGTTTTCTGTATTGTAAGACTGCATAGGGTTTTCCATGGTTTTTTGTAAAATTTCCAGACCTACTGCTTTTTATTCATCATTAATTTCTTTCCAAAATCCACAACCAAGATAGGTTATGGACTTGAAAAGAGCTATTTCAGCAGATCAAAGCTTGACAGTCAGTAGGAGAATTGTTTGGGGATTTCACTGGAATATCTTAAAAAGGTATACAGGTAATACCTGAATAACCTTCATTTTTTCAAGGAATGCAACTTTTGCTTTCACAGTAATGTGATGATTTTTGTCTTGGTTCAGTCTTACTTTTTGAAAGTTGTTGGAATGAAGAAATGGAATTTCTTCAGTAATTATCAGGTATATAACTTTTTCTTGATTATATTAAAAACTGATTTTTTCACTTTTTATTTTTAAATTTCTTTGCATTGTCAAAATAGTTTGTCCGTTTTTTTACCATATATCTGATAATAAGTAGAACTTTTACTGTTGCAGTGATTTGCATAAACTTATGCTTCATCAAGGGTCATAATGTCTATTTATCTCCTGCTGGAATTGTGTTCGTACAGAGCTTCATAGTATTTTTGTATTCCCTCAGAAGCCTTGGCAAAACCCAGCAAACATTTTGATTTTAAACTTTTTTCAAGCTGTAAATTTTATTTTGTTTATTGTTGCTACAGGTGTATTTAAGGGCTAAAGTTAATTACTGTATCACTGAATTTTCTGTTGGTACCATAGAGTTCACTTTAGATATAGTACATATCTCTCTGGATATATGTTGAGAGTCTTCCTATTCTATAATGATTATTGTTTTTTCCTTTTCTGATCAATATTTTGAGAATTTTGCTCTTAGAAGTTTTAAAATCATGCATTTTACAATGTTATATAAGTGCAAAAAAGAAATATTTCACTTCAAAAAGGGTAAAACCATGTACTTTTAATAATAGCTGATATACTTGTGACATTTTAAAAGCAGAATAAATTTCAAGGTAAATGATATTTCTGTTTTCATATTGTATGCTTCTGCCAGATGATTTTATTGAATAACAATTACCTTTTTAAATCCTGTACTGAAATAGTTCTAATAATATGTTAAAATTGTCTGTAGCACAAAGATACTTGAAATTACTTGCACAGATATGATAGTTGTAGTCAGCGACTGGTGACAGGTAATGGTAAATTTGCAACCATTGGACATGAATTAGGTTTCAAAGAAGTAAATTTTTGCAAAGGGATTTATTTCTGTGTAGGTATTGCAACATATATTATAATTTTTTCAGTGTGTAATTTTCTTTAAAAAGAATATTTTTGGCTACGGTGGCCTTTTGCATATAGCAGGTGAAAATAAATAGAACATTATACACATATTCTGTTGATGTGGGGTACTTTGCCGTTTTCCATTTTATTCCTTAAAATAATTTCTGAATTAGAACTTGTGCTCTGTCTATACATTTTAGTAATTTTAAAAGAAAATAAGTAACTAAGTTTTAATCTTCAACTTTTAGTTTTAATTTACATAAAAATTTCTAATGAAAAAAATCACATTTTGTTGTTTTGAATGTATTTAATTTTGAGCAGAATTTAAGCAGTATTCTTCTTTTAAAATAACTGTTTGAATTAAATTTGGAAACTTAAAATATTTTTAAATTTCAGTTTTTGTACTTTTAATTTGCATTATTATGTATTATCTACTTGGAATAAAGCATAATTTGTATTTCAGGCTTTTATGCTTTAACCTCTGCTATAAACATAAATGACTTTCCTTCTTTAAATTGGTCTGAAGATGAACAAATGAATAGCCATCTTCTAGAGAGCAATCAGAAAACACTTTCCCGGAAAAGTCGAAGAATGTTTCCATGCATTCATTGCTCAGCAGTATTTTCATCAAATTCAAGTCTTAATCTTCATGTCCGTGTACATACTGGAGAGAAACCTTTCGTGTGTGATATTTGTGGAAAGGAATTTAGACAGAAAGGAAATTTAAAAGTTCACTATACTCTTCATACTGGGCAAAAGAATTTTAAATGTAGCACTTGTGGACGCCAATTTAATCGCAAGGATCGACTGATAGTACATACCTGCTCTTATAAAGGAAAACATAATGTGTAAAATTGTGTTTAATCTTTCTGAATTTATTTTCTTTAAAGTTATAATGACCATTCTCAAAACTATCTTTAGGATTGGTGCTAAAGAAAAAGATGAGTTCTATCTGAATAAACCATAATTTTATGGTGTAAAAGGAAATGTGAGTAAAGAAAAGTTTAATTGCAGCAAATATTATTTGACTGAGGCAGTATAATCTATATTTATACTTTGTGAAAGGTTTTGGAATATATCATACATCTTTTTTAAGTATTTGAATCTGTTTTAAAAAATAACATCAGTTCCAATCATACAGAGTAGCCCTTTTTTTTAAGGGAACATTTTTAAGAAATTCCAACAAATTTTTCCAGGACTTCAGCAATGTATCAGCAATGTCTTACACATTGTAGATAAGAAAAAAAAAATTAACATTCACATAGATTCCCTTGCCCCCTTTTTTCAAATGTTTCCTTATGTACCTGATGAATATTAAATAAATCTGAAAACACACAAGTAATTAATACTATATTCAAAAACTTTCATTTTTAATTACAAAGACTTAAAGTTTTGTTTAAGATAAAAACTGGTAAGCATGCAGACCATTGTATTTCTCAGATTAATATAGAAACAGATAAAATACCAATATAACTTAAATTATAATAGCTACTTAACTCTTCTTTTTAATTTGATTACTTTCCCTTTCTACCCTCAAAATAGTAATTTATTATAATAAATCTCTCTAAATTGTATTATTTTAAAATTAATGCTTGTCATATAAGTATGATAATAAAGTTGAACCAAAATTGAAGCAACTGTAATCTAATTGGAATTCATGCATTTTTCTTTCACTTGCTGCTCTGTTATCTTTTTCCCACTGAAATTTATTATTATAAAAATGTAAAAAAGTCACAGATATGATCAAGAATAGCCATGCAGATTGCACCATTTTAACTATATATTGTATGTGTGTGTAGAATGTGTGTGTCCAAAATAAAAAAATGTTAAATTGGTCATGATGACTACTAACATCTTTGTGCATTGTCACTCCATCATCATTCATGTGTGTCATCCAGTATTGAAAAAAATATTATCGTATATATATATATAATATGCAGAAATAAATTATTTATTTCTCGTGTGTACGGACAAAATCCATTGTTATCTAAGATAAAATTTCTGTTTCTGAGTATTCCAGTGGATATATTTTCATCTCTAGTGCACACATTTATATTCTGTAATATGGCGAGAAGGCTTGCGCAGAGAGACTAGAAATTTTAGGCACCATGAGTTGGCAGTTAAGTTACTATTAAGACACTTTCTTCTATGCCCTTTGGTGGTAAAAAATCACTTTATGACTGCAAGCTTGTACTTGATTGTTTTTTGGGAAATGGACAACACATTAACTTTATTATGGAACACCAGCCATTGTAGCATTATTAGAAATGACTTGGCATATGGCTGCCCTAGGCTGATTCTTATTTACCTCAGTAACATTCTTTTCTACTTTTAAGAGATTTGTTAAATACAGTATCAATCTGTATCAGTGTAACCAGTTTGAAGAACTGGCCAGGGAAATGTCCTGGAGTTCCTTATTGAAAACTAGTTCCATGTAACCTTCAGAGGCTGTGGATGTAACAAATTTAAATCTTAGAACTGACAATGACTATTTGTAAAAACATTTTCCTCACCTCTACAATTACCCTAATCTTAATGATACTGCAGATAATAAATTTTCAGAAGTTGTTAACTTCTTGCTTATTTCAAGATTTTATTGGGCTGTCCAATATAAACTAATGGCTAAGTGTAGGTTAAAAAAAATGTATCTGTAGCAGTAAGGTGCAATTTACTCAAGAGAGGTATTCTTAGATCATAGTGACAGCAGGATACTTTGTACTTTAAACTGTTGTAAACTTTGAATACCTGTTAACTGCTGAGTGATGGCAATTTTATTTCCTAACAGTCTGGTGAAAAAGGTGTTGTACTACAAAATTTTCTCAAAACAAAAGTGATATATGTTATATTTTCAACATATGTAAGCAGTTTGTAAGTAGGTAGTATATTTCAAACTAACAAAATGCTTCTCTAGACATATAACATAGCTTAAATTTGCAACTCTCATGTTGAGTACTTGACTTACAAAATGTCATTTTTTTGGTTGGCTCTTTGTACCTTTAGTTTTGTTATAATTTTTAAAGTAATGCTAATATTTTAAAAAGTTTAAAATTTTTTAAATTCCTTGTAAAATATTCTGAAAATAATATACTATTTACTGAAACAATTTTGAATGATTAATATTATTAATAATATATACTTATCATAATTCTTCAGAGTAACATGTGTAAGCAGTCTTTGAATAACTGTCATTAATTTTTTTAAGTAATGTACTTAGATTGGAGCAACTTTTTAAAATGGATTCAAATTCCAAACATATATATTTAAATAAGCTGTTGTATGATTTTTTTCTCAAAGCTGTAGTTTTAAATTCTGTTTCTGTTCACTTATGTTTAAATTCTTGAAATGGCATATGTATTATCATTATTCCTTGAATTCATTAAAAATTAATTTTCATTTTGATTCATTAATTTCAGATTTGTGTATAATTAGTCTAAAATCATTCTGGTTGCCTTGTATGTTGTATTTTAATATTTAATTCATTTTTTTTGACAGATAATAAATATTTCTAGAAGTTTTCAAAGGAAATGTTTTTATAAGGAATGATAATTGCACATAATGAAAAAATATATATCTTAAGAAATTAATTGTTGATGCTTTTTAAAGGTTTCTTTTATTATATAATTGCATTTATCTGTTTAGAACTTTTAGTCTCATTTTTTTGTCTCTTAAGTGTTAGATATTATATGAAAACATTGTAATTACCTCATGTTTAAATTTAGTTATTTAATGTGTCATTAACATATTTTCTTATTATTCTAAAAATATTGGAAGTAATTATTTTTGTTGTATAGGAGTGTTTCGGGTAACTTGTAATCTGTAGGTCTGAGTCTGTGGGTAATGAAGCCAAATGTTTCTCATCTATCTTCCTTTTATTAAGCAGTACATTTTATTTATTTTGAAGCTATTTTTATGTGTGTGATTTAATAGTTGTATCTTTAAATTCTCTTTTTCTAAGTATTAAAAATAAATAATGTATATCTGCAACAAGTACTAAAGTTAAGAACAAGCATGTGTCATTGTGATATTTCATATGTGAAAGATATGTAGTTATTAGTTGTGCAGCTTCAATAGTATAGTTTTAATGTATTTTAGACTCTCATTTATGATAATTAGATGTGTCTTATTGCTGACATTTTATTGAGTAGAAAATTAAGCAAAAATCAACTTTAATTTGATGCTAGTGTTATGAAACTATCCAAACACTGATTTATGCGATTTTTTTTTTTTTTTGTCATTGATTTCTGTCAATTATTATTTGTGCAGCTGAAGTAAAAACTGTATTTTAAAGTGGGCATATATATTTCATTTTTAGAGGTTTTAAAAATGATTACACATCTGATTCTTCCAGCACATTAAAAATTAGTGCACAAAATAAAATTTTGATCTATGTATAGGTGTCATGAATTTCTTACATGCAAATAATATAATGGTGATTTTCAGGTGTATTCTCACTGGTTCTTATAACTTGTTATAATAGTCTGACAATGAAAAGGAAGAAAATTATTTTAAAGTGTAGGAATGCTGGAGTAAGATTTTATATTTACAGAAAAACTGCAACATACAATTTGAATGTTATTTTATTTTTGGTGGAAGGATTAGTGATTTTGGAGCACTTTCTTTAGAAGTCAGAACTGTCTTGAAAGTTATGCTTCAGTTTAAAAAATACTCTTTCAATTTAAAATTTTTATATATCTATGTATATTTAATACATACATATTAAGGTGGAAAAAATTATTTTTAATCAAATATTTTCTCAAGTAACATTTATTTTGCATAAGTTTTTTTTTTACCAGTTACATAACTGTTTTTAACTTTTGATTATTATAAGGTAATATGTATACGTTGAGAGACATGCACAGATCAATACTCTATTTAAAATGGTGTGAATAAAAAATTTTTTGTGCTGAGATTCATACTTAGCTATTTCAAAAAATAAAGTTAGGTATAATCTAATAGTGGGTGCCAAATAATTTAAGTGGTTTTTGTTTTTATTTTTTATAACTTTTGTGATGTCACCATTTATTTATTTATTTATTTTTCTGTACTTTTGTTGAAATTTCTACATGTTTTTGGTTTCAGTTACTTTTTATACATATTCAAGTGACATTTTATATTTTCATGATTATTTCCTCCTACATTTGAATTATGTGGAAATAAACAGTACAGAACTTTGATTTCAACAATATGCAAATAAATAATAAATATCTAAATGATAACAAAAACACTAAATGTTTAATAAAGCAATAAAAAAAATTCACCCTTTGCATTCTGAGAGATTCGTTCTAAGTTATGTGACTTAATGACATTTTTCCTCATGAGTTTTTATAGCTGAGTATTTTTCTGACTGATAATAGCAAATTGGTGCTTATATCTTTCTAAAAAACATTGTTTGGTTAGTACCATCTTATAATCGAAATGATCCAAATTTTTATTACTTTTCCGTAGAAGTTTTTTTATACCTTCTATATCAGCAACTGCAAAAATTATTTAAAAGAAAAAAAAAGAGAGAGAGAGAAATGTAAATATAGCAATTCTTTATCAGGAAAACTTATATAAAATGCTTATGTTATATTTTTTAAAGTAAAACATACTACCAGTACAGTAAGAATATTTTGTAAATACAGATCCATTTTTTACATTTTTCATTATTTAAATAACTTTTCAGTTTTTTAATTATTTAATTTTGATGTAGTAAGTTTTAATAATCAAAAAAGCATACATTTTTTAAATGTAAATACACAGTCCAGTCACATTAATGTGACCATCTGTCAAAAGCCAGAATAACCACCTTTCGCAGAGCGGACTGCTGCGAGACGTGCAGGAAGAGAATCACATAGGTCCCTGAAGGTGTTCTCTGGGATGTTGAGCCATGCCGACTCTAATGCCGTGGCCAGCTGCGCTAGATTACGCGGTTGAGGATCCATGGCGCGAACAACTCGATCGAGATGGTCCCACAGATGCTCGATTGGGTTTAAGTCAGGTGAGTTTGCTGGCCAGGGGAGGACGGTAAACTCATCCTGGTGCTCTTCGAACCACGCACGTACACTGGCAGCTGTATGGCACCTCGCATTGTCCTGCTGGAAGATGCCATCATCCTGAGGAAAAACAATGCGCATGTAGGGGTGAACATGGTCCGCAAGGACAGATGCGTACTTGTATTGATCCATTGTGCCTTCCACAATGATCAGTGAACCTAGAGAATGCCAGGAAAACATTCCCCAGACCATAATGCTCCCGCCTCCAGCTTGGACCGTTCCGGCAATGGTTGCAGGGTGGTTCCTTTCAGAGGTTTCACGCCTTATACGCCAACGTCCATCTGTCCGATGGAGCATAAAACGCGATTCATCCGAAAACGCAACCTGTCGCCACTCAGTGGACGTCCAGCTGCTGTACTGGCGTGCAAATTCTAGCCTTCGCCGTCGATGAACAGCAGTCAGCATAGGTGCACGAACCAGGCGTCTGCTTCGGAGGCCCAGACGCAGCAATGTTCGCTGAATAGTACTTTGGGAGACACTTTTGGTAGCCCCTTGGTTCATTTTGGTGGTCAGTTGCTCAACGGTAGCCCGTCTATCTGCCCGAACGCATCTCCGCAACCGTCGTTCGCCTCTGTCATCTATGGCCCGTGGTGCACCACATTTGCCACGTCGCTGATTTTGGACAGTCCCATTTTGCCATGCACGGTACACTTTTACCACGGCGGCACGCGAACAGTTCACAAACTCAGCCGTTTCGGAAATGCTTCCACCCTTGGCCCGAAAGCCAGTGATCATGCCCTTTTGGAAGTCGGATAAATCGCTTCGTTTCTGCATTACGCCAACGATTGAAATGTTTTCCGAAGCCCTCACACACCCTTTATATACGCTCAACTGCACTGTGCTGCCACCTGCCTTCTGTGATTGGTTATTTAACTCTGACATGGAAAGTAAGTGGTGGTCACATTAATGTGACTGGACTGTGTATGTTAGCTGATGAAATTTGTATCATGTCAGTTTCTTTGAACTCAAGTTAATCATGCTTTCATATATTTCATGTTTTAATGTTTCAAAGATTTTAACTTTTTCCTCTGAACTGGCTGTGTTAGGGGCAGATAGCAGCGAGGTTTCCATGCTGTGTTCAATTTTAAAGAAGTCTAAATTGAAATATATTTACTTTATAAATGGCTTTGATGAATGTGATGCTGATGTAATATTCAATTAGATATTCCAAATTTTATGTTTTGGGGTTAATTTCATTTTGTAATTTTCGTATGCTTTTGTATTGAAAAAATCCTAAGTAATAAAGGAAAGCTTTTATTTATCAAACTAATTTAAATAACGATGAAAATTAAAATGTAATTAATAAAATTATGTTAAAAGTCATAGATGGGGAAATGGAATTTGCATATTAATTCAATAAATTTTATTTATTGAATTTAGTAAGAAACATTTTCTTAGTAAAAACTATGAGATTTGGTATCTGCTAGGAAAGGTGATAAAAAATCTGGAGCCTATTATATTCCCATAATGAAATTTCCACAAAGCACCAGTTAAAAAACAATGTGTAACTCCATGAAATAGCTTTTAATCTATTGACAATATATCTGTGATAAAAATGTCAAAGAAATTTAATATATTTTTTTATATGAAATGCATTTTACATCAGTTCAAAATACCTTGAATTAAATAGTTGCTTATCCTAAAAGAATCATGAAAAAGCAAAGGGCTTTTATATTTTGTATTTTTATGCAAGAAAATAATAAAGTGATTGAATGGCAGGGAATATTTCAGATTACAAGAACTAACTGCAAGAAACATGTAATGCAAAGAGTATACAGAATATTAAAATTTTAGAGGCTTAAGAACCAAAAAATAAAAAGTATGCCCTGATAAAAAGCTTGATTTTTTTTAATTTAAATTTTAAATGCAGAATGCCTGTGGTCAGAAATTTAAGGCTGTGAAATGTAATAAATGCCATCAAATAATTTGATCTTTATCAGCTGTATAACTTAATGATACAGCTCATATATTGTTAGGTTTTTATGTTTTTGAAAAAAAAAGTTTGCATTATTATGTTAATATGATTATGGCATTTTCATTCAGAATTGTTAACACTATGGTAGAATGAAATTATTTCTACTAGAAGAATGCATTTCATATTGCTACATTTGAAGAAAAATTTGTATTTATTTCAGTGAGGTATTAAATGTCATGCTAAAATTTTGAATTATGAAACTGAAGTAGTTTAATTTCATTTTTATTCATAAGAATATTTCATATGCCAAATATTTGTCATAAATGTATGTATTTTCCAATATCTCTGAGCAGTACACTTAAAAATCTTTCAATGAAGTTCACATGTCCATTATTTACCAGATATTGTGCTATTCGAATGAATTAAATAATTTCAACTAATTTATTTCTAATTTAATAAATATGTATTATACATAAGATTCTGTTCTGCAAAATTCTTAAAATACGTTTGTAATGGTTTGCCTCAGAGTTATACTTTAAGGCAAACCATTAGAAATATAGTTTGTTGTTAATGTTTAATGTCGTTTTTCTCAAAATGTAAGGAGTAATTTGTTTGTAATTTGTTTAAGTCTTAAAATGCAAAGAGTAATTTTTTAAACTGTATAATGCTTAAAACCTTGTAGAATTTACTTTGAAAGAGATATTCATATGTGCACATGCTCTGAATTTACTAGTTGTAATTCTGCACCCAGAAGTACTGGGAAGAAATATATGGCTTAGTGCCAAAAGCTCGGTAGTTGTAAATAAATGAGATATTCAAATGATATTTTACTCTCTTGATGAAGCTTCAGATGCCATATAAAAATAATGTAGCAGTTTGCTGTTGTTGCTTTTAACCTTTTGTGTTGCAAAACATGCTTTAATCATTTTTATATTGCAAAACATGCTTTTATGAAGTTCTGAATCTAATTATAAAATCTGAAGACATTCCATTTAAGCCCAAATTTTATTTGAAGCATAACAAAGAGAATTTGGTATCAGTGTCTTTTCAGTAATGATTTATGAATTCATTTTAAATGTTGTTTGAACTAGAATAAATTTAATGCAATTAAAATAGATGGCCGTTTTGTATGTCAGTAAAGTTATAAATGCCAAATAAAGATATTCTTTTGTGGTTGATCAACAAATTTTTTAAATTCCTGATTATGTTATCGTAATCTAGGTTCTTATTTCTTAAACTGTATCTGTCAGTCATGACTGAAAGCTTACTGTATTCATATTATGTTATTTCCATAAAAGGCAAGTTAAAAAAAAGTGCATAGGTACATGGAATAGCTTTTAATCTATCGACAACATATTTTTTCTATGTGAGTGCTGATGATGTGATAGCCAAAATAAGTTCTTTGAAAAAAAATAAGCAAAAATTGATTTTACTTCCATAAAAATGAAAATAGAAATAAATAATTAATCTTTATAGCAGAAAGACAAAAAATTTGGATGCAGATGAACAAATTGATAGATATGATCTTTTAATATCTGTACTTTATATAGAAGTTTACCCAGCTACCTTTTGTGATGAATTAATACTATCATTAAATTAAAAAGCTGCAAACATAAAATTGAGAAAGAACATTATGGTAAACCTTTACTGAGCCCATATTTGCAGAATTTCATTCATACACAACTCAGCATTTATGCATGACACTCAGCTGGCATCAGCTTTGGCCAGAAGTTGCCAACAATTTTAAAGAATTTCTGTCGACTGAAAATTGCGCAAAGTGCAAAAGCAGCAAATCAAGAATGAAAAATAGTGAAGAAGATAAAGAAAGCATCTTTAAATTACAAGAAGTTAAATGAATATAAAGCATGTTAAAATAAAGTTGCAGAAATTATCCGATTTTGCAATGAAGATTAATCAAATGAAAAATGATTGACATTTTAAGAGAAGTGTTGAAAAACTGCACTATTTACCTTAAACTTTTTAAAGAGTTGTGTCGGTCATTTTTTGTAGCAAAAATCGTTTCAATCAATATTTGTATAATTTTTCTGTTTTAATTACAATATTTAGATTTGTTTAAATTTACATACTTTTTGAGTTATATCTAACACATTTCTCCCATAAAAAGTTACCTTTGCACAGTGTAATTTTTTGTGTGCAGCCCTGTGTTTATTGCATACAGTAAACATTAAGTTCAGTAACCTAAGTATTGTTAAAGATTTTATTTGGAATTATTCCTGGATGAAAAACTTGTATAGAAAAATTTTGATGACACATTTGATGATATTTAATAATTTTTAATGTATTCCTTTCTCCAAACTATATAAACATTATACAAATGTTAAGAATGCTATTAATTTTTTCTAAATTTATTAATTCTGAAAATCATGATTTTAATATCTGTTTCTATAATATTGCATTGCTTGATACCTATGTATTAAAAGAAGGGAAATCTTTGCATTATATGAGACTATTTTTATAAGTTTTCAAAGTATTTTTTGTATGTTTGCAAATGATATAAATATGTAGGTTACATTTCATAGTTTGTTTAATAACTGAGTTTTTTTTTTTTTTTTTTTTTTTTTTTTAAAAACGTGTGTTTTTAATAAAATTTTAAATTTTCCAGATGATGTTTATAGCGACACAGATAAATTGATGCCTAATTCTCATTACCAGACAAGAAATGGAAATTATGGTGCGGGATTAGACAACAAGAGAGAGCCTCCAGAAAAGAAGTATCAGTGTGGAATTTGTTCCTATATGTTCAGAAGCATGTCTCATTTGAAATCTCATTTATTGATACATACTGGAGAAAGGCCTTTTGATTGTCCTATATGTGGGAAAAGTTTTAATCAAAGGAGTCATGTGACTTCTCATGTTCAAACGCATACAAAACCATTTAAATGCAAAATTTGTGACAGGAGATTTAGTCGAAAACAATTATATGTGACTCATATAATGCACTGCCATAAATAGTTTAATTTCTTATTTCAGGAAACAAATTTATTGAATTTATTTTGTATTCTTAATCTTTTTCTTTAAACAGTTGATTTTAAAAACTTTGTTACATTTCATGTTACCTTATTTCTATGTATGTTTGATTAAAGCAATCATTTTGAGAAGATGACAAGTTCTTTTATAGTAACTTGTCAATATCTGAAAGTTTATACACATCCTCAATTGTGATGGCAAATTCCTGTCCCATCCTTTTTTTATAGACTTGAAATATCTCATCTTTCAACCAATTCTCTTTCAAAATTTTTGATTTCTGAAGAGAAACATTGAAAATAAATGAAAAATTCTAATTCATAAAAAAGGTATTATATGTAATTTTAGTTCAAAAAATGAAACAATAATTATTAATTCTATATGGTACTTTTAAGAACCAAAGTAATAATTTGTAAAACAAATAATTTATAAATTGGAGCTTTATAGAAACATGGGTTCATTATATAGTGAAATTTGTATTTTTAATAACTGTGATTAATTGTATAAACTAAAGTAAAAAAATTAAAAACATATTTTGGAAGTTAGGAAGTTTTATTCATGGTACTTTATGTATAAATTTTCAAAGATATGGTAAAAATCAGAATATTAGAATAATTTAAAGACAAAATACTGAGCTTCTCTCCTCTCTTTTAGTTTTTTAACACAATAATATTGCATTTCATTATTATTATTAAATTAATGTATGCTTATTTTACTAAGAGGGCATTTGATCAAATTATTTAATTTTAAACATTATGATATAATTTATTTTTTTATTTTATATGAATAAAAAATTACTTGCATTTCAGTAATTGCATTTCTGTTACTCATTAACTTCATCAGCAATTGCAAATAGTTGTACTTCATTAAACGGCTGGAAGCATGAAAACTTAGAAAAACGCTTTAACAAAAGAAAAGACAAATTTCAGAGTTATTACTGTCCTACGGAATTTTCAAAGATTACAAATTTAAAGCATCACCTTCTTGTGCATACTGGTGAAAGGCCTTTTACCTGTGATATTTGTGGAAAGACTTTAAATCGGAAAGGAACTTTAGTTTTACATTAGATGTCAATATTGTGGAAGACAGTTTAATTGGAAAGATAGATTATGTAGACATGTTTGCACTGCCTAAAGTACTGCTGAATTTAAAATTTTAAGTCTACGATATGATAAATAATAAGCTTCCTTTATGAAAATTATGCTTTTTTGAAGCTATTCTTCCCCTCCTTCCTATTATATCATTTAGTTTTTATTTTTATTATCATATTTCATTGTTTCTTCAACAAAATAGTATGTATCTGGTTGTAACAAAAGTTTTTCACCAAAAATCATTCTTAATAAAGTTAGAAAAAAAAATATGAAAGCACTACCTTTAGTGTGGGTAATAACTACCACTCAAATATACGATTTTTTGCCAACATTTTAGTAGTTTTTCAAAACCTTCGGCCCATAAACGCAAGTCCCAAAACAAATCAACCTCATTTCGGATGTCTTGTGCAGAATGGAAGGTAGCACCGGGAAGATGTAGCTGCAGGTGTAAAAAAAAGGCAGAAGTCCAAAGGAGTGGTGCCGGGGCTATATTGTGGCCATGGCAAAAGATCCCATTTGAATCAGGTGAATGCAGACACTTGTGATCTTACATTATTTTGATTGAACATTACCTTTTTGTGCTGGAACTCAGTTCAACAGTTTCCTTGATAGCAGTGTCAACACAGACTAACGTCTTACAGTACACCTTACTGTCGAGGGTTTTACCTTATAATTTCTTAATGATCTTTTTGTTAGTCAAATTGTGCTTTGTGATGCTGCTGAGAGGCTTACCAGGTGCAGACCAACCTTCCTTTTAGTCTGTGTTGTTGAAGCAAATCACTTTTCATCACAAGTGACGATCCGATCCAGAATTTTGTCCCGAGTTGATATTCGAGCAGATTAGTGCAGGCCCAAACACTGCAGCTTATGCAGCACCCAGAGATTAAACTTGTACATCAAGTTTATGTGATGCATAGCGTGACTAATGTATGTAGCACTAACATCTAACTCCTTAGCAAGCTCTCGAGTGGTTGCATACTGATCTTCTTGCACAAGTTTTGGCAGGCGGACCTCATCAACATCAGTAAGCCAGAGTGCTGTGCTTTTTGAATGTTGTTTTTGAACTTTTGGTATCAAACCTTCACAGTGTCATATGATACAACATTTGTACCTAAAGCTCTACATATGATTTGGTGACACTCTGTAGCTACATTTTGCAACAGAATTGGAAGTAAATGATGGTTCTAATCTGGTAGCGTGACAATTCCATTTCAGACACCTTGTACTTAATGGTACTTGTTACAAATTTCACGACACAGGTGTTCTAAAGCAAGTCTCTTTCTTTCAACTGCCAAAAATTATTTGACAAAATATGATTAGAACATGTCAATGCAAACTATTTGTGCAGATGATATTTGTGGTGGCAGGAAACTTTCATTGATATGAATTTTCCACCATTTGTGCAATAAAGTTTTGGTGATGGGAAAAAAGATGTGTGACAGCTGACAGAGACATTAAAAATAGAGTGCTACAAGAAAAAACTCTTTTTCATTGTTGAGGAATATTTTAAAAATAATGAATGTTTGGTAGCTACACTGTGTAATTTTTGTACAAAATATGGTCAGAATAGTGATTTAATTGATAGTGATCAACTGTGAAGAAATTAATTAAAAAATTTAGGGAGATAGGATCAATTAGTGATCTTACATTCTAGCCGTTCTTCAACAAGTCATTCTACACAAAACATCGAAACAATTCATGAGAGTGTTGCTGGGAGTCCAGGGACATCAGTTTGGCATTGTAATCAAGAATTGCACATTTTAAGAAGTTCTCTACAGTGTTTGCATATTACAAACTTTGACTCAAGAACTGAAGCCTATTGACCACAAACAGTGAAGAGAGTTCATTGACTGGATTATAGAACAACAATCAGTGCATGCTGAATTTTCGAATAAAATCTTCTTCTTCAGCAAAGAGGCTTATGGCAGAAATTCTGGTAGTGAGTAGCAACATTCATCTTTGCTGCACAATATGCATATGTCCTTGCCATAGCATGAGGATAAAAACTTTTTCAATGAGACTTACTTACTTCTCACCTTTTTTTTTGCCTGTTTGTGGCCGCTCTGTGGTAATTTTAAATATTTACTCTCATTCAAGATATGCTTTCCTTTTTAAAATATTAACTAAAGCTGTATGTTAAATAAAGTTGGTTTTAATAGCTAACTGAAGTTTTGTGATTCTTAGGCTATTCTGATGGGATCTGATGGCCCTAAAATATTGCCATAGGCTCATTTTCATCTTCAAGCTTTGGTTAATCAACAAAATTGCCACATTTGGGGTTCAGAAAATCTATGAGTGGTTGTTGAGAAACAAATGCATCCACAGCATGGCTACTGTTTGATGCAGATTTTAGGCTGGAGGCATCATCGGACCATTCTTCGTGCCTGATGAGGCAATAACAGTTAATGGTGCTCGCTATCGCAACATGATAATTCAGATTTTTTGTACCTAAATTAGCCACCCAGATCATACAATTAAATGCCATTAAACGTTTTTCTTTGGGGTTTTTTTAAGTTTATGCCAACAAACTCCACCACCATGTCTTTAAGGAAGAAACTGAGTGCTGTATGAACGAAATTTAGCCGCGTTTATGTAAAATTTCAACAAAAGATTTTGTATGTGCCAGGAAAGCTGTGGAATCATTTAACTGATATGCTAGTCCATACATAACCCTATACTGTATACTTTATGAATCAATAAAAATTTTACAATATTTAATCATAAACTTGTTTTATATCAAAATAACTTCGTGCATGAATTTTGGGAATTTGTGCTTTATTTTGAAGGCTGAATGTACATTTACCGTTTCTAATTATTTATATTAAAATGCTGTACATTTTCATTTCATGAAAAATATTATAATACACATATCATTCTACATTCTTAGGCAGATAGCCCTCATGTGCTGTGACATAATTAAATACACTAAACCAAACCATTCTTACATTTTAATGATGCAGTTTCAATACATATTAAATATTTCTTCATTGGTATGTCATAGCTATGTTAAATGTATATACATTATTTAATATTTAATATATGTTTATAAAATCATTTCCCTAAAGACAAATTACTATATAATGAAAACTTTAAATGAGACTTATTACAGAATAAAGTATATTTGTAATTAAAATTGTCATTATTAAAGAATTAATACATTAATGAAATATAAGTGTGAAATGGTAAATTTTTTCAGTAGCCTTGAAATACAATATAATTCATCGTGCTTTCAATCATCTTTTACAGTAAGTTTCATACAGTATTTTTAACAAGGCTAATATTGGGTCTCTTACATTCGTACATTGCTTGCTTTGAAAATACATATCTAACTGAATACCAGTATCTTGCAATAAATTTATAAATGATTTTGATTAATTCACTTGTAATAAAATGAAAAATATTGTAATTTGAATTAAATTATGATAAAAATACTTTAAAATATTTTTTAATGTTTTATTGCTTACCAAATTATAACTACTGAAAATTCTAAATTTTGCATTAGAAAGATTGGTACTCTTTAGTTACCGGGACCTGATTCAGGAATGTATGTATGCATACGTATATGTATCTATATAAGTGTGTATGTATTTACATGCATATATACACACATACATCCATAAAAGTGGTTATCAAAATAATGGAAAAACATGTGAATAAAAGTGAAATTTAAGAATTAATTTTGTAAGCAATAAAATATAATCCTAGCTACTATTCTTTTTTTCTAATATAAAAAGTGTATATCATAGTAGTATGAGGTAGCTTTATTGAAGTTGTATACATTTTTTGGATTTTCATCAGAAGTGAAAAATGTCAGACCTTACAGAGTTTCAGAGAGGCCAAATTGTAGGAGCCTGACTAGCTGGAGCAACTGCGACTTAAACATCTGAGCTATCAGGCGTTTCTAGAGGTACGTGTTGGAAGTCATGACAACATACATACAGTGTGGCAAGAGAAGCTTGGCAAAGCAAAATAGTGGACGGAAGGAGAAGCTGTGTGAAAGAGACTAACTGGTATTGAAGTGGATTGTAATGTCTAAAAAGAGAGCAACTGCAGCCAAAGTGAATACAGAGCTCAATCAGCATTTGCATTCTCCAGTATCAATAATTAAAGTTAAGAGGCACCTTCATAAATAGATTATTTATGGCAGAGCAGCAGTTCCCAAGCCACTTGTCACATGTTAATGCCAAGCGTCACCTAAAGTGGTGCCACAACCACAAAACCTGGTCGACTGGTAAATGGAAGACAGATGATCACATGAATCATCTTTCACGCCTTTTCCCACAACAGGACAGGCACATGTTTTGAAGGACACCTGAACAAGTGTATGATGGTGATTGTCTTCTTCCAACTTCAAGCATAGAGGGGGATCTGTTGTGGTATGGGCAGCCGTGTCAGGGTTTTCTCGTGGCCTAATCGTAACCCTGCAAGGAAGGATCACTTGTGAGAAGTATAAAGAAGTTTTAGTTGACCAGGTCCATCCTATGATGCACACTTTGTTTCCTGCAGGAGATGGAATTTTCCAGGATGATAATGCTTCTATTCATGCAGTGAGATTTGTTTGATCATGGTTTGATGAACATAAAGATGAAGTGAAACATCTGCCTTGGTGCACACAGTCCCCTGACCGCAATATAATGGAGTCGTTATTGTCTGTTTTAGATCGTTCACTCTGGAATCGATATCCTCCACCAGCACCTCTTCTAGAATTTTCTCAGTATCTCCATGAAAGAATGGTACAATATTCCTCTACACACCATTCAGCACTTTTATAATTCGATTCCCAGGTGAATCCAAGGCGTATTACACGCCAAAGGTGGTCCTACACCATATTAATAAAGAATTCCTTATAAATCTAGAGTGTTTCCCTTATTTTGATAACCACCTGTACATACATGCGTACCTAACCCGGTCCTAATAGCAAAAGAGTACCAAAAGATTATATAATGGAATGATAGCTTTTTTCCCCCATATGAGGAAAGGTGATGTATTTAGCAAATGCCTATAAAGATGCAGCAGGAAAGAAATAGAATTACTTGCATTGTGCAAGAATTGATTCGTAACTGAAATATTATATCATCTGGGAAATGGGGTAAATTATACATGTCTGTATAACATTGGATTATTCTTAGCTAACTTATTCCAAATTCTGGATAACTGAGTCTTTTAAATGACTAATTTTAGTTAACTTTTGCCTCATATCTTGGATAATCATCAGTTTGAGAAGGAAGCTATATATTTTTAATGCAATTTAAGATATATTTAAAATTAGATACATTTTATAGGAAATTAATGATCAAAATAATAGGTAACTGTATTATTATTGCATAAAATCAAAATGTTCGACATAACCAATATAAAAATGTTTATTTGCAGTATGTACATTATATGTAAAATAACTATACGACAATATATTTACGAGAATACATATATGCAAGATCCAGTGCACCAGTAGCTTGATAAATAAGAGATAAATTATAGGCTATTTCACGTTTCAGATTAAACACTTCCTATGGTAGAAAAGAAAATATAATCAATTAGCATAAATGCAGATGAATATTTAAATTATACTTATGCAATTTGAAAAGTTTTCATAAAAACACAACCAAAAATATATTTAAAATGAAATTGGAAGACACGAAATCAATCAATTACTTCATCTGGTCCCTTAATAACAACTGGAGCACACAGAGCTTTTTTATAATACTGAATAGCCATATCTTTCATACCTAGATGAGATAAATACATATAAGGAAAAGCATTACAAATGTAATTAAAATTTCCTAAAACTATGTTGAAGTACATGAGATATTTGTCTAAAATTATAAATATCAGGCTACCTTACTTATGTTTATAGAAATATTGCCGAATTTTTTTTATAATTTCAGCCATAATATACTAATATTAATGTTGATCTAATGCTATTTAATCTAGAAAATATACTAGGATTCTAAATTAAGGTTGCAAATTAAAAACATACAATACCTTGAAATGTAATTAGTTTATTGTAATGAAATTTTGTACACAAATGACGAATACCATTAAGAGCAACAGTAAGATAATAAAATTAAGATATGATAAATATTGACTTACTTAAATGAACTTTTAATAATAAAATAATAATATTTAGTGATATAAATAATAATATTTAATGGTATTTAAATGAAATCCAAAACATGATACCTCAAATTTCCAGAATGATCCAGCTTATAGGACTGTAGCCATCCCCAGAATTGCCAACTCTTCTGATTTAGACAGGAGACTCCCGATTTCCAACCATACTCCTGCCAACCTGATTTGCAACATACTTCTTCCAACTTTCTCTTAAAATTTTTTATGATTTTTATGTAAATTGGTTTTATACGTCTTTATCCGCATGCAAAAAAGTGATTTTTGGTATCTGAAAGTGCTTGTTTTTTCTCTGTATACGTATAAAAGAAAACTGAATTCATTTCATAAGTGAGCTTTTGCTTTGTATGTAAGAGTGCAGAACATGTTTCCAAAAGTATTGTGTTCCAGTTCTCCTATGAGAATTAAGCACCGCTGCGAGTCATCTAACATATATTAGGCAATGAATACAAAACAAGATTGAGGTTGTTATTTTGTTCCTCTCACCAGTGAGCAGTGCAAGTTTCACGTGATTTTAAGAAACTGCGATTTTTGTCTTACTTACGTCTGCAAAAAATGTAAAACACTCACCTTCTTTTCAAAAATCATGCACCGACGACTTTTCTATTATTTCATTAAGGAATGTAATATATAGTTGTGATGTGTAAGGTTTATCTTTGCGATTTTTTTTTTTATTATTATTTTGCATGGTGGGAGGGCCGATGTTCTTAAACATGTGTGTGCACAAGGATAACTGGAGTTGTATTGGAAAAAAAAAATTAAATTTATCTGTGGAAACAAAGGATCAAAGAGTTATTAATGCAGAATGCCTGTTCTCTGCCTTTTTCCTGGAGCTCAACCAGCCAATGATGCACTGGATCATGCTACAGCTTTATTTAGATAATGTTTTCCCAGCAGTGAAATCACTAAGAAATACTCAATTGTGAGAACAAAAACAGCTGCATTTGTAAAGAAATTGTAAAGTTCTGCCATCGGTGAATGTACTGTACATGAATCATTTCTGTGTACTTTAAGTTTTACAGGAGTAAAGACATTTTGTGTTACGATTATGTTGCCTATGAAGTAAAAAAGTATAGTTTGAAGACAAATATTGATTTACAGCTTGTTTTAATTTATTCACCTAGTATCGTTCCACTTAATACTGTATCCTCTGATGATGTAAAAGGTGATTACAAAATAAAATGAAAAATATGAATTACCTAACTGATGTAGAGCTCTTCCAATATTATAATATGCCTCTTGACATTCACCTTTTAATTTCAAATAATGAGTCAGGAAAACAAATCCCTAAAAATAGCAAAATAATTGCAACAATAAATTATTAACAATTTTTATCAGAAAACATTTTTATACAAATCTGAATGTTTTACAAGACATTGAAAAGTATTATTTAATTCTTGGAAAAAAAAGTTATTTAAATGGAAAGTCTTCCAAATTTTCTTACCTGTACCAAAAAAAAAAAAAAAATTAAAATAAATTATAATAATTATAAGAGCTTAATAAGAAATTCAGAATAAAAAGCGAAAAAGGAGCAATTTCTTTCATATATATATTTACTGGCTTTTCTTGCAAACTATTTTTTCCCCAGTTTATTATCCATCTCCCAAAAGATGCTAATTCATCAAGTTGAGTACTGTACAGCTTAAACAATGGTACAGCTTTCCACATAACATTTCATTAAAGCAATTTTGTTTTACTTCTAATTCTGTGCTAATAAAAATAATAATTTATTTGTAATATTGAATGTACTGATGGAAATCCAAGACGTTTTCTTCCTTAACCCTTTCTGCACACCTAAAAAATTCCCTCTGTGCACATTGAAAAATTGAATGAAAAAAGGATTTATAGGTTGCTTTGAACCTTCTTTATTTATACTAGATGGCAGCATAACACAAATCAGTCCATACATTTTAGCCATGTTTAGTTTTTAAAGACCATCATTTTTCAAAGAAATTTTCCAGATTTTTTTTAGGATAGAAAAGGAAAAGAAATTTATATGCTATTTTCTTGGCTGTATGCTGATCTCCTTATTCTATATAAGTTTTAAATTTTTACCTTGAAATCTTGCCTAAAATTGAACGGCGAACATCTAGTATGCCCACAGTGGGATCACTGAAGTACTACAACCAGATCAGCAACTGTATGTTTATTTCACTGTAGTTCTCCGGTGAGCTCATTCACAATAGAAAGGTGGGCCCATATCTGTGTTTCTTTTTTTTGGGGGGAGAGGGGAGGTTTGGTTATCACCTAAGAAATTGTTGGGGTGTTTTTCTAAAGGTCAGGGGTAATTTTATCAGCTTTTTGGTTTTTCAATAGAGCAGTTTTTTTTTTTTTCGCTTTCGTTGAAAGAAGTTTTGTTAGTTTTCAGTTGTAGATGTTTATTTAATTTTATTTTAGTTTATATTTTTTTAATTGTAGCTATAATATGAATTTATTTTTTTCTGATTTTTAATTTTTTTTCAAATGGATCAGAGAGAGCTGACCATTTCTGAAGCACTGAAAGTGCTAAATGAATTGCCTTTAAATGGTGAATCTGATATAGATCCTGGTATGTGTACAAAACATGCAATGTTGGATTGTGCTTTTTCAAAGATGGTGTCACTAGGTTCGAAAAGTACCACCATGGGGGAAAAAAATAGATGAAAGTGTAAATATCATATAGTCAAGTTAATTTTTTTAATTTATATGCATGTAATCATCATATAACCAAGAAGTGATTTTGGGGGGATGTACAGTAGCAGGCTTCCCCATGGCACACCCTGGGTAATGCTAAATCTGCTATGATAATCAGAATGTAGTGTTTTTTAATCACACTAAACAGGTAAAATCTTTTACTCTATTACGTGCTTCCCAGCAATGCTCACTTCAGCACTCTTTTCAAAGCTCTATTCATTCAGTGAGCCTGCTTCAGGCACATCCACTGAATTAAAACAGTAAGTCTATCTTTACAAAATTTTACCTGTGTACTCCTCTAGGCCTGATTAGACTGCCTACAACTTTCTTTTTGGTGTATGTGCTGAAATTTCAAATTCAAAAGGTAGCGTCCCGGAAAGGGTTAACACATTAACTGCACTGACCTGCTGGTGCATCAGATTGGTGCCGCTTTGTATGGAAGCAATGCTCTGAGACATTGGTCAAGTATCAAATGTTACGTGCTTTATTTTTAGCATGGTATCGAAAGTTGAATGAAGAAGTTGTTTAGAAATATTAGTGAAGTTTTTTTTGTTTTTTTTATGTGTGCAGTTTTTCAAATTCTGTGTTTGAATTTTGTGTGTTTTTAAAAAATGGGGGACAGTACAGATACAGCAGGACCTTGACAGCCGAAAAAAAGGAAAGCAAATAAAAAATTGATGGTGCCAAAATATTAGAATTATTAGTAAAGAATAACCTTTCCGAGCTCCGAGAGCACTGATGATAAAGATTACAGTTGGGATTCTCAGAGCAAATCAGCAGGAGGATATAGTGATGGATACCATCGAAATGTCAGAGTCTGACAAAAGACAGATGCACAGACAAACCAAGTTATTGACTAAATAGCAATGAAATATACCGTAAGTGATAATGCAGTAATATAGTAATGTTTCCTACACAAATGACATTTCATTTGTAATTAATTTATCATTTTTATATTCCTTTCATGCTTTCCTACTTTAATGATTATGTAGTATACAAAATTTGCTACATTTAAAAAATTTTTTAATTTAAGCATTTAGCATGCAGGTATAATTTTTATTTTGCTTCAATATTTTGAATTAGTAGGAATAATTTAACAGCACCAATATCTATCTCTATTTTGAATTTGCTATTTGAAGAGATCTACAATTTTTCATTAATGTGAGTTCTTATTGTCCAATTACACATTTTATTTCTTTTAAATCATGGTTATATACAATATGTTAGTAATTTCTTAGAATAATGATCAGACATGTTAAAGTGTCATTGGCACATGGATGATAGGTTGAACTTGATGTGCCACTGACACTCTACAGCAAAAGTCAGCAAAGTGATGCCATAGGCCAAATCCAGCCTGCCACTCATTTTTAATCTGCTGCAGGATGGTATAATTTTTTACATAAAAAATAAATAAAATTACACATTATTCTGCAGTGGTTGATAGCTCAGTTTAAAAGTTGTGAATAAAGATCATGAATCGCACTACTGTCATGTTACCTCATTTATCGTCATTTTCAAAAGCACTCCCAATAAGTGAACGTTTGTGCATTGTGTGCCATACAAGTGTGTCGGTAGTTTTGCTATAGCAGTGTGTGTGATATCATCTGTCAAGGTAATTTGCAATATTTTGTTCTTTGTTATCTATCATATCACTCTCAGAATCAAATAAGAAGAGAAAAAATAGACCTCAAATGTGCTGTTAAAGCAGAATAGATTGTCAATTATTTTGTCATAAAATTAAAGGAGAAAGTTTTATGTTTAATATGCAGTGACATAATAGTTGTGCGAAAAGCATACATGTCGTCATTATTAAACTGCATGGCACAACATTCAATCCTCATAAAAAATAAAGGGTTATTAAAATTGGAAAGTTTAAAACAGAATGCAATTTATTGGTAAAAATAAAAAATGATAATGAAGTCAGCTTACAAATAGCCCATTTATTAGCCACAAAAGAAAAACCATACCAAAAGTGGATTAATTAATTCATGTTTGCTAGCCGAAGAAATGTGCCCAGAAAAAATAGATATGTTTCTATCTGTCAGTCTTTTGATAAGATCATCTATTAGAAGACTTGAGGACATTGGAAGCCACATCAAGAATCAAGGTAAAAGAAGAGGTAGGGCAAGGTAGAAAAGACAAGGTAAAAAATTTCCAATAGTTTTCGTTGACTACTATAGCTTCTATGAATAGTCAGTGTGGAACAAGAAGATAAAAAGATATCTTCAAGGAAGTCGAAAAAATGCTAATACAGTACAATTAGCAATGGAATCAGTTAAAATGTGTCATGGCTGATAGTAGAGAAAATATGTGTGGAACAGGAAAAAATTTAGTTGGACAAATTTTTAGGACTTGTGACAATGCTAAATGTTTAAAACCTATGGTAATTCATTGTATTATTCACCAGCAAGCTTTTTATGGGAAACACTTCATTCTGTCATGTGTCATTGGACCAGTTGTATCAGTAGTAGACTTCATTCAATGTAATGGACTTAACTATTTACAGTTTTATGTATTTTTATTAGAGATCGAAGCTGAATATCCTAACTTGCTGTGTCATAAAGCTGTTTGATGGCTCAGGAATGGGAAAGTTTTGTTGAGATACTTTGAACTGAGAGAAGTCATAGATATTTTTTAAATGAGAAAAATTGCCCTCAACCTTCATTATTGAACAATGAATAGCTATTAGAAATTAGCATTTGTCACAGATGTTGAGGGATATCTCAATGAATTCACTTTAAAATTACAAGAGAAAGCAAAATTCATATGGGAAATGAATTCTATCAGAAAGGCAAATTGCAGAAAATTTGCTTTGTTTAAAATACAAAAACATTAAACAAATTTGACCATTTTCCAAGCTATAAAAAATTTCAAATATTAGTGAAACCCCCATTCCCAAAAACATTTATGCAGGATATATTTTCTGAACTTATACTACAGCTAGAACAACATTTTGTGGATCTTGATGCAAATGCAAAAAGTATGTAAAATGGCTGTATCAGCTGTTTTTTTTTTTCACTGTTAAATATTAATGTCCAGTAATGCAGTGCAGTTTCGTCTGTATTATACATTTCATGTGGCTTGTATTCATGTAGCGGTCCAAGTACAACATTTTTTTTTATCCAGTTATCGGCTGCACAATGATCTTCTTTCTCACCATGCAGTATCCGATACACAATGCTGGATTTTTCCTTCTCCAGTTTGCGAGCCATCTGCCAATTGATAGAAAATGTTCTCCTGGCATTTAGCGAATTAGTAAAAAAAGATCTAGAAATAGGAACATATCTTAATTTTATAATTTGACACCATTCTAGAAAAGCAACTGCAATGTCTCTCAATTTTCTTTTTGTGTTTCTTTGAAATATTTTCAAATTTTTTTAGTTCTTCATTAATTACAATTTCTTGTTTAAGTACCTTGCACAATATTGTTTGGGAAATTTGCAGTTTAAAATTTAGTTTTTTCCTGGCTGCAGTTACCAACAATATTAAAATCTTTTAAACAATTTATCCTTTTCTTTCAGGCTTAAGTATATTTGCTTGGCATTTTCAACATGCCACAATTTAAGCACATAACTAATTTTGAAAAAAAAAATGCTTTTTTTAGTGATTTATTTAAATTTCAAAACTTAGTCTCTAGCCAATAGAAAAATTGCTCTTTGTCTGCTGAGTCGATCTGCCATTTCATGAATACAAGCATGATCAATTCTTTTCTTGCTTTTCCTTCAGTCTACAGTTACCACCTTTTCCAATCAAAGGTAAATGTAAGGTAATGCTGAGAAAAATCCCATAAATGCTTTTAATAACTCTCTGTGAACATAATGTATTGCTCCCAAAGGTAAGATTTTAAATGTGGAAACCTTAATAGATGGGATACAGAAATTGCACTTCCACCTTCTTATCAGCTGGGATTCAAGAAAGAACTCTCACTTATTTACAGTGTTTCTGCTATACAGAACTGTTTTTTAACCTTAAGATAAAAAAGTTGTCTCACAGGTACAAAGACCAGGAGGTAGGAAAATTTCGATTAAACCAGTTTTACTGCAGAACTACTTACCTGAATAATACAATCACAGTCCACAGTACATTAAATGGATGAATAAAAAGCTTTGATAGGTACAAATACAATTCTGGTGCTAAAGAATCAGTCTTTTACCAATCTGAGTTTAATAAGCAGCAATGATAAATTTAATAAATGGCAGTTTTTCTATTGATTAGTATGTATTTGGTTTTGGCTAATGTGAAAAACAGCTGTGTTTATTAATGATTGAATTTAAGAAGCACCAGGTACTGTATTTTAATTCAGTACTTAACTTTTACATTAAAAGAAAACATATTCACTTAATTTTACCTCTCAGTTCAATATTTAGTGCCTTTAATTGTCTTTTTCATGGAATACCTTCAACTTATCAAGACAGTAAATGTCAGATATACAAACAATTTTTATTTCTGCAAAACAGCTGAAAATTTGCTGGCCATTTCATATGTCTGATTATCTTGCATTCACACCAATTATTTCCCAGACAAAAATTCAAAGAGGTTCAATAAGCTTGTTATTCCCAAATTAAATTTCTCATAAGTTTAAATGTGACAGATTATTTCCATTCCTTCATAGAACTAGATATAATTTCATGCAAAATATATACACAAATAAAATATTTTATTTTTTTAGTAATATTGACTTTATTATATGAAGGTCATATTTTAAACTAATTAACTTGTAATATTGTGATAATAAAGTGATTTGAATCAATTGACAAGAAAACACATGCTCATAAACACATAAAAGTAGCAAAAAGGTTAGTACTGCTATTCCTTGTTATGGTAAAGATGTAACATTATCACAAAAGAGTACCTAAACTTCAAATAAATGACTTAAATTTTGATTTTCATTATAAATAATATCATTATTCTCATATCATGCAAGTTACTTGTGCTAATAAAAAATCATTTTATAAAAGGTCTTCAAGAATTTTAATTAGTTTTTATACTCAGTCATTAAATTTATTATCTATACATGAAAAGTGCATTACCTGAAGAGCAAGGAAATGGCGCTTAGTGGCAAATTTTTGACAAGCCATATGTATAAAAGTATAACCAACACAAAATGTTGCAAATGAATCATTTGGTCGTTCTTTGAGAATGCACATATATTCACCTGTTTAAAATGAAATATTAATTACCTTTTAAAGACAATCACAATTTGATATGAAAATATAAATAACAACATAATTATTCATGCAATTTATTTGTAGCTAAAAAATAAATTACCCAAAGCATGTTTGTAAGTGCCAGATATCATAGCATTGTGTCCATTTAGAAATCCAAGAGCCAAATGATCTTGATGCTGAAAATCAAATTATAATTATGACTTAAAATCTCAAGTAAGAAAACTACACAGAAGCTAAAGAAATAATATTGTACAATATTAAAGGAAAAATGAAAACAAATACAAATATTTAACCATCATAATAAGATGCTAAATGAAAAAGGACAATGAAAATTTTCATTATGCATATTCTAAAAATTTGTTTGGTGGATATAAAAATTTTTAAACAATGATTTTAAAAACAAACATAAATTTTCTAAACATAGATATGTTCAATCAGAAAGACTATTATGTTTTATATTGTTAAGTAAAGATAAAACATGAAAAAATAACAGCTTCTAAATTAAGTATTCAAGTGCATGTTTCATGCTGTTGTTAGTTAGAATCTGAAGTATCTGGAAAACATTGATAATAAATTGCACTAAAACTTTGTACAGGGAAGAGTTAGAGGTAAAAG
Source organism: Stegodyphus mimosarum (assembly GCA_000611955.2). Lineage (NCBI taxonomy): Eukaryota > Metazoa > Arthropoda > Arachnida > Araneae > Eresidae > Stegodyphus > Stegodyphus mimosarum. Next base: position 963,731 of record KK113854.1, read on the forward strand.
TAAGAGGAACACCAGATGATCATAATAAATCACCAAGTATTGTTCACACTTACTAGAATTCTTTTCTGATTTAAAATTGATAAAACAAATATTACTTGTGATCTCAGTGAGGTCTTCAAATGTTATATCTCTTGTATCACTCATTCTGATAGGAAATACGATAACTTTCATTTTTCCATGCTTTGAAATATATCACTTCTCTGAATTATACCATTCATCAACCATCATAAATTTATATTTCAAGCGACTTTGTACTTATCTGCATAGAGAACTGACTTTTAGAGGATGAGTTCAGTAAAATGCTCCAGCTAGCTGCTAATTGTCACTCATTTGGCAGACATTTGTTCTCATTAATAATATAGCTAAGCTAGCATTTAAAATAAATTATAATATCCCATATTGATTATTTGTAAAAATACTTGTACCATTTATAATTATTAATAGATGTTTTGACTATCCTGTGGATTGGATCCAATACAAAAATCTCCCCGTCCTTCATCTAAATCTTGTCCACGCAGGCCTAGTCCAAATCAAAATTTCAATGTCTTCTATCATATATATTTTTTTAATCACAATTTTTCTAGTATATCGCCACTTTGTAATTGTAACAGCACAATGGCTTCGAAGGCCAATTTTGTGTCCAAGAGATATATTGTTTTCAAATGGCTCCTTTTGCCACTTAAGTTAGCAGAAACTGGACAAGTTTCACTCATAGGTGACATAGGCAGTTAGCCACTTAGAGTGCCATCAAAGCTGTTTTCATAAATGAAAACTAAATAGAGGTATAACCCAATTAGAATTATAAAAGTGTTTAATTTATATAGTACTGGATGAATCCAGATGATATCAATTTTTGAAAATAACTTGTTGAAGAAAATATATTAACATTTACCATACCTTCATCATAAGACGAAGACAGAAACGATTATGCCTACTTTCCTGGCTGCGTGTAATGATCAAACAAAACAGGTTCCAAGCCTTTGGATTATTTATATTCTAAAAGAATAAATAAACTTTCTCTTATTTCAATAAAACCATAAATGCAATTACTTAAGACTCTATATAATAGAAATATTTTATAATGCTTCCAGAGACAAATAAGGAAGTTACCTTAATCACAAGATCTTTGACTAGGAGATAAGCATAATAGTGATTACAGTTGAAGAAACAACTCAAAAGAGCTTGGAATTCACAATCCTGAAAAAACAGTAATATTAGTATGTTTCTTTGTCCTAGTATAACTAAGATAACATTCCCCTCATATTTTGTAGATACCTATGGATTTATTCAAACAAATACTTCCCTTTTTCAACTATATTTTTCTTTGGAAATTAGGTAGGGTATTATAATAAAATACTGTAATAAATAAAATTGCAGAAACATGGTAAGGATACTCATTTTAATTTGACTATGTCCCCTTCTTTTTTTAACTGTGTCACCTGAGAAACTAATCTGCATTATGTCATCTTTAATCCTGTAGCATGACAGCTCTTGTCCAGTCAGATTAAAGAAACTTTTTACTATAAATACCACTGCTACTACTTCATATCCCATTTTGCTTCCCACTTCACTTTGCTGCTTAGATGCACGCTTGCTGTTCTGCTCTGCCTCCATTACCTGAAAATGTAAGCTTCCAAAATTACACAGATGCATATTGTGTCTGTGACAATATTCAAACATATTAACTTATGAAACAAAACTGTGTATGAATCAATGCTATTTTTGCTAAAGTTTTTCTTCCGTTATGTCAATTTAAATATCTAAGCAACTTTTATCATTCTGTATCTTAAATTAGCAATAGAAAAGCCGTTTTGGAAGAAAGCATTAGAGTGTTAGCGAAACAAAAGAGAGATAATTTTGGGGGAAAAATATAAAATTTTTATATAAATTTTGAATATAATATTTTTGACAAATAAATACAAATTTTACGCTTCTGCTGAAAATTTCAGTTAAGTTTTAAAAGTCTGCAAGAAATAATTAGAAAAGTTAACAATTCTTGAAAATCTTTGCTAAAAATCATAATGTAAATTTTACAGTCCGTCTCAAAAGTCTTTTGTCAACTGTTGTAGTCAACATAAAACCCAAATATTTCTATTGCATATTTAAGAGATTCTATTAAAATTAATAACTATTTACTCATTATAAACCAAACCACATGTTCTTATTGTAAAGCAATACAAAATGTACTTTAGAAATTAAGAAACAGAAAACTAACAAAATACAAGACAAAAATATATCTGATGAAAAATGGGCAGCTCCTCTACATGGGAATCAGCATAACTGCTTGCTGTGGGATGCTTAACTTCTTAGTTGGTGCACCTGTCCTTCATACAGGCAGCCGATTCAAATAAATTTTGCTGCACCTGTATCGCGTATGGGCTGTGCTTTTGCAACTGAAAGTCATGCGAATTCCAATTTTTATCATGCCCATATCAATTTTATTTATGCAGCAGCTTCACAGTTGGCAACACAGTACTTGTCATTTGATTATACAGCAGAAATATATAGATTTAGAATATTTGTTCCCTTAGAATATGTTTTGAAAGGATTTAATTTCAGTGCTCGTTTTTTCACGTTTAATATTTGTAGTAGGAGTAGCTTAAGTAAACAAGAGGATCTAAGTCTCAAAGAATTGGGAAGTGATTCAAGAAGGCAGCTTTTTTTCAGATGCTTTTGACTCTGAAGTATCAGAATTTGAAGCGATTGATAATAGTAATGATCTTGCACAAATTTTACCAGAGAGCTAATGGAATAAAATTATGCCGGATGTTCCAGATATTTGCCCTCTACATTTTCAGTTCAAATTATTTACTAAAAGTAATATTTCTTTTCAAGGCAGTTCATGTGTTTAACAATATTATCAGCATTTTATAAATGATGAAATAGTGGATAAAACTGAAAAAGAGACCAATTGTTGTGCTGAGCAATCAACTAATGTTGTTGATAAAAGAAAACTGAAAAGCAGAAAAGAGTAGAAATTTGTATTACTATGTGAAATGTATTTGTTCCTTGCACTTTCAATTTTAAAGGTATTATCAAAAAACTTGAAGTCAGCATTTATTGGTTTCAGAAAACATCAATGGAAACTAATTTCTCCCATAAGATTATGTCACATAATCAATATTGCAAATAAAAAATACTTGGATTTTGTGAAAGATCCAAAAAAATCATCATAACCAAAAACTCTACAAAATTTGGTCTATTTGTGAGCATTTGAATAAAGTATATCAAACAACAACTACCCCTGAAAGAGATATTACTATACTGACACTTTATGTTGTTCAAAGGATGTTTATCTTGATGCCAATATATACCCTTAAAAAAATCAAAATTTGGTATCAAAGCATACATGCTAAGCAAATCTAGTAGTGATTATATATGGTCATTTATTATATACACCAGTTAAGATACTTTATTTGATCCTAAATTCCGATCTCTATTGGTACCTTAACAAGTTGTTCCAACTTATGATGTCATTATTTAAACTAGGCATCAGCTTAGATAATTATTATACTTCACCAGAACTATGTGATATCCTTTTGACTTATCAAATAGATGTGGTTGGAACTGTTAGACAAAAAAGATTTACCTTTAGCATTGAAAAATAAAATGTTAAAATCTGATGAAGTTAGATCATTTAGATATGGAAAAATCCTTGCTCTGGAATGGAAAGACAAAAAGGATATAACAATGCTATCATTATTTCATGACTCTGAAACTGCTAAAGTAATGACAAAAAGTAAAAAACTGAAACAAAAGCAAAGGCCATAATTGACTACAATAAAACAATGGGAGGCATGAACCCCATAGATCAATACCTTTCTAGTTATCAAGTAGCAAGAAATGGTTGGAAAAAATATTATAAAAAAATAGTCTCTCATCTTTCACACCAAGCGGTTTTCAATGCTTTTCTAGTTTATATAAAAAAAAAAAAAAAGAAGGTGGGGAACAATCACAATTAAAGTTTAGACTGGATTTAATCAATGAAATAATTGATAAATATCATACTTTTATCTATTTTTCAAGACGAGGTCATCCATCAAATGAAGCATCATCAAGTAATTCACTTAAATGCCATTTTTGGGAACTTATACTGTAGAGACATTAGGTTATTTGTAAGCAGGAGATGTAAAAATGAGCAATGCCCTCACCAGGATTCGAAACACAGACCTCTCAAATGTGCATTGAGCGTGTCAAGAAGATGGGAGAAATACTTTATATACTCCCCCCTTTTAAAGGGCTACTGGGGATTAGGGGACCCGAATTGCCAAATCTTGGTGGTGGTGAATCATTATCCACCACTTTTTCTTTTAGTTCAGGTGCCAGTGTAGAGAAATCAGGTTATTTGGAAGCAGGAGATGTGAAAAATGAGCAATGCCCTCACCGGGACTCGAACCACGGACCTCTCAAATATGCATCGAGCATGCTGACCACTACACACGAAGGCATACCAGGTGGCAGAAATACCTTATAATACCACCTGCAGAAAAAAAAATAAGACACTGCCAGAAAATGTGAAGTATGTTCATGTAAGAAGAAGCAAACATGAAATGAATTAGTAGAGAAATGAGGTATTATTGTAAAGACTATAATACAGGACTCTGCATATCATGTTTCAAACTTTATCATACTCAGAAAAATATTACTAAATTTTTAAAAAAAAATATTATAACTATTATTGATGTTGAATAAGATCATCATCATTTCCACATAATATCATCTGTTATTTAAAGTATACATAACTTTTCTCTCTCCAAAAACTACATATTTCGTAAATGCGTTCATTGAAACTTTTCCACCTAGCTTGGGTGTGCAAAGAATGTCAATAAAATAAGTTAATAAAAATTTTATATATATGTATATATAAAGAAGCCATTAAATTTAAGAAAAAATAGAGTATTTTTTTATTTGAATCTATTTCAAATTTCATAAATAGTATCAATAAAAAAAAAACTGCTGATTTTTTTAACGAATTTTGCCAAAGTTGTGAGACAAATAAGGGGGTCAAATATAGTTGCACATAAAAAAACCTACACAAGGTAAATAGCTTTTAGCATAGTATAAATATATCAAAGTGTCTGTTAATGATTTATGGCCATAAAAATCTTCAAGTTATATACTTGAGATAAAAAAAAATAAATATACAAAAATTCAAATTCATTATGAACAGGCCTTAAAAATTTAGTGAATAAAACTATACATTATCTACAATAATAATACAAAAATTATGTAAAATGAAGCCTGATTGAAAGAAAATAAAATTTGCATGTAATATATACCACAATTAATTTTAGAATTTTCATAATGATATCTTTTAGGGAAGGATTTTCAAAACTTTTCACCAAATTTTATAAATATAAAAATTTGGAATACAATTACTTATTTTAAATAGTCACAACAAATTGTAAAATTTTATAATATAGCTAATTTTCATTATTATAACTTTCACATCATTTGAAATACTACTACTTAAATTATGATTTTTATCACTTTTAAGACATCTCTATTTTTTTTTTCACTATACTGGAAGACTTCCAAAAACAAGCATAAAAATCTGTTAGGCAACCAAACTAACGAATTGATGTATTAATTCACCAATGGTTAAAGGTATGCAAAGCAGTCGCTTATAAACACCTCTTCTTTGTTTAAGGGCAACTGGCCTTTTTAAACTGTGCTAAAATATACCATTATATTTTTAAAAAAAAATAAAACTTCATTATAGGAAAAATAATAATAATAATTATATATGAAAAAGTTACTACTTTTCTATAAGCTTTCAAAGTTTTCCTTGAGACTTCAAAACAAAACAAAATTTTACTTTAACATATTCTAACTTGGCACACAATTATAAATTAATTATAACAATATTCAATATTGCAGTTTTCTAATTTTTATATTAACACAAAAAAGCAAAACTCACACAAAAAATCAGTGCAACATTTTTCAAATCACAAAGGAATAAAGGAAGGAGAAATATTTTTCTACTACACTCTTCAAATATAATTTTCAGTCCTGTACTGGTTGAAAAAGAACCTGACTAATTTATTTGTGAGCTGGAGGAAGTAAAGTAAATACGTAGTTTAGTAACCTACAAAGCACTTTTCAGCACGAACACTATGCATAAACCCTATAGAACCAATTTGATGATCCACTTCTTACACACTGCCTTTAGCACACAAACAATGATCTAAAGAGCTGGCTGAATAAATTTACCATTATGGTCTGAATCAGTAGGTAGCCATCCTGTTGACTAATATAGGATGAGATAATGTCCATAGATACTCAATTCTTAAAACAGCATATATAGAACAATGAAGCAGGGGTACATGGAAGATTACATATATAGTCTTATTCATATATAGTTTTATTTCATAATTCAACATGTTCACATATCATCATGAGTACAATACGCACCTGTGTAATTTTGAAAGCTTACATTACACAGAACTTAACGGCAAGTATGTATCTAAACAGCAAAGCAAAGTGGGAAGCAAAAAGGAAGTGAAGTAAGCAGCGGTATTTATAGTGAAAAGTTTTTTTAATCTGACAAGATAAGAGCTGTTGTGCTACAGGATTAAAGATGATAAAATGTAGATTAGGTTTTCCAATGATGTGGTTAGTTTTAAGACAGGAAAGGGACATAGCCAGATTAAAATGAGTAATTTAAAGGTTCATCCTGTGCAAATTGCTGCTAAGATGTATTTAGTAAATATTTATCAAGTTTAAATTTAAAAACAAATTATTGCAAACAAGTAAAACAATTCAAAATACACTGCTTGACATTGAAAATGCAACACCAAGAAGGAGTGGTCAGAAAGTGATCAAATTTGGAAAAAAGGCAGAGACAGCAAGCATTACTAAGTGATCTTTATTTCAAAATGATAGTCAGAATACAGAGCGAGAACGGCGTCAGCTCAGTGGGATGTAGGACCACCGCGGACAGCGATGCACGAAGAAACACGTCTAGGCATAGAGTCAATAAGAGTGCAGATGGTGTCCTGAAGGATGGCTCTCCATTCCCTTTCAACCATTTGCCACAGTTCGTCTTCTGAACCAGGCAGGGGCAGGGTCTGCAAACGGCATCCAATCACATCCACACATGTTCAATTGGTGACAGGTCAGAGGAGTACAGTGGCCAGGGAAGCATCTGCATAGCTTGCAGAACATGTTGGCAGATGCGAGCACTGTGTGGTGGGGCGTTATCCTGCTGTAAAATTGCATTAGGCAGCCCCTGAAGGTAGGGGATTGCCACCGGCCACAGTACATTACCCAAGTATTGTTGGGCCGTCATAGTGCCCTGAATACGAACTAGAGGTGACTTGGAATCGTAGGCAATAGCGCCCCAAACCATTATTCCACGTTGTCGAACGGTGGGGCATTCCACAGTTACTGCTGGATTAGATCTGTCTCCACGTCGACGCCACACACGCATGTGGTAACTGTCACTGGATAAACAGAAGCGTGACTCATCTGAGAACACGAAATTTCGCAATTCTGTCATCCACATCGCTCCAGTCCGGCACCATTCTAAATGTTGATGTCTATGCTGTGGGGTCAATGGCAGTCTTCTTAACGGACACCGTGAGTGCAGGCCACGTTCAACCAATCGACTTCAAATGGTTCTGGTCGACACGGGAACATCTAGGGTATCTTGTACATGCTGCAGAATTGTAGTACATGTGACTTGTGAGACCACCACAGCTTGTCGGCGGATGCGTCGATCCACGCGTGCTGACGTCACTCTGGCTGCACCTGCACCCCTCCTTCTTCCCCCATTCCCTTGTTCCAACCATATTCACCATAGCTGATGCACCGTGCTCGCATCCACGTGGGTATCAGCTGCGATTTGACATAAGGACCAACCCGCCCTTCTCAATCCGATCACCATACCCCTCGTAAAATCGTCTATCTGCTGGAAGTGCCTTCGTTGACGGCGGCCTGACAGTCTCTCCTATTACACGTATTCTCTGGGACAAAAACCAACTTTCTTTGATAATTCTTCTGGCAGAAATAATGACACGAATATTGCCCATTCTGCACGTTCCTTCCCTTATATCTTACTTCACGTGCGTCGGAGAGCTGCGCATTTCACACCATTCGCATAACTCAATGACGTGCATCTACTCTAAAATTTGCATAAATTTCTAACCGCTCCTTCTTGGTGTTGCATTTTCAATCTCGAGCAATGTATTCAAATAAATTACATCTGAAATTCAATCTATTAAACTGATATAATAAATTTAATGTGCACCTAAATACAGGAGGAAAAAATCAGTTAGAATAGTAAAAAAATAAAATAAAACAGCCAAAGAGTACTGTATTTACAGTGTTCAACAACTTAGTAAAAATAACAGTTAGATACAGGTTACCATAAAAAAGGTAGACACTGGAATTCACATGTGGGTTACCATTAACAAACTTTAATCTCACCATGTAGTATTGTCAAAGTAAGTAATTATTTGTTAATAACTGAAAGAATCTTCATGCTAATTGGCTGACAATAGCAACTTTTAGAAATTAAATGACCATTTATTAGTCAAAGAAAAAGGGAGAAGTATTTATATATATTTATAAAAGAAAATAATAATACAACTCACATTTATACAAAATGACCTTTTTTTCACATATTATCTCATTCCTTCTATTAGGTTTAAGAAAGAACTTCATAATGATAGAAAATCTTCATAAACCATAGACTACTCTAGTCTTCAATAACTGTAATTAAATGAAAGCTAACAGAACTTGAAAGCTAACAGAACAAGTAACAGAATTTCTTTCTGCTGCTGTTCTACTTCAGTAAAAATATTTTTAATATGTACTAATTGGTTATAAATAGTACTTCCTCTTATTTTTTGCAGAGGTTAGTTAACCAATCAATAAGTGTATTTATAATATAGTTGATAACTCTTCTTTTGTCATAAAGTCTTAATTCCTGGAGACTGATAATAGATAAATCAAGATAATCCTCAGCTAATTAATATGAATTATTCTTGTTTAATTTCAGATATTCAGGATTGATATTGCTATTTTCAATGAGATTAAAATTGTTATCATCAATATATCAGAAGTTGAGAGGGAAATTTTGCAGATCGTTAATTGGAAGTGAACATATATAATATGTAACTAGTCCTAATTATAATAGCTGAGTGATTTCAATCTAGGCATGCATCTTCTATTACCTATCGCTGATATTTTTGAAAACAAACAGGCGATAATACAGTATCACTAATAATACTCTTGGGCCACAGTTAATGTTGCTGTTATTTCAAAGAACTCTAAAGGAAAGGGCAGAAAAAAATTCCAGAATTAATGCAAAATAACATAAATATTCATCGATATTTTTAGTTCTTAAAAACTATCCTAGAATGTTAGGGAGGTCTTATATCTGGGGGATCTTACTTTTGAGTAAACACTGTACACAGTTTTATTTTAGCATTTAAGACTGCTACTTTTTATTAATTACAAAATGTTTAAAAGTAACACCAATATATAATTATCATCATATTTTATACTCTGAAGCAGCTTTCAGCATATTTTAGATGGTCATTACTATTTTTTTATGCCTACAATATTACAGTGAATGTTGTTGAAAGAAGAAGAAATTTTTTTTAACTCAGATTGAAAACAAAGAATTATCAGATGCATACTCAAAAAGATACAGGCATGTAACTTTATGCATACTTATTAAAATTTTGATAAAAAAAATTATTGATTCTATGATCAAAAATTGCATTTGTACATTTCCAATTGCTACATACATGTAAAGAAATGCATTATGCCCATATTTTCTCAGCACAGGCAATAAAGAGATCTAGTAGAGCTTTAGTGGTCCAAAAGGCAGTAAAGAACCAATAGGACAATAGCAGCATGCTTGGAAAATAAGATTACCTAAACATTTAAACATTCATTTGATCATATAAATATTAGACACATGTACCTCCACAAGAACTATGACAAATTGTGTCAGTCACCTTTTCACACAAGTTGGTCCAAGTTGTATTTAGTTTCATTTTTCTCTTTCAAGTGATTGGAATTTACAAAATATATTTAACTATTTAATATTTTAGAAACATGACCTAAAGTGCTATTTGCAACTGTTTCCAGTATGCCCAAGTAGCATTCTGTGGTAAGAATCTACACACACACACATGTATATATATATATGTTTTCTAAGTTGATTATTATGTATGATTATTGTATACATTTTTTAACATTACCATTCTATTTCTGTATTAAGTGGTGAGTTTTAGTTAATGATTTGATGCAATAAAGTTACAATAAATACCTACATTCAAAAGTTATCTATTATTGAAGCATCATGGAAAATCATTACTGTAAATACTATACTTTTGCCATCTCTGTATTCTTCATAAACATAGTAGATGTTAACCCTGCAAGAGATAAACACTGAAGTTCTTCAAAACGCTTTTGTTCCAAGAGTTTATTTGACACCTAAGTGGAAGTAAAAATATAATATAAATCTTGATAACAGATGAGGAAATAATAATCTTGATACAATGTTTCTACAATTTACTTCAAGAAAAAGTCAGCACAATATCTTTGATCTTATAAAAGAGTTAATCATTGTAACATAATTGATTTTACAACAGAATAAATCTTTTTAGTTTAAATTTTTTTCAAAGCTCTCATTTTACTACTGCTTTTTAAAAAAAATAAATAAATACGCAAATAAAACTGTGCTGTTCTATCAATTATCATTCATGAACTATATCCAAATCAAAACTTCATTAGCTTTTGAGTTGATACATTTTTTTTAAATCAAAACTCATTTTACAACTACTGCTTTAATCCCCCCCCCTAAAAAACCCTCCCCTTTAAACTGGCATAAAGTTTTCTTGACTTGCTGAAGTCAAGAAGTAAGATATCAGAAGTAAGTGTACCTCTTTAATTTGAAATAAAATTACTCAAAAAGTTTTTCAAGGGAATAAGCTAAAGAAAACAGTGCATACAGAAACATATATTTATGTTTACTTACTAGTTTAAATATATCCCACATGTCAGACACACATATTTTGCTTCCAATGAATTCAGGTGTTGGTTTCTTAGCTAAAAAAATATAGAAATGTAATTAAATATACTCATTACATACAGTAACTGGCCTTTCAGAACTGCATTAAAACATTCCCTATATATAAAATAAAAATAATTCTAAAAAACATACATAAAAAATTACACTCATTCATAAGATCTTCAACTTTGTCTAGTACAAAGAGAGTAAAAGGAAAAATTACAGACAGGTAAACCCTCAATATATTCTATGCTTAACACTCAATTTTTATTTAATTACGAGTATAACATTCATTTACTATTCATTTCCAAATTGCTTTTCTTGATAGATTTCACTTTTTAAATATATTATTCATATATTTTATTATAATTATTCGATATCTTAAATATCCGTTTTTTTATATATATTAATTATTACGCTATTCAACACGCAACACGTAATATGTTCAATATTATAAATGTGTTTTTTTTAATATCTAGGCACTTTTTATTTAATATATTAGCCTTGCGTCACTACAAGGGCAGGAAATGGTGGTGATTTCATTGTGGAAGCACCTAACAGGTTGGCACATTGCCTCCTATGAAAGAACGGACAGTTACAACTATGCCTTCTCCAGGATTCGAATCCAGGCCCATCGCTATAGCAGTCAGGGTCGCTAACCACTAACTGGCTCGGTGGCACTTTTCTGCGGTTATATTCAAAATTATTTCATTTATTTTTCATACTTACCTCAATTCCAAAATAATTTTAAAAAACCTTTAAAAATCTCATTCTCAAAAGAATTAGAAAATTCTTAAAATTAAGTAAAAAAGTTTCACAATAATTAAAAAATATAATATTAATTACACTAAAATTTAATAACCTTCTCTAAATAAAATAATTTAAAAAATCTTACTATCTGTTACTTAATTTACGAAATATGATTATTAAAATTGTTTCCAATACTATAAAATTTTATTTGTTATTTAAAAAAAAATACTACTATATTTTTTAGTTTAGTTTAAGAAGAAAACAGCATTTTGCATTCAAATTTCGAAATAATAACAATAATAATATTTTTTTTTATTTTACAAACCATTTTTAGTTACACTAATGAATTATCAATTTATCTATTTCATACTCAAGAAAAATTTTAGTGGACATTATGCTAATAATAGTATAGAGCCCTAAAAATGAATTGCAAAATAACATTAAAGGTACTTAAAAAAAGTTATAAATTCCAAACAATGTTTAAAAAATATTGAATTGTTGTGTTTATGTAACTTCAACAATAATACTTTTCACTCTTCCCCCCCCCCAAACATTACATTAAATTATATGCAAAATGTAATGATTCACAGCATGTTTAATAATTCTACTTGAGTGAAAATGATCCTGATCACTCAGCGATCATAATTTAAAGTTTTCAATGGATGAACACAATGCTTTTAAGAAGACCAGAAGTGAAAAATATTCTTGTGCAACACACACTAAAACATAGTATAAACAGAGATCAATGACCTTGGCATCACTGCAATACTGAAGCTTTAAAACATTATATCACTTTAATTATTTACAGAAGAATTTTTTCTCATTTCTAAAGATTAGATGATTGAAAAATTTTTCAAACGAAATTAGCTATGAGATGTGATCACAGTGACACATTTTTTTTCACTGGATGTTAGAACTTTTGAACTTGCAAACAAATAAACACACACTTATTTGAATATTATAGACAAACTACACTTTAAGGTGCACTGATGAGTTTTCCACAGATGTTTTAAGAAACAGGTAAAAATCCTGTTGACTCTTTTATAAAATGTAATAATTTAGAATATGCACAGAGAGAAGACACAATATTTTTTATCACGGCCAATGGTTGTAGATGGTGCTGGCATAATTGCATAGTAAAAAGATGAAACTTGAAGACAAACATAATCATAGATGCAACATAATTTTATTTCTGGACAAGATAATGGTTGTAGATAGTGCTGGTGTAATGGTGTATTAAAAGGATGAAACTTGAAGACAAACGTAGCCATAGATGCAACATAATTTTATTTCTGCACAAGATAATTCTTGAGATAATTCTCTTGTCATGTATCATAATCCAGGGGAGTCCAAAATGGATCTCATAGCAAGACTCATGTGCACTGCTGCTACAATTTAAGAAATTCCCAGTGTGTTCAACTGTATTTGACAATCAATGTTCCGTTAGTGTCAGGCATGCTTGATGTCTGATAGTGTGAACTACGAGCGTCTATATTAACATTACAGCTGTATTCCTCTTGTATACCATTTGTACTCATGATGTCCAATAAAAGTTTCAAATTAATATTTTCCTTGTGTCCTTTCTGATCTTCTACCACTGTTACTACTAAATCCTGATGTTTCCAGTCATGAGCTGCTATGCAATTCTCAATCTTTAATGATGTGCCCTACCTCCCCTAAAAATTTGTAGCTACATTTTTTAGACACTCTGAATATATATATGCAAAAATATGAGCATGCCTTTTATAATTGATTTTCCTGAGTTTTTCTCAGATTCATATAGATAAATTTTATTTCTACTTGAAACATAAATGATAGCAGTATAAATTGACATTTCAAATTCATTCATTTTCATATATACAAATAAACAATACCAATTATTTCAATGAGTTTATAGTATTTTTATTATTAATAGCTCAACAAGCATTTATTTCTCAAACCTTTAGAAAAAGCAACACACAAAGACAATAAAAGATAACAAAATATTCTCATGAAAACCAGAAATGGCTCTATCCATTTCACAAATAAATTGTGCTTGGAATTATTTTTCAAACTTAGATTTATCACAGAAATATGGGATAGCTACATGGGTTTTTCCTTCTTTTCCTCATGTGCATCATAAGTAGTAACCTCAATTTACTATAGAAAACTCTCCATGAATACATTGGCACCTCTAAGGCAAATAGCCTTTAAGTGCTTTGCTATGATAAAATAGCTTAATCTACCTTAATTCTAGTTATGGGGTTTTACCAAAAAGAACCAATTAACTTTTCCTTGTAACAAAATTATGCATAAAGGTATTAAAATCATTTAAGCAGATGCAAAAAAGTGCATATTTAACTTTAACTCATAACAGTCTTTATAATAATTTTCCATAAGAACGTATTATTGCAATTAAACTTTTTGGCAGAAATGCAAGCATTTTAATTAATAGAAGTCAGTTTATTTTTCAATGTTGTAATAAAATACAATTACAGGACTTTTTAAAAAAAACAATTTTTTTTAAAGATGATAAAGTTAAAAAATTAATGCTGTAATATTTATTGTATATTCTTTTGGAAATTCATCTTTATACATTAAAAAACAAATTTATACCAAAGATGAAAATACTTCTGTAATAGTTTTTGACAGCACTTACAAAAATATAAATGCAAAAAGAAACTAATATTATTTATTATTTTTAAATTCAGAAGTTAGACTAAAAATAACATTAATAATAACAGATTTAGAAAAACATTATTGATGTTTTTCATTTTATTAAAAAACTTTAAAGCATTAAAAGTAATTATTAAATAGTACAAAATTAAAAAGTACATAATTATATAGATTCATTTTTAACAAATCCAGAAAACTTTAAAATCATTTAACTTACACTGAGCTTTTAAATCTCTTAGTGCTTCATTTCTTCTTTTAGACGTCTGGTTGGCCATTACAGCTAAAAGGGGGTAAAAAATATGATTAACATTAAAAAAAAAGAAGAAAAAGATACAACAGGATATATTCCAAATTGAAAATTCAAATCTAGAAATGAAATACAGGTTTCTCCCATTTCCTGAAAGCTGTCATCCTTATAAAACATGTTGTAAGCCAAATTAGAATAAAGTAAAATAGCAACTACCATAAATTTACATGGGATTTTTTTTTTAAATATTCTGTCTTCAGAAAGCATCTATCAGTTTACGTTAAATTAAAACTTAAAATGACACTAAAGGTAGAAATGATAAAATATGCAACTAAAATAAAAAGAAATAAATGTGATTTATTTCTCTTTATATTTTCTCATTCCAAATGGGATAGTCAGTGATGTTGATATAACAAGCTGAGATACTAGAAATCCAGCAGTGACAAATATAAGAAATCAAAGTGTAAGAGAGAACTGGCATTTTTTAGCTATCAAGTTAATACAAGGGTTCTTATGAGTTTAAAGATCATTTTTATATGCTGTGCACCTTGCCAGACCCCTAATCACTAATCAGCATGGATAATCTGTAATATTTTTCAACATGTGTATGTGCGTGTGTGTCAGTATTAAAAACAAATATTCTTATCAAAAAGTTTGGATTTTCTGAGAATAATACTTAGCATGAACACAACAGAAATGTCTAACACAGTGTTTATTATGCTATATAAACAATTATTTTGCTGTTAATTTATTAATAACTAAACAATGATTATTTATGAATCAAATTCATAATCATTGAAATCTCAATAATTTAAACAATACACAAACACATTTTAAAAGTTTTAAACTTTTTAAATCAGTAGAAAAAAATCCATACTAGCATTTTAGTTCAAACTTCACATGTATTCCCCCAAGTATACCAACCTAATTCCTGTGCTGTTATTACAGTGGAAGTCAAAATTAAAGGATGATGACAGAAATAAAATGTAACTGATAATTAATGAAAAATTAGTTGTAGAACTTTATACAAAAACATTAATTAACAGTTGATTATTCCCAAAATATTGAAATTGAAACCAAACTTATGGAAACTGAAAATGATAGAAAAATTAAATCACCTCTTGTGGAAAATTTGTTTCTTTAATATGCTGTATGCTCACCTTGGACAGGTATCCATACCTCACACTTTGATTTCCTAGACTTGATCATGCCTTGTGGAATTGCACGTGGCTCTTCTAAAAATGCCTTTTTCAGCTCCTGGAGGGGCCGGGGAGGAATTTTGCATGCTGAAATGCATGATTTAGTGCTGTAATGCATCCCACACATGCTCAGTTGGGTTCAAGTTAAGTGAATAGTGAGTAAGGTTTCCAATGCTCAATGAGGCCCAGCATTGTCATCCAATAGCAAAAGCTCTGAGCCAACGGTGCCTCTAGACTGTCTAATTTATGGTTTCAATACCTTGTCCATATACTTCAGAGTGGTTACAGAACCTCCTTGAAAGATATGCAGCTCGGTGCAGCTATTTGTCATGATTCCTCCCCAAACCATTAAACCATAGTGAAGGAAATGGTACATTTCATGGACAAGGGAAACCAAGTTGCATGTTTCTCCCCCTCTTCCAATCAAAATATATTTAGAATCATTATTCAGACTGTATTTGACTCATCAGTAAACAATACTCAGGCCCAGTAGTCTTGACTTGATTAAACATGAAGACAGCACCAGTCTAAACGGGACTGGAAGCTGGAGTAAGTGGAACACAAACCATAGGTTTTCTTGCACACAGTCCAACCTCATTAAGCCTCTGTGCAGCAGTAGAATGGCTAATTCAAGTTACTTTGAGTTGAAACAGAAAACGGTCTTCTGATGCAGGTGCTGCTCTTGGTAACCCTTGACTAAACTGTCTATCAACTGATCCATGTAAATGGGTAGAAAAGTTTACATAAATTAATAACTATTATTCATTTAATGTAACTGTGAGTGATGTGTGATTTTCTGAAATATAAAATGCAAATGATATAAATCCTACTATCAATTTAACTAAATTCAGTTCATGCTAAATTGAAAAAACAAAACTTCAGAACAGGCACAAAACAATACATTACTGACTTTATTTAAAATTAAAGAAAACATCTGCTTATTGAAAAAAAACTGATAAAATTTTATTTAGGATACAGACATTTTTTGCATTACAAAGCTTGGATGAATCCCAGCAAATAAAGCAAACATGGGGGAAAAAATTGATGTGAAAAATGTATTCTAACTATCAAAAATCCAACACTAAAGATACTGACTACAAGCTAACTATGGAAGATGTCTGTGAAAATGAAGGAGTACAGTTGACCATTCTAAATGGAGAAAATGGCTGTTCTACAGTTTAAAGAATTACATCAATTAGATTTGAACATTGTTTTGTAAATACGTCAAAAATATGTTCACTTTTTGTTTATTACCAGCAGCATCATATATATATATATCACAAAATCTTCAATACTTTTCCTTATTAGCAAAATTCTAATTCGAGAATAATTATTATCTGAAATACACCAATGCAATTTTTCAGTACATTTCCTAATTTTATAGATTAATGTTTAATTACATTTTCAAAAATGTATGGAAAAAGTTTGTTTATTACATACCACTATATTCTTCTTCAGTTTCTAATACATAACAGTGGCTGTATTGAAGTAAAACTGCAGCCTGGATGAATTCATCCCATCTTTTTTCTGCCTGTAACAATCTACACCTTTGATACAGAGCATCAATGCCCTACAAAATTTAAGAACTATTTTAAGTATCTTTAAAAGCATATTAAAACATTTTGGTAATACAAAATACAATTAATAGCCAAAACAAATTAACTGCAAAGTGAACATGAAATTTTACGGGCATCCAAATCAACTCCAATTTCATAAAAAAATATTAATTTTCTCTTTAAGAAAAATACTATTATATACCTAGAAAAGCAAATATTAGAAAACGGTGTTGTTTATACCAATTGCAATTTTATATATAAGAATGATGGTTACAAATCTGAATGAAGAACATACTTTAAATAAAATTACAATTTCAGTTATAATGGTTATATTTAAATTTACTCCAAAATTATGAAAAAATTATAATTATTGCAAAACTTTAAATCGCTACTTTTTAGCTAACTACATTGTGAAAACAGCAGAATCATGCTAAAACTATTAAATTATAGTAAATATAGTATTAAAGTTAACATATTTGCTCGCACATATAATGCACATCCTGCAAAGGATTGTCCTGTAACAAGCACACATCTGAAATTCTATTTAGATGTCAAAATGATGTCAGTTTGAGCCTGAGAAATACAAAAACCAAAGAGAAACTACAGTGATTGGGCACATGGCATTTTTCCTGGCACAGTGTAACATTCTTTGCCTGCACAGATTTCAATTCATTTCAATTCTTATTTAAAGTTGTAATGAATCATTAACATTTCCAAAGCATTATCTTACAGACGTTGCATTTAAATCTAATGCACACACAAAAATAAAAATAATGAAAAAAATAGAATACTATGACAATACCAAATAGAATAATTTCTACTTAAATTTAAAAATGAAATGGATAAAATAATAATTACGTATAAAAAATGATGAACTGGACAAAACCTAGATGATTTAAAAATATGGGTACTGGACCAAAAAAGCAATTTTATGAAAATGATTATTAGCAAAGCATAAGATATAGCATGAGAAAAAAGTCACTAGCTTTTCAAGATAGTTTTGTTGTGCTCCAAGTTCATGAGAAGAAACAACCTTATTATGTTTATTAGAAGAAAAACAACATACAACATTGGGAGGGCAAGAAAGTAATTTCAGTTTTATAGTGTGAAATAAAACTCAATTTTCTTCTTGTCAACTTTAATCAGTCAAATACATTTCCACCTTGTTTGATGACCTTATAAGGTATTTTCTCCCTCCTTCCAGTGTGCCTTTGTGGTGTAATGGTAGCACACTTGGCACATATTCAAGAGGTCCAGGTTCGAGTCCCAGCAAGGGCATTGCACATTTTTCACATCTCCTGCTTCAAAATAAACTAATAACTCTACAATCGTTTTTGCCATCTTCCTGGTAACTTCATGATTCTACACTCATGGGACATCTGGTCCTTATCAGCAAAAAATTCAACCAATTCCAATTCAGTCATCATTATTATTGAAATTTTTACCTTTTAAGAAGTTTTATAAGTGATAATCTCATGGTGCAAGGTCAGACTATATGGGAGGTGCGACATCACTTCCCATCCAAGGTCCAATAATTTCATATGTGTTAATAAAGATGTGTGAGACCTCACACTGTCATCGTGGAACATGATGTCTATACAATCTGCCAATTCTGGTCTTTCCACTTTGATTGCTTCTTCCAGTTTCATAAGTTGTTGTCTTTTGAGTTGATCTTTGGTTGCTTAGAAGCATCTCTAAATATGCAACACCATTGTAATATCACCAAACTGGCAGCATGATCTTTTTTCTCATGCAAAATTTAGCTTGATTCATCATGCTTGGACCTTGACCTTTTTATGCTTGAAATGTGTATCACAAACATTGTTGTGTTAAGGGAATTTCTTTCAATTCATGTGGAATCCAAATATCAAGCTTCTTAATGAGTCCAAGACATTGTATGTGACTTTCAGGTATTGTGTGCCATACATTTAACCATTTTGCAGTCTCATACAATTATATGCCAATTCGATTTCCATACAGCTTTAATTTTGTCATTATCAACTTCAGAAGATCGGTCAAGAAATTTGTCAACTTCCAAGTGAAAAATCTCCAGAATGAAATCTTTGATGCCATTTCTGGTGCATATATTCTGTTAAGCAATCAACATCATATATCTCTTAGCGAGACTCAGCTGCTTTCTTGCCTTTTTGAAAATAAAAAAGTAAAATATGTTGAAAATGTTTATTTTTGCACCCAATGCTAAAATTGATGGTAAACTAACTGTTATAAACAAAAATATGCAGAATTTGCTTCTATAGCAACTTAAAAGTATAAGCTGCTAAATCTCAACTGAAAATACATATATATAAGATATATAAGATATAAGATAGGCAGAAAAATAACAACATGAATACAACTCTATCTATTTGTGTAAACTGAAATTACTTTCTTGCCAACCAAATACTAGCTAAATATAAGGATAAAATTTTAGACTTTCATAAATGCATTAACAGGAAACAGGGAAACTAAAATTTCATTGATAGCAAATATGGATGAGATATCACATTTCTTTTAATGTGCTTTCACCAAAACAATGGATCCCAGTAAAACTATTACTCTCAAAACTTCTGAAAATTAAAATATATATATAGAGAGAGAGTTCATGGAACAAAACTGCCACATTTTTTTATTCAAGCTTCCAAAATGCTTTCCTACAAATGTAGCATCTTGTTCAGTTACAAGACAATTTATAATTTGAATTTTAAGTTCCACAGAATTTTTTTTCTTAAAGGCGAATTATGTGACATCACATAATGGCCATCGAAAAATATTAAAGTACATATTTATAAAAAAATGCATGAAACATTTGCAAATTTATAATTGATTGGCAAAATTAATAAGTTTATTAGTGGATAAATTTCACTAAAGCTTCTTTCTATTTGAAACAGAGCTAAGTATTAAATGTCTTTTGAAGATACAAAATGTAAATTTCATTTCCAAATTCTACAAAACACAGCTTAGAAACAAAAGAAAAAAACTAGTACATTTAGTAACATGATTTGCTGTTAGCTGTGGGAAGGCACTTCATCCTCCTTCATTAGTTATTATGCAATCGATTTGTGCATGCATTTACAATATATGCCATAAATATGGACAGCCTTTCTTAAAATCTAGGGAGAAGAATTTAGAAATCAACTTGGCTTGCTTGTGTTAAATCAAAATGGCATTGTAAAAAGAGAATGAAATATTTATTTTAAATTCATGTTAAATCAAATTTGTGTAAAAAAAGTTCATTAAAAACAGAATTAGGTGTAAAACTCAGTGCAAACTCAAATATAAATCTAGTAACACAACAACCCTGAGTTTGGCATAGATTTATGTCAAGATCTCAATTGATTTTGAGAACAAGCAGGAATCTTCCAGTCTTGCAGATTTCTTTGCTTCTGGTGAAGACGGATCTGTACTACTTCCCTCAAAATAGACTGAGATCTTGACATAAATCTAAGCGAAACTGAAGGTTTTTGTGTTACTAATTTTATGTTTCGCTTGGCATGTTTTTCTTCTGTTTTCAAAACCAAGATGATGAATGCTTTAAATAAAGCAAAGAAATCATAGCTCAGTTTTTCAGATTTCAAGTGATGAACTGCCTACTTCTGAAGAAAACTTCTCAGCTTCTAAAAGGGAATGTAATGATTCATGTTAAAACATTCAAAGGTTACAATCACATTGTTACCTTTAAATAAAAGGACATCTAAACGAAATTTAAGATGCATGCTAGTTCATATATTATTATAGTTTCATATTTGAGCATTCATTACTTTTGTAACTAAATATATTTAAGTATCACGATATCGTGAAATTAACATAGTAACACAGAAGTTGAAATAAATACATCCATAGATATAATAATAAAATAGGAAAGCTACGTATTAGACAACTAATTTTCACCAAAATAATTCTATATCTATCTTCATTAGATGAACACTTTAATATAAATAACATTGAAATTTATGTCAACTGCATGTGATAATACAAACAAAGATCACTAATAAACATACAAAGATCACTAATATTCACTAATATTTACATCACAATTATGAAACTTAATGATCTTATTGCAATGAGAAAATCTTTGAAGACTGAAAAAAATATTCTGAAGTGCAGACCAATGCAAATGAAGTATCTAACAACAATCTTTTACTGAAGTTCTAGTAAGCTCCGTTTTCTGGAAGCTTTGGTATTGGCTGCTACTCTCCATTCATTTTAGCCAGAATCTTCAAAGCTGTTCATCCTACATTATACTAAGTCCCGTTCACATGCAACGCTCCTTCGCACAGCTGCCGTTAGCAAGAGGAGAAAAAGGAGAGGGGAAGGAGTTTTAGGACCCGTTCACAAGACCGCCGTCTTCCTTTTCTTTACAGATACGCCACTGTACGAATTGTTTGATTTCTAATAGTGTTTACACATTTTTAATGTTGTTTGTGTTGTTAATTTCGTAATCGGTACTTCCGCAATTGGTACCGGAACTTTCGTAATGGTTCCTGAAAAATTTGTGCTTTATAATTTTTATAATTATAATTATTATTATTTTATAGGCTTTTATCTAGCTCACTCTTGGTGCTTGTCGCTATGATTAAAAGATGGTCATCGATTTTTAAATTGTTTCCCGATAAGAATCGAATTCAAACTTTGCACATATACTGCTTTTGGATGTGGAGTCACGTTTTTGAATTTTAGAGGGTTATTTTTTTTTTTTCAAGTTTTTCTTCTTTAAAGTTGAAACGATTTTTTGGAAGTATTTGCGTTAAATAAACTGAGAATCTCAGAACATTACTCTTTGTACCATAAGACACAGTGGGAAAAAAAAATTTTACCTTTTTTTTTGGTTGTTTTTTGTTTTGTTTTGGGACAATTTTTGAAAATCGCTCGTATTTTTAGACTTTTTGACACCTATTAATTTTAAAATTTCATATCTAAAAATATATCGGTTACAAACTTCCGAAATTTTTACAAGTTATAAAACAAACTTTTCGCATTTATAAAAATTATAAATAAAATTAAATGGATGATTTTTTACTTTTTTAAAAGATATGCAATGAAGCAGAATAGGAAATACTGGTTTTTCTTGGGAATCATTACGAAACATCAGTTTCAAAGTAATAATCTCATTACTCAACACTAATTTCATGATATTATTTACACTATATAATTTGTTATTGTTGCGAGGTGTTAGTTCAGCATGACATCGGAGGTATTTCCGAGTTAGCTTTCTCTTAAGATGTGCTTTGCACTGCGTTGTGTTTAACGTTCTTAGTAATTTGAAGCGTAACTACTGAGTACACTTTGTGACATTCTAAACACTTGTACGAGTATTTCTGTGGAAAATTCCAGAACTTCGAAGTGTTTAGGTTGATAAAATAAGTTTAAAGAAACTATTATCGAACCTGTGTGCAATGACAATCATTTACGAACTATTATCAATCTATTACAAACCTGTATGTATGCAACAATATTATAATTAATTCATGTATTAAAATTGTTTTGAATGTGTTTCACAAAACAAAAACATATAAAGAAAAATTTTACTTGCGTTTTATGATTTTTTTGCAATCTTTCTGGCCAAATAAGGTTTTAAATAAAGGCTTATAATTTATATTTATATTTATATTAACCAAATGTATAAATAGCACTAAACTTGTACATATATTTATGAACTGAAATTCAATTTTTAGGAAGTTTGAAATGATTTAATGACTATTTAGAAAGTTTGTATTCTTTAAACTGCGTTTTCTCAGTTCTAATTTTTTCTATAAATCCTTTTACTTTAAGTCCTAAAACATATACAGGTATGGACTAAATTATTTGATATTTTTACTGCTTATTTAAAATTATATACTTTATAGAAACAAGGATGGGTTTTGCAAAATACTGAAAAGAAAAATTATTTGAAATGAAAATGTGACGGAAATCATATTTGTTTTAAAGATTTTACATGGAAAAGTGTTTTTACTTTTTTTCTCAGAAACTAATGCATTAATTGCAAAATCAATTCTTGAAGTTATTAAGAATAATAAATACAATAAAAAATCTGAGGGGAACACTGAAAATTGTAGGAGAAGAAAGACATTTTAATTGTTAAATTTTTATTAAAAAACTATTTCTTTGTTAAAAATTAAAATAATTTTGTCATACAAAAAACTTTTAATAATATTCATAAAAAGTAGATGAAAGTTCCTAAATAAAAAAAAAAATCATTCAAAAGGTACCGAGCCCCTTATCGCTTTGAACCGATATGCGCGTCTGAGCTCCTTAACTTTAGTTTTAATTTCAATGATATTTCTGAATTATCCAGCATCAGATAATGTTGTCTGTACTTGTTTATAAATATCCGTATCTTGTACAGTTCCATCTATTTTTTGGGGGATGCTATCACAGCCGCAGACATCTATCAACGCAACTGTTTCGCTGACAGTACTAAAATTAAGTGAACCACACAATCTCGCAGTGCAGTATCGGAAATCTCCCCATTTGCCCTGCCCCTGAAAGGTAGGAAAATTCTGTCAGGTGCCTCCTCCATTGCGAGAAGCAGTTAATGCTTCTTCGCCATGTGAATGGGACAGGTTGGAAGAACCGGTTTTCGCCACTGGTCGAATCTGCTCTTGTGAACGGGGCTTATACTCCACCATATACATACCTTTATAGGTTAGAGTATGAATCCTCAGTTTCGTTAAGAAAGTTCTGAAACTCCAAAAGACAGTCAAATGCAAATTCCTTTTCACATACACACGAAAAATTCTTTTTAAACATGTAGCGATTACACGTATATCCTATTCTTTTAGTTTAGGTGACATAAATCAAGATATAGCTGTACTTTACTTTTCAATAAAAAAGCTTAGAAAAGTAGAATACAGCACATTTTTTTTAAAGGCCTTAGGATAATGAAGTATGTCTTACATAAAAATACATTCCTTTAAAGTCCAACTGTTCATGTAGTTATTGATTTTTTGGGATAAAATGTCATTATAAAAATGCTTAATTAATAAATTTCAACCTTTAGTTCCTGACCTACCTTTTGGTTTGAAATGAATTACTTCACAGTAAATACATTACTTATGACTGTAAATTTAATGTAAATTTAAAATTGACAACAGTTTTATTTAAATTTCAAAAATATTATATTATCAACAAAATTAATGTTCCCTTCCCTGCACTGATAGAATAAATGCATTTATTCTAATAATTTACTTACTAGGGTTGTTACTTCCTTTCCTTCTTCATACTCTAAAAAGAAAATTTTAAAAAAATTATAATGACTCTAAATCATGCAATACAACTGCAAACTGTTTCACCAAATCTCAAATAATCAATCTCATATTAATTTTAAAATATTATAAATTAAAATTTAAAACATTCTTATATCATTTAGATTTTTAGGGTACAAAAACGCACTTCTCATCTTTGGATTTATTATTACA
>KK113854.1:988953-1016983 GCA_000611955.2 Stegodyphus mimosarum
TCCAAGAAAATGGGATGAGGAGTAGTTATTTCAGTTCTCTTGCTTAAATTCTAAGATGACTAAGTTAAAATTCTAAGATGACTAAGTTACAGGATAGAACAGAAAACACTTAAATTTCATTCATTTTATGCAACTTAAGCATTTTTACACCAAACTGCAAAATCATAATGAAAAAAGATAGCTATAAATCTATAAAAAATCATTCTACTTTTCTTGATGAGATATATATCCTGAAAACTAAATTCTGGAAAATTTGATTCTAAGGATAAACATACTGGAAAATAGCATGCAAAATGATGATTACTATTATTTATCATTATTACTATTTTAATAAATGGCTTGGGGAGTAGCGACCAAATCTCTGAAAAAAGGACCACATTTAACCTTGTGTACTCAAGAAAATCCCTATAACTAACTTTTGCCTACTGTTGGGTCTATTTTGGAAAAAAAAAATTAATTATTTCAATAGAAATGTGGTCAGAGCAGTCTACATCAAAGCTCATACAAATATGAGTTAAGTAATCAGTTAAAGTATAATAAAGAACTCTGGACTGTATAATATAATGAAAATATTTACCTTGTTTTAAGATGCTTGCAGCTTCTGCTATTTTTCCTTTATTAAGAAGAATATTAGATAAGGCAAGACGAGCTTCCTGATAAGTGGGAGCCATTTCAATAACTTTTTGATAAGCAGTCATGGCTTCTTTTACATGAGATAAAGCATGCAAACAGTCTGCATATTTCATCCACACTGCTGGCTACAGTAATAACAAAAATATTCATTAACATGTGAAAGGGACAATGCACACTGGCAGAACAAATGAAAGACAAATTTTTATCTTTGCAATCGTGTTACATCCTGAAATGTCATGAGCACCAATCAAAATGTTAGCTAAAAAAAAACTCATTTTATATTTTGAAGTTTAAAAAAAAGTCTATGAGTTGTCCAGAAAAGTTACTTCATATAAGAAAAGCAATTTTTAATTATTATGTAAACATATCCAGTTTCCTTATGATGCATTCGCAAGTAAACATTCTCAAATCTAGTCAAAATCAAAACAATCTGGCTGCTACTCCTCAACACAGTTCTTCCTAAATCATCCTATTACTCTGTACAGTCATTAGGTTAAATCAATGCTGCAGTGTGAAAAATGTGCAATGCCCTAGCCAGGATTCGAACTCTGGACTTCCCCGACACATGGCAAGTGTGCTTTCGATTTTACGCCACGTAGGTACGTGGAAGAAAGGAGAAAATATCGTATATACTTCTCCTTTTAAAGGCAAATGGGGATGAGGGGACTTAATTGCAAATCCAGGTGGTGATGAATTATCATCCACCACTTTTTTAGTTTGGGTGCCACTGTAGAATCTTTTTAGAATTTTTCAACATGAGGTAACAGAAGAAATCTGCAATGCCATTGCAGAGATTCAAATTCCAGACCTTCTGAATATGCAGTGAGTACACTTCCAATTACACCATGAAGGCATGCAGAAAGAAGGGAGAAAATATCTTATATACTCCTCCTTTTAAAACGCAAATGGGGATTACAGGACCCAACTGCCAAATCCTGGTAGTGATGAATTTCCATCCTCCACCTTTTAGTTTGTACACCACTTGTAGAATCATTTAGAAATTTTCTAAAGTCAGGCAACAGAAGAAATCTTCAATGCCAAGATTTGAACTCCAAGCCTACCAAATACACACTAACATGCTGCCAGTTACACTACAAAGGCAAGCGGAAGGAGGGAGAAATTACCTGTAATTAAAATGATATATCTTGTGTAAATTATAAATTACACAATATACATCTTTAATCAACTATTAGATACATTATTAGGAAATACTTAAATACACTTTAAGCTATTCTATTCTTAGAAACATTAAGTCCTTCAGCTAAGGATGATGGTTCGGTAAAATCCATCAAAACTAGTCCTGTGAAAATTTGCAATTATAATGATGATTTTTGTTGTTTTAGAATCCATTATTCCCAATCCAAATTAAAAAGGAAAGAACAGTCCAGCAATCTTTGGCTATACATGCAAATACAAGCCTCAGTGATTCAAACAATATGCAATGAAGTTTCAAATATTTAAAGTGCAAAATCATAAAAAATTATTTTTAAGAAGTACAGCAATTTGACTGCAAAATCTATTTTTAACTTCATAAACTGTAGCACCCTATGACAAATGCCATAAAAACTGGAATTGTGAGTGTCAGAATTTGAATCTTCAAAGAGCTGCTTTAAGAGTTCTGGAGTAATATAAGTTAATAATTTTGGGTTTTAAATTAACATAATTTTAAACAACATCAATAGCCTAATCAGATCAAGATATGTTTATGACTGAAAATGCACCATGTCTTTCAAAAGAAAAACAAGAAAACAGTAAAAATAATTTTTAAAGTGTTTAACTTTTCATAAAAAAAGGAAAGAACTGTGAACATGGAAAAAGTTAAACACCTCAAAACAAAAGAAGAATTTTTTATGTTAATCATTTTGTTGGTGCTCTACTTTTGATAGAGCACTAATTATCAAATGTGTGCCAAAGTGTCAAATGTGGTAGCCTTTTTATATCAAACTATAAAAATTGCATACCAATATTTACTCTTTCATTCTTACACCTCTTGTAATTTTCCCCTTAGCATTTTAGCACAAGGTTCTGGAAAATTTTTTATGCATTTATGTAATTTTCAGCTTCAGAAAGGGAGCTGTCCTAAATTTTAAAATTCATCCATCCACTTAGTGGTTGTTTTCATCTGACTAGTTGATCTGTTGTTCGATGTTGGGTAAATGGGCTCTAACTAATGAGACAATAATAGCAAGAGATTTAAGAAAACAAGGATATTTAAAGCTGTTGATCATTCTTTCTTTGAAGATCACTGGACGTGAGAACCCAGATTGAATGGTGATGAAGACAATGACAACATTGTTGAACTGCAGACTTGTGCAAATGACACAGACAGCAGTTCCCGCAGCATGAAATAATTTAAGGTTTAGGAAGTAATGATGGGTAGCAAAAAGTATGGGTGAAAGTCAGGATACAGGGAACTAGATATGAAGGCATTTTATTAGCTAGTGTAATGTTAATATTACTAAGTATTCTTACTGGTATGCACATTTCTTTTAAATGAATAATATTGCAATAATTACTGGTAGTTTATGCATGAAAGATTTCAGTTGTTATGCTTTTACTGTAGAGAAATTAAATTATTCAAATAATTTTCTCCTTTTGATTTTTGCACAACAAAATTAGTATTAAAAAAAAGAGAGCAGGAAATATTCGAGTAAATTCGGTATGTTCAATATTCGCAATGTTGAATCTGTGTGTTATACCAAATTTCTGAAATTCTCTGATGTTCTTTAAATGAAAACAGATTACTGTGTACATAGGGAGAGTGGAACAGTTGTTCATTCTACATACACAAAAATCTGTTTCCGCTTAAAAAAAAAAGGCAGTGAATACACAAATTCAGCATCATGAACAACACTGGCAAACAGCACATTACACATTACATACATTATATTCAATATATATAACATAGTTATTTCTTCATAAAACTTTTTGTATCATTAGGATTGCTGCCACCTAGTTAGATTTTGCACTAACATTTATGTTTGCTAAGTGGCATCCTGTTAACAAAACAGTACCATTATTTGAATTAAAAATTGGTATTAATACCAGTCAATAGTAATAATGTTACTTACGCCTTATTGCAACCCCCTTAACAAAAGTTGCCAAATTTTCAGAATATGCCACACTCTGGGAGTCATATGCATAACCATTCTTCAGACAACCATGCTCATAGCAATCCTTCAGCAAGAAATGTTAACATTTTCATATGCATTCTTTGCCTGTATTCCAAGTTTCAACAGTTTTTGTAAACAAAATGTGCTATTTTTTTCCTTTAATTTTAAAGTATGCACTTGCGGAATTTATCAGCAATGGAAGAAACTCCAATGCAAAAATACAGAATTTTGCCACAAAAACCTCTTAAAAAAACAACAAGGAAATGCATTTGATAGACAGCCAGTATTGCCAACATTTGCAAAATACCCAGTCTCTGAAATTCTTTGATGTCTACTTAAGCAAAAATAGACTGGTTTGTATATGGAAAGATGGACAGTGCAGAAATATTACAGAAAAATTTGGAGATGAATGTCAGTGTTTTACTTTTTTTTAATGTATCAGGTAATTTTATTTAACAATTAAAACTTGCATTTTAAATTTCTAAAGTATGTTGACTTTTCATATGTTAATAATGTTTGCCAACTTGTGATAAATATAAATAATTTGGAAATCCTTTTCTAAAGAGTTGCCAAAAGACCACAAACATCCACCTGATAAGAAACTTCTACATTTTCATCTGCAAAAAATTTCAAATTGCGGCAAGGTTGTTGCATTAATACATTAAATATCCTAATGGTACTGCTAAATACTTAAATTTTAAAATATATTATACTGCTTTAATCCTATCAGTATTTTGTCCATATTACTGTAGTATTGTTGCTCATTTTATATTTCTGAACACAGTTCAGTTACTGAACACAGTTCTGCATTTCTATATAAAGTTTAAACAGAAATAAATATCATCTCTAATTTGGAGCTGAATGTATAAAAAATAATAATCAAATCTCTGCTTTTGTAGAAATCTAGTATTTAATCTTTATATTAGCTCAGTGCCTGGATCAAAACAACCAGTATTTTGTTGCAGCAATATGCCTAGCATGCATTTTTCAGGCACAGTTTGGAGAAAATAGCACAGCCAACACAATACTGATCTTGCGTTATTTACAGTAAATGTGCAAAAATGTAAAAAAAAAATATATATATATATAAATATGATTCTCATGGATTTTCTTTTCAGAATTAATTCAGCTTACATTTATATTCATGAGCAATTCTGTTAAATTCCCCAGTCATTAAAAAAGCAAATTAAAATCAAATCATAACCCATTTGATTACATAACTGCAATAATACATTTGCATGAATGGAATTCTTTCTTTATTTGCCTCTTTCAGGAAACCTTTACCAAATGTTAATTAAGTTTGAAGAAATGTAATAACAACACACTTTTTTTATTTACTTAAATCAAGAATTTCCAAATTCATATTCTTAAATTTAAAAAAGCTTTTATTATTATTTATACTCTCATTTGATAACTAAAATGAGGTGCTTGCTTCATCTTATAATAGAAAAGACAAAAAGAAAAAAATGTGTACATTGTGAATTGCACTCAGCTGGTCAATGGTCACATTTACAAAGTGTTATCATGCCTTTTTTTATATAATCACTATACTATTGTTGCATTCTGTATGGGTTTGTGGAGTGATTGACGATAACACTTGATTAAATATCACAACACAATTTATTTGCCAGTATTACTCAGGACAGCTCCCCAAAACACTTTTATAGTCATAAAAAAACTATGACAGACAGGCTGAAGCGATTAGCAACACAGCTTTCAGGCTATAACGTATAAAGACAGCTTCACAGCAAAGCACTAGAGTACAGCTCCTGACTCGGTTTGATTGTTCTCGAAACTCAACATACTCTCAAGACTCCCGACACTAAAACTCACAATGCACTCGATAGCCTCAACGATGCATCAACTTGCGATATGCTCGACAACCAACTTGAAGCTAGACTGACGATCAACTCAACAGACTACAAGACACTGACTAATGACTACTCCGTGTGCAGGCAGGGTTTATATAGCTTTTGGGCTGTCTTTGAGAATATTCTGGTCCAAACCGGTAAGAAATCTTTCCAAAATGTTCTCCATCCGTCTATGGCATAGCGCCAATTTTGTCGCCAAATGGGCAATTTTGTGCCAAATATGGCAACCCTGCCTTCCCTTGTCATTTTCTGGCAGCCCTAACCCACTTTGCGGGGAACCTATCCTACTGCAGCTGGACATTTCATAACACTATTTATATTTGGGACGTATATTGATGAATATATCTAGATGCAAAAATTGCTTGGAGTTGTAAAAAAAGTTCCAAATTTTTGGTTAAATTTTTCCTTGTTTGGCATTTTATTCACAAAGTTTATAAGAACTGTTAACATACAAAAGTAGTAACTCAGTATTTCAAAACACTGAAAAATATAAACTAATTAATTTAATTATTCCTCATTTTGAAGTTGAGATGACAACAGTTTCTAAGCGATTTAAAATGGAATCCTCCTTTTTAAGACTTTTATTTTAGAAAACAAATGAAATGTTATTTTTACATACTTAAAATTGTGAAATTTAAGATTCAAATAAACTCACCATTGGAGGGAGGGAAAAAGGATTCCAATAATATAATCAACAGGATTTTATAAGCCTTACTACTATGATTTAATTTTACGATATGCATTCTGTAGATTGTTCTGATGTTAGTTTTAAGATATTACAAGATGAATGAGATTTAAGGCATGGGTTGTTCAAGTTAGCGGTTGTTTACTTTAATTATTATTTACTGTTACTTAAGCTATTATTTTCAGTGTTAGCAGTGACATCAGCATTTTAGTTAATATGATTTAGAATGGTGAAGGAACAGGAAGGATGAAGAGAAAAAATGTGTTTGGTGTATATACATTCAGCTGATTAATGTTTACATTTCCAAGTAATGTTTTTGAAAATGAGAGCAATCAAAAACAATCTGAGAAAGATGAGCAACAAAAAAATGTTAATTCCTTTTGTGTAGTCAGTGAGTCAATGTAAATATTGAGCAGTCAAAAGTTTAGTTCTCTCCATGTGCTCAACAAGTTAACAACAATATTAACACATCAAAAAAATAATTCAAGACAGATCACTGGGGTCTAAAAATAAGGGTTGAATATTAGACAGGACATAGGTACACTAGTTGTCATTTTAATTTAAATTGAAGCATTATTTTATTCATTAGAGAATCAGGGCTTACTAGTTTTTACCTAATACTGACATAGTTACAATCACAACTTGAACTAAATCTTATTTAAGGTCACGATTTTAAAATTTACACACATCATGACAAAATTTCCAAAATTTCTGATATAATTTAAAAAATAAATAAAAAACAAACCAGATTATAGTTATCTGTTTTCAACAACTTGGAAAGTAAAGTCTTTGCAAACTCATATTCCTTTATCTCCATGAAAGCTTCTGCAACATCTAAATATAAGTCTCCGAAATCTTCTGGGTTTTCTAGAATAAGAGCTTCCAAAAGAGGCTATAATAAAATAATAAACATTTTCATTCTTATTTTACACATATTCTATATCATAAGTTCTCAAACTAGGTACTATGACTGAGAGAAAAAAAATTCACAAAATTATTATCAGAAGCAATGGGACATCTTAAAATGTTAGATTTTCTAAATAATTAGGTAACTGCACTTTTTCAAATCAGATATATGGAAATAATTTTTTTATGAATAATTCAATCATAAAACAATCAAAATTAAGGAATAAGTTTGTATGTATTCTATTCTTCCTATTAACCAAATCCTAGCAACAAGTATTTACCACCACTTTAAAACGATGTAAATACAGTGTTTGCAATATGGACCATGCATTATTAAGAGTGTTTATTCGTATGTTTTTAACTGAAATGATAAATTAAAATCTGTAAATAAGTATACTATGTTGTTTGAAATCTGTGGATGTACAACAGCATGAATTAAAGCAATTAATGGTTTCAAATCTCAAGCAGTTTACAGTTTCAAATCTCTTTTACTTGAAGTTCTTTCCATGAGTTTTCAAAGCAACTTAAGTATGTATCTATTTAAAACTTAATGAAAACAGCAGCTTCATATGGTAAAAGAATACAGCATAATACACAAAAATTATTATTATTATTGATTTTTACTTATTAGTTATTATTATTATTAATTATTATTATTTCAGTCTTAAAAGTTTAAATCAACACTTACTTGAACTGCAGTTAGAGATTGCAAATGTATTAAACATAGCAAGACTTTTACAGCCAGATCAACAGGAAGAACTTCTGGAACATAACAGCTGAAATAAAGCATTTATTTCCTTATAAAACTTACTACAATTGCAATAAAATTATATAGCATTAAATTATTTTTATCTGTCAGTGATATTTAAACATAAGACACTTAAGACTCTCAATTTCAAGAGACATTCATCAGAAAAAAAAGGGACCTAAAGCTAATCATCTTCATAATTAGTATTTTTATTTATTTATTTTCAAAATCTATTCCCATCTAAGGTTGATTTTTTATTTAATTTTTAATTATATTTTTTAAATTATACAACTGTATTCTTTAGGCAAGAGTGTTTCTTTACTGATTATATGTCTAAGAAACAGTGGTCTTTTCATGAATGCAGATAACTTCTACAGCAAAAAAAATTAATATATTGTAAACAAAACTTTAGTTTTTGACCAGAAAACTTAAGTCATGCCTTCTCTGCAATGTGCATCTAGATTTTTACAATACAATTAACAACAAAAAATTGCACAATATTACTGCCTATTAAAACACGATTACTTATCAGATTGACTTATCATATGTAAATTAAACTTCTTTACAATTTCATGCATTTTAATCAGTTGTCACAATTAATAAATAAAAGTATTCAGTTGTTGTTTGTTTATGCACACAGTATCTATCTCTATTTCCCAGACTTCCAAATATTAGTTAAAAGGAAAAGAGTAAGTAGCTTCAAATTATAGCTAAAACAATCTCTGAAAGAAAAATCCATGCTATTTCATTAACTTTTATTCCTTTAAATTCTAACATCTATAAAAATTTCTCATTATTATGCATACATCTGAGTAAAAAAAACACCCTATATATATATATATGCACAGTTGAAAAGGAGTTAAAAAAACTAAACTTTAATTACTGAATTATATATAGGTAATTATTGTTTAAAAATATTCTGCAAGCATAGCTTACTTTAAAACAACTTTAAAATCATCATCTGTGAAAGTCTCTAGTTCATCAGGTGCATCAATTTCTCTATCAGGCATCTGAAGCTTGACACCACAATGTTGAACAAAATTCTAGAAATAATTTATAATAAATAACAGAAAATAAATACATCAGGTTAGGTTATTTGAATTTGGCAAAGCACATGTGCGCTATCTCTCTAAGGGAGAAGATGCCTAAGGAGCTCTGCTAGCCATGTTATACAAACAGAAAACCCTGTAAACCATGCAGCCACTGTATTTGTTGTACCCCTGGTCTAATTCCTGATGTTCAGTAGTTTTAACCACTCAGCCACTTGTGAGACCAGCAAATAAACAAAACAAAAATTTTAAATGTGAATAATATGAGCAAAAAATATAATTCTTAACAAAGAGGAAAATGAAGAAAAATAAAAATAAATTTAACATTATTATGAATAATAATACACTGGCAGAAAAAATTAAAGAAACAACCACTAAAAACTCATGTAGCTTAAATGATTTTGCAGTTAGCACAAGATCTTTTTTTTTTTGGCACACTTGATACATTTTCAAAATGCAGAACTGCACATTTCTACAAAAGTTAAATTTTAATAAGAACATAAGAAATGTGATATAGAAAGGGATAGGTAAAAGGTGGTGTTACAAGTGTATAGAAATACATTAAAAAAAAAGAAAGAAACTTAGTAATAAGGTGCATGGTCACCCTGACCAACAAGAAAGCTTTTCAGAGATTTTACCTATTTTGTATTAGATTGTCTGTGAACAAAGTGTACTTACAATGAATAGCACTTTGAAGCTCCTGAAGAATGCTAGGTGAGAGTGTAATGATGGAAATCAGCATTCTAATGCATCTTACACACGCTCTATTGGATTTATATCCACAAAATATGCAAGCCACTTCATCCATCAGATTCCTTTGCCTAAGATAATCGGTCACCAGTGTTATCACCGATTAGGGGGAAGTTATTACTGACTGCACTCCTAAACAATTTGGCATAAGGATCAAGAATGTTATCTTTAAGGTTTTCAGTATTCACTATTGCACTGGTAAAAATTTGTGGGTCAATATAGTCATTTAAAATGATGCCCAGTCATACAATGATTCCACCACTTTTATACTAATACCTGTATTCCATAAGTTCACAAATTTAGATTCAACAGTTATAACAGATTTACGTTCTGTGTATCATAACATGGACTGCAAAGTTATTGACACTGTTTTTAGTACCCAGAGTTTTTATAGATATCACGGTCACCTTGCTCGTCCCTATAAGAACTCTAGACTGCCAAAATTATGGCACTTTCTAATTACTTTTGTGTAAAAACTAAGAAGACTTATTTACAACAAAGTATATTATATAGGAATTAAAAATCAGGTACATCTTTTTTTAGTGATCATGCAGATATTCCTGCATTAAATATTACAATAATATATCAGTCTGTTTTTCTGAAGAGTTCTAATTTAAAAGACTTGAACAATGAAATGAACTACAAAATACTATCTTTAAATGTAACAAAGCAAAATTTTGTGTTCATAGAAAAGATTTGGCTGCAATTTAAATTTATTTCTACTCTCAGGAAACATCTTGTACATAAATTTATAATTTCACAACTGCCAACTTTAATGTGAAAAAAAGAGGTTTTCATATAAAAACCACGAGGTTAAAACAGATTTTCATGTTGCATGGTGATGCCATTTCAAAAGAACCCAAAACTGATGTAAAATTTACTTTGTAATGTATGATTCAAATCTGTGACCTATGATCTAATGGAAGGTACGATGAAGAACCAAAAGAAGTGGCAGTTATATAATTTCATGTTAAAAATACTATTAATATATGACATAAAACATTAATTTTATATAAAAAATTATAAAAATGAAAAGTTATAGTATATGATGCATATCAAATTACCTTTATGGCTGATATGTAAAATTTTTGATTTAGTTGTAACTCCAGAAGAAAATTCACATCTGAAAACAAAATATTTAAAAAATTACACAAAAAAGTTTATAAATACATATGCATATACACACAAATACACATTACATGTAAAGAAGGGTTTAACTTACCTTCTGAAGTAATCAGAGAAGGAAATTTAGTAAAAGCCATTTCTAACACTTTAATTGCATTTATGTAGTCAGTATTCTCGTAATGAACCTAATAAGAAAAGGAAGGAAAAATTAGCTTTGAAACAAAAATCACACAGTAAAATCTTTTCTTTCATTTCATATATCTTACAATGATATTAATTTATATATATTAATAATTAAATTAAAATAATTGATATGTAACAACTAGCACAAATAATTTACCTTTGCAATCTCTCTTGACATTTCTACACATTTCTGTCCAGCTTCTGGAGCACTCAAATGCTTCAAAATTTGTTCATATCCAGCCAATGCTTTTTTTCGATCTCCTATCCGTTCATACAAATTACATCTTTCCCACAGAAATGGTACATTGTCTGGCTCATTACGAATCGCTATAACACAGAAACTGAAGTTATAATTGCTAGTGACTAACCACAATAAACTTTACCTTTCATTTTTGAGCCCAGACTTTAAATAAGATTATTAAAACTTAGCCGCTGATACTGAAATGTAAATTAATAATTTATGTGTGAAAACATGTTATTTGCATTTACTAGTTAACCGTTGTTACTTATTACTCTAAGATACTTAAGATATCACAGAAGATGGCAAAAAAACATTTATAATAAACATTTTAACAGCTCATTTTTTATTTTATAGTATTTGGACATATGTTATGAGTTAATATTTCAATATTTTTTGTTTGTATTAAATTTCATAGCATGTATTTAGCAAATGTGCAATAAATTTTTATTTTTGTAAGCAGCAGTGTAGGTTATACCCTGAGTGGGAACTTCCATGATATAGCAGCCACCATGAAAGAAATTCATTAAACGTAAACGCATGATGTGAGAGATAAAAAACAGCCAAGAAGAGAATGTGCATAATTAACATAAATGCTAAACAGAAGAGTAAAATATTACAAAATTACAGTTATTTATAACATACACCTTCTCACTAATATCTATTTCTTGCATATAGCTTCCAATGGCCATTAATTTGCAAATGCTATTAATACAAATTAGAAAGAGTTCTCCTTTTCTATGAAATAGCACAACATATGTTTCACTGATATAACTCCAGATTGCTATTGAGGCATACCTCATTGCTTAATGCCTTTTTTCTGCCTGTAACTTTCAGTGTTCCTTCTTTGAATACTTTTATCATTAATGTATAGGTGCCTTTCGTGATTATTTTTGCATAGTTTATTATGATGCAGATTTGATCTCAGTATGTTAGCGCTCATGTTAATTGCGTGGGAAAATATCAATTTTCACGCAAAAGCCTAAAAAAAGTTACTAGCTTATTCTAAAATAATTTTTATTTCTCGAATAATAGTTTCTCTGATATATGCACTGTCCCATATAATTTATTTTACTTTCTCTGAAACACTATGTGGGAGTCAAAATTTAAGAAAAAACATTAAATGTGCTTTTTAAAATGAGTGACTCATCACTCAAATTAAAAATCTTTTCCAATATGCATTTCTAAAGACCAATATATATTCTTCCGTTCAGTTCTAATAATATCAAACAACAATTATAGACAAAGAGGCATAAAGGAAACTAAAAGAAAATGCTTGTTTTTTACCTGAAAGAAAAATGCTCAAATCCATCGTATAGTAGTTTCAAATTTATAATTTGTTGGGATATGCGTTTCTGATCGTAAAGCAGCACAAATAAAATTCCACGTTTTTATAAAACCATATAAATTAAACAAAAATGCAAAATTCACCTTAATTTACTTGAAATGATTCTTAATTTTTTTTAACAATATAAATATAGATTTGTGACTCCCAACTGCGGCTCTTATCGTAGTGAAGTCTGGCCACCCCTGGGTTATATTATGAATGATGCAATATCTTCAAATCAAAATGAGAATGGATGTGTACAAAAGAATATACAGTTATCATTGGCCACTGTATGGAAGAACTGAGTAAATTAGCATTGAGCTTTAAAGTTTATAAATAAATTATATTTTATTTACAAGCAATCATCTGTAAGTGATAGTTTACTTAACTCGCTGCTAGGTCATGTGTCGAGAGGTTATGGACTGGTCATATTAGTTTTTTTATTATTATTTATTCTGAATTTAATAAAATAATAATTTATTTCATGAAATTTTATATATTGTTAAGTATACCATCTAAGTGGATTCAATGCCAATATTTATATTGGGCACTAAGTGCTGCCCAGTTAACACAAAAGTACTGAAAAAATAAAGAGGGGGTATCTTTAGCTAATACCATAACAGGAGTCTAAAGTATCTTTATAATAAAGAAAACTGCTTGTTTTCTTCAACATGTGAAAGAGTCAACGATTTTTGAATTCAATCAGAATTATTATTTTTTTACTTCAGAACTCAAATATCAATGATGATATCGACTCAGCTTCATCTTCTCAAAAGATTTTGTAACAGCATAGTCTTCAACACTGGAATAGCCTAGTAGTGTCAGCTGACAAGTACAAAACACACAAGAAAGCACTGAAGATAAATCCAGAGTATTGATGAGTTAAACATGTGAACACCAAAGGCACGAAGGTATGCAGCTTTCTGTTTAATGAGCACTGCCATTTAAATAGAAAAGTTTTATGATGTTATGGTGTTAAAGCAAGTAGAAAATTCACAATTCAGACACTTTTGATTACAAAATTTCTCAAAATATAGCCCAGAATTTTATGAAATCTGATTCATGAATGAAGAGAATTCCGTAAAAATAAAATCTAACTTTTCGTATGTTCTGGATAGAGTAAAAATTCTAATTAGTAAAATAGCCATCATACTTTATTTAGACATAACAAGTGAGTAGAGATATTCAAGAATAAATCTAATAAGACAGATTCTTTTTCTATAACTATAATTTATAAACTATAACTATGACTACAACTATGATTTAAATTTTAATTCATCAATGAATAATGAATTTTTTTTTTAATTTTTACTCTACAAAGGCCAAAATTCACAATGCCTTTTTCCTCTAGAGTATTGTCATAAAGTTCTGCACTTTGCTTTGCAATTTTAAGCAAATGCAGACTGTAATAACTTTTCCTAAACAAACTGCATATAACCAGCTTTGTTACTTAAGCGGAAAATTTTTTGCACAAACAGATGAACACATTACAGTTAAATAACTGTTTATATTTAACGTGAAAATAATGAAAAAATGAAGGATTGAGCTTAATTTTGATATCTATAAAGAAAACTGAAAATGGTACTTTAAATCTGGCAATTTACCATAACTATAACAGCTGATAGCTTGAGCAATTTTATTTTGCTCTAGGGAGAGATCTGCTAGTCGTATCCATTCCTCAGTATCAGAAGGATCCAAGCATGCTGCAACCAAATAGCACTAAAAGTGAAAAAACAAACTGCAAATTTATTACATACAATTAGAAAATATATTAAAATTAAAAAGCTAATTGCTAAAACAATAATTTAAAATAGCTACAAGAAATACACAAAGAAAAAATTTTGATAATGCCACTGAAATACAAAAAGGTCTGAAATCCGGATACCCAATACCTGAAATGACCTAATATCCAGCTCTCCGAGCTACCAGCTAAAATTAATAATTAAAAAAACTAAAATTTATTAAAAAAATCCACCCTACAATATCTATGAATGGAGAATATAATACTCAACAAAAAGAAGCAGGTGTGCCATGTGATTTTTTTCCCCACTAACTGAGATTCCTACGTGTCACTTTTAAACACAAGTTGGCTAGGGATTTGCCATCATAGCCAATCATAATATATTGACTGGCATTTGTGTTGATGTTGATCATGATCATACTTTTTGTTCTTGACGGGATATGGTGGGGGGGCAGGATCATTACTACATATTTGCTGCCTGTGCAGTGTCTGCAGTTAAATTATGCTGTCCTGCAGCAGGATAAATTCTGAAAATTTTGCTCTCCTAAGCTTTAAAAAGTTTCCCATCCCTAATTTTTACTGCTCAGTGATCCTCTAAATTTTATAATTTTTGTCCCTCCCCCTGAATTCTGCTCTGCAGTATGCCTGCACTAGTTCTGGTGCTGATCGAAATTCCGCATGGCAAAATTAACTATAATTTTTCCTTATATTTATATGCAAATAATTTTTTTAAAAAAAATGCATGACATTTATAACTTAATTTGGTTAAAGAAACAAATATCTTATGTAACTTTAGTTATTATTTTCCACATATTCTTCAGTGCCCTCTTTTATACACTACACACATACCATGAATGTCTACAAATTTTTTGTATTAGAAAAATCTTTACTTTGTGGTATATGTTCTACTGTCTTTTAAAATTAATTTTAGACTTAAATGGTTAACAAGCATAAAGAATTTGTCTACAGTTCCTCAGATAGTGAAAGCATAAATATATCTCACAGCTGTTTTGTTTACATTCTGCACAGTATTAAAGCTTATTCACATCAGCAGTAAATACAGACAAATTCTTAAAAACAGCATCTGTAGAGAATTTTCTAGAGTTAAAAGTCTAAAATATAGTAAAAAGAACAGATAAGTTTTTTTAAACCGAATTAAATTTCCAAAATTTAATTATTTTCTTTAACCGAATTAAGTTTTCAAAATTTAATTATAGGAAATTTCATTAATCACTAGAAGTGCTATGCACTTGACTACAGATGTGCCGAATGTAAGTGTAAAAGGAACATAGAGGCTTAGTTAAAAAAAAAAAAAGTACTGCTGTAGCTTTGTAAAGGTTTATAAAACAGTGCATTTATTTATTTTTTTTCTCTGATTTAAGAGCCTAAAAAATACTCTGAAAGGAATTTCACTAGAGACTGGATTAGACAATTTTTTTCCTATAAAACACATCAACACACTTACAGGATTAAACAATTTTTTTTCCTATAAAAGACATCAACACACTTTTACAAAAAAAGGTCTTTCTTAAAATATTTCATGTTACTTATACTTTTTTCCTCGATTAATTTTCCCCTTGAACCTTATCCTTATTACTATTATTATTAGTATGTAAGGTACTTTCTAATGATCCGCACTCTCATTAAAATGTCAGGAGAAAGCATTCACGAGGCAAAGCAGTTAGTATGTCACCAAAACTGTTATGTGGTAGCCCACAATGTCACTATAAAGTATTTATGTACCAACACATGTTTGTTTTCACTGATGTGTAATGTGGATAATGTATAATGATGAATTTCTGCAATTCTCTGAATTTTTTAAGCAAAAACTGCTGTATAAACGGGGAGAAAAACAGCACAAAAAAAAAAAAGAAGGATTCCTCAAAAAAAGTAAATGTTTATTGCCTGTGTTTCTTCCTTTTCCTATTTTACTGACTGAATGCTCTTGTATAAAATTCTTACAAGATTCTTAATATACTTTTTCAGCCACTATTTCAGAAATTACTGATGCCTTTTGCACATTAACTTGACAAAAAATTAGTTACCAATGAGCTCATGACTTTTAGTGATGAGCAGAGGTAATCAGAAAGTACCATATATAACTGTATTAAAAAAATTTTTTTTAAAAAACTAACAATTTTAATTCAATAAATATTGATTAAAATTTTACATTCAATAAATCTTGATTAAATAGTTGTTATAATATGAGTATGTTTTACTTGATTAGTTACATGCAAACAACACTTACAAAGTCATTATTTATAATCCACAAAATTCTAAACAAAATTCTAAAACATACAATCTTGAAGTTCCACGTGTACATATAATCATAGTTTTACTGCAATCTCAGCTCCATCTACACCTAAAACTGCTGTATGCATGCCATGCTTAACATATGTGAAGACATACCAAATGAATATGCAATAGTACCTCCTAATAAGGGACACCGACCAGACCAGCCATTTCATCCTTTAAATAGAATTGACTCTTCTTCAGAGGGTACATACCAAAAAATGTATTTAAATAGAAATTCAGGTTGCATTAAGCTTTAAATGAATTATATATAAACAAGTAATATAGTCATAGGTATTTATCTGAATTTGAAGCTAATAAAAGATGAAAATTTTTAATTAAAAAAGTTTAATTATTGCAAAAATGTGTGAACAACAAAATTTTGTACTGACAGAAATTTATTGAAAATAATCTGTTACACGGATTTGTTTGAAAGTTTGTGCAATGCAAGCATTTTTAACATGTGGATGTTAAGTCACTGATGATCTTAAATCCTTTGCTGTCACCAACAGTTATTAAATTCTTTGCAGTCAGCAACAGTTATCATGAATTTTTTTAATTAGGAGATGTATTTCAAGAGTTTTCATGCCACACTTTTCATCTGATTCTTCTTCATCTTCCTCACTGCTTTCCAAGCTCTTTTTGTTAAAGCTCACATCATCAATTACAAATGAAATAAAGATTTCATACCGTCAGTGGTGCATTAAGTGCACAAGTTTTCACTGATTTGAGAATATTCTTGCATTTTAGTACTGACACTGATTTTGACAAATTCAAACAATTCATTTTTACCAGTATTTTCAGTGAGGCCACGCTTTCTGTAACCAGCGCTGAATGCAACTTTGTGGTACAGAATTAACAGCCTTTGTTACTTACTGAATGGCATTCAGTATATTTTTACATTTTGAAAGCTGATCGTTATTTCTGCCAGTAGCTTGACAAAGAAAATGCCATAAAAATAGTTTTCTATAATGAACCTTGAACCTTCTAATTATGCCTTGGTCCAAAGGCTGCAATACGAATGTTGTATTAGGTGGAAAAAACACTTAACTTCACTGATTTCAGTTTTACATTTAGTGGACAGGTTGACAAATTGTCAAGACATGGAAGAACCTTCCTACTTTTTCAGACACTATTTCAAGAGTGATCAAACATTCTAACATTACACTTAGTGTCATCCATGACATTTTATTCTGATGCTAATCGACCAATAAAACTTTTGGATTGATGTGTTTAAAGCACATTGGTTTTTTGGCCTTTTGAATTATAAGTGGTTGCTTAAGGTCTCTTTCCATGTTCAATGAAATGCTTTTTGGAGCTTTTACCACCACAGTATTTTTCCTTTGAAGTATAGCATTTTACTAGAGAAAATTTGAAAACATAATTCAGTTTGATCTACTCTGTGAATGCTTTTAGCTTCATATTCTCCCTAAATTTCATTTACTTTTTCTATCTGGCCTGTTACATGTTGCTTATCTACTCATTTTTCTTTACTACAAATAGACTTAAAAGTAATATTATGTATTTCCTTAAATCTGTCTAACCAACCATTTGATGATCTAAAGTTCTGTAGTCTCAGACTTTCTGAAACTTCTTTTGCCTCTTCTTACAAATAATACTCCACTTACATGAATAGCATTTGCCCTTAACAAATCAATTTAACACTACTGTATCAATTTCACATGCTTTAGTTTTTCTAAATTTTATAGTCTGGGAATGCTCATTTGAATTAGCAATCCATAATAATTCTATTTCTTCTCTTTTCTTTAACAATGACTTACTTAGTTTTTACGTATTCCAGATTTCTGCCCTTAGCCTTTCAAACTAAGCTTTTCAATTTCTGCTACATGAATTAGATCAACTTTTTGCTTTAATGTTAATCTTTTCCTTTTTAAGCTATGCTAGATAGCATATGTAAAAATAACACGAAGTAAAAAACTACACTTCTTTTGCTCTCCAGTCCTAGCAAAAAATTATACACTCTATGTACATTGTGAGATCCCTGTGCTTTAGCAAATGGCCAAGCCATCTCACCACATTTTCTTTCCTATTGATCTTTGTCTTGAATTGCCTTTCAACTTGCTAACACTGTTCTCCCTCCCACTGAGAACTCTAGCAAGAATAACTTTTGACTTCCATGAATGTGAAATATCCATTTGACCACACAACAACTTGCTTTTTACCACTGTACTATTCCTTTCTCCTACTGAAAAGTAGTTTCCAAAAGAGAGGGATTAACTTTTCACTTTATTCTTTCCTTGTTACAAAACTGTCTTTCACTGAGAATAAACTTGCCTTTGAAACCTCAAAGATTACCAAGAAAGAGCATTTCTATGTTTATTTGTTTCTCTACTTCTATCTTAGATTTGAAACTTTCTTTCAGTGTTCCTTAAGAAAAGGTAAATTCATTAAGATTCCTATTCAAAGAGACAGGACCAAAAGAATTGTCTCTTAAATAGACGTGTCCCTTACAGGAGGTACTACTCTATATACTATATTGATAATTACCAATGCAATTTTACAATATGATAATCAAAATACTTCTGATTTACACCAGAAAAACATAATAAAACAAAATACAGAAGGGGGGAAAACATGTTAAAACAGAAAATACAAGCACCTCAAGTCATTTTGGCAATAAGAAATATTTGCCTAAGTGGGAAGTA
Organism: Stegodyphus mimosarum; assembly: GCA_000611955.2. Classification (NCBI taxonomy): domain Eukaryota; kingdom Metazoa; phylum Arthropoda; class Arachnida; order Araneae; family Eresidae; genus Stegodyphus; species Stegodyphus mimosarum. The sequence goes on from KK113854.1 coordinate 1,008,281, forward strand.
CCTAGTAATTTCCTTTTAGATGTCAATATTGGTCTATTATGCAACATACCTGTAGTGATTTCCTAGGTTCACCTATTGCATCATATATAACGCCTAAAGTCTGGAAGGGTTCTTGAGCAGTTGGGGCTGAACAGAAATTGAATAACAAATTTAAGCATATTTTAAATAAAAATAACATTAATCTACTATCATAAATAATGTTATAACTACTTTTATCTTTCTAACAATAACCTAACATACAACCATAACATTAATTTAATAAAAATAACTGAATACTTAAATACACTTAAACTATTATACTGAGGAACAATTTGTAATACAATTTCTGTTGACTTTGATTTTTGAGCTGTTTTAGAATTAAATAAGAATGCATATTTCAAAATTATAATTAGTTTTCATCTACACATCAAGTTTTTTTTTCTATTCCTTATGTGAATGTGATCACTCTCCATGGCACTGAGTCTGGATCATAGGCAGTACTACTGCTCTCCTATTAGCTGACATAAACCATAAAACTGCTGCCACATGTAGGAGACCAGCGACAGATGCATACTTGGCTAGATTAGTTCACTTATGCCTGAGATACTGTAGGGAGACACTGTGGATCACTCTCATATAGGGAAGTGCATTCCAATGTGGGGTCTGAGTTCTTGTTTGTAGACAAGGTTAGCGGTGTTCAGTATTTATTTATATATGAACTGAAACTTTCCTTATGTCTACCTCTGCTAGTATGCATCATAAGTGCTTAAACAACCTCAATTCGTTTTGTTATATATGTGGCAATTTTAGAATTCAAAGTCAATGGACAAAAATCAGTATATTTGTCAGGTAAGCCTATTTTGCCTATTTTGAAGTGAAAACTGGTGATCAAGAGAAATCTTGGGCCCCTCACAAAGTGTGCAAGCACTATGTTGAGAGTTTATGGATGTGGATGAAGGGAACAAGTTCTAAATTTCCATTTGGTATACCCATGATTTGGCGAGAACCCAATGATTACTAAGATGCTTTACTTTTGTACAGTAAAAACATCAGGCTATACCAAGGATAACAAATATAAAATTGAGTATCCTGGTTTACAATCAGTTATACGTCCAATGTCTCATTCAACTGAATTACTAGTGGCAATTTTCAAAGAATTACTCTCTTTGGCAATACAGAATACAATTCAGGTGAATATCAAACTGACCCGAACGACAAAGGTTTTGAAATTGAAGATGATTCCATCATAAGGGATTTGACCAGCATGAATTGAACAATTTGGCATGAAATTTGAGATTATCCCAAAAAGCTTCTTAGCATCAAGAATGCATGAGAAAAACTTGAAAAGGAACTAAAATATCCAGCTTTTGATTTAGAGAAAGTGTATTTCTGCACTACTTTTGAAGTGACGATGTATTTGTGCATCACTATAACATATGAGGTTTAATGAAAGAGTTGGGAATCTGAGCTTATAACACAACTCAATGGGGACTGTTCATCGATAGCTCAAAGCAAACTTTGAAGTGTGTTCTCCTCCACAACTGAAATTTATTTGGAGCAATCCCAATAGTTATTCAGTTTGTTTGCGTGAAGAATATAAAGACATAAAGAGAATCATTGATTTGTTGCAATATCAGTGCACCAATGGATCATTTGTGTTGACCTTAAAATGGTCTGCTTCCTCCTTAGCCAGCAATGCAGATATACCAAGTAGCCCAGTTTTTTAGGTATGTCGGACAGTAGTGTTCATGAGTAGCATTGGGTGCAACCAAATTGGACACTAAGATCTGATCTGAAACTTGATGATCCAAAATTCTACATCAGTCACTTGTGAACATAAAGCATTATATTTCCACCTTTGCATATAAAATTGGGTCTAATGAAACAATTTGTTAAAGCTTTGTCAATTGAAGGAGACTATTTCAAGTATCTCATTTCAGCCTATCATTTGAAAAGATAAAAACCTGTGTATTTGATGATTCACAGAGTCAGCAGCTCCTTAAGCATCATTTCATCAGAACTTTAAAACAATGCTTGGCTGGCATTCAAAAATACTGTCAAATATTTTCTTGGAAATACATGAGCACAGAATTACAGTGAAATTGTCCAGCAACTTTTGGAGAGCTTTAAAATGCTTGGTTACAACATGAGCATCAAATTCCATTTTTTACATAGCCATCTTGGTAACTTCCTGAAAAATCTTAGTGCATGATGAGCACTGTGAGTGATTTTAACAAGATGTAAAGGTCATAGAGGCACGGATGGATGGAATATGCATATGGTGGCTAACTACTGTTGGAGCATCATGCAAAAATGTCCACAAATTAAACACTCCAGAAAAAGCCATTAGTTAAAATTTTTACTTAATATGTATGCTTATTGTTTAGTTAAAAAAAAAACTTTGAAAAAATTTAACTTTCAGCAATTATAGCCTTTGCATGAATAAAACTATTCTTTATGAACAGTAAAAAGAGGATATCCTGTAGCTTAAAAAGTTCACTTGATCAACAAAAGCTGAGGTTATTTTTGGATCCAGAGTACAAAAGTTAGTCAAAAAGAAGTGACAAATAAGACAACAAAATTACTGTTTCCCAGTGTTATCAATCTAAAATACAATCATAACATTAATTTAATCAAAATAATAGAATACTTAAATCTACTTGAACTATTATCACAAAAATAATTCTGCCTTTAAAGTATCTCACCCAATCGAATAAGCTCCATGCACATTTTAATGGCATCTTCTGTTTCCCCTTGTGCAAACTTCACATGGGCTGCTCCCATTAAACCTTCTAATTCTTTTGGTAAATGACTCATTTTCCTGCGTCCTCTCTGTAAAAATTAATCAAATCCAAATATCATTTACATTTATTTTGAAATAAAAATATCATAGTAACACATTTACTACATATGCATAAAAATGCTTACCTTTTTTTTATTTTTTAGCTCCATTTCATATTCTCTATGTTCTTTTTCTATCTGGGATTCTTGCACTAAATAAGTAAAAAATTAATTTTAAACCAAATAAAGTATACTGCTCCATAAAGTATATATATTACTAAGAAAAAATATTTCAAATAAATTAAAATTTGGCATAGAAATAAAGAAATACATAGTTTTCAATTAAAAAACATTTATGACTTCAATAATCAAGTTTACAAAGTAATTAATTAGTAGAATTTAGTGGAAGGGTCATAAATAATTTTGGACCACTCAATGATTAACTCAGCAATGATTTAATGATTGTTCAGATTCTATCCTGGACTAGACCATTCTTACTGCAAGGGCACTCAAGAGTATTTGCTAGCTAATCATAACACACAGACTTTTGTTTCACAAGAAATCAGAAAATTGCATTAGTGAAGGAATTAACTGCATAGTCACTTTGAAAAGAATACCTGCTATGTGTTTGTATCTGTTAAAAAATATTATGTCCGTAATATATGGAAGGAATGTTGAAAAAAATACATGCTCATAATGTATGGAAGTGCAATGAATTACAACATAACAGCATGCCATCATTGTACCAATCACACATACTAGAAAAGATCAGTTACTACATTGGTAGCACTACAAACACAATTCCATGTTAATATACTGGTGTGATGTTTAATAACAGCAGAATAATCAGCAGTATTGCTACATTAAAATATTTCCAGACTCCAATTCAATGATCATTATAGACACAAAAATGAAATAAACACTATATTGTGCCACTCATCCCCTCAGTAGCTGTGGTACAACATTATTATAAACATTCACAATAACATTTTAATGTTAATGGCAGCCTTCATAAAGGAAGGCAATTTATAGAAAACTGCTGTGCCAGTACTAAAGCATTCAAACTTCAAATAAATAATTCAAACTTCAAACAACTATGCTGCCAGTAGCGGATATGAGCCCACTGCTGTGTAATATCAAATGCAATGGTTCATAAATTGTGATGATATCCTAGTGCTCAAGTCCTAATCTGATTCACATTTCTTTCTAACCATTTTTTCAATAATCCATTCCTGATTGCTATATTACATTGAACTTCTAATGCAATCTGCTGCAAAGTTAACATAGGTTCTATAAATAGATCTTTACTAAATATATTAGTTTGAATAAAATGCTTTGGATAATTTTGTATTAAATGATTAGGATAGGGATAATCATGATCAGGGAAAATTCTGAGTCCAGCAAAAGACTAGAATGAAGACTACAGGATTTAGTTTGTTGCATGTCCTGAAGCACCTCTTCCTGCATAATGGATCTAACATGTCCTCCAATAACTTCAGTTAATGGAGCAAGGATATAGTTCCATAAAGGTGTGTGTGTGTGTATATATATATATGTAATGAAGACACAGAAATATATATATATATATATATGTATATACACAGTCCAGTCACATTAATGTGACCACCACGTACTTTCCATGTCAGAGTTAAATAACCAATCACAGAAGGCAGGTGGCAGCACAGTGCAGTTGAGCGTATATAAAGGGTGTGTGAGGGCTTCGGAAAACATTTCAATCGTTGGCGTAATGCAGAAACGAAGCGATTTATCCGACTTCCAAAAGGGCATGATCATTGGCTTTCGGGCCAAGGGTGGAAGCATTTCCGAAACGGCTGAGTTTGTGAACTGTTCGCGTGCCGCCGTGGTAAAAGTGTACCGTGCATGGCAAAATGGGACTGTCCAAAATCAGCGACGTGGCAAATGTGGTGCACCACGGGCCATAGATGACAGAGGCGAACGACGGTTGCGGAGATGCGTTCGGGCAGATAGACGGGCTACCGTTGAGCAACTGACCACCAAAATGAACCAAGGGGCTACCAAAAGTGTCTCCCAAAGTACTATTCAGCGAACATTGCTGCGTCTGGGCCTCCGAAGCAGACGCCTGGTTCGTGCACCTATGCTGACTGCTGTTCATCGACGGCGAAGGCTAGAATTTGCACGCCAGTACAGCAGCTGGACGTCCACTGAGTGGCGACAGGTTGCGTTTTCGGATGAATCGCGTTTTATGCTCCATCGGACAGATGGACGTTGGCGTATAAGGCGTGAAACCTCTGAAAGGAACCACCCTGCAACCATTGCCGGAACGGTCCAAGCTGGAGGCGGGAGCATTATGGTCTGGGGAATGTTTTCCTGGCATTCTCTAGGTTCACTGATCATTGTGGAAGGCACAATGGATCAATACAAGTACGCATCTGTCCTTGCGGACCATGTTCACCCCTACATGCGCATTGTTTTTCCTCAGGATGATGGCATCTTCCAGCAGGACAATGCGAGGTGCCATACAGCTGCCAGTGTACGTGCGTGGTTCGAAGAGCACCAGGATGAGTTTACCGTCCTCCCCTGGCCAGCAAACTCACCTGACTTAAACCCAATCGAGCATCTGTGGGACCATCTCGATCGAGTTGTTCGCGCCATGGATCCTCAACCGCGTAATCTAGCGCAGCTGGCCACGGCATTAGAGTCGGCATGGCTCAACATCCCAGAGAACACCTTCAGGGACCTATGTGACTCTCTTCCTGCACGTCTCGCAGCAGTCCGCTCTGCGAAAGGTGGTTATTCTGGCTTTTGACAGATGGTCACATTAATGTGACTGGACTGTGTATGTAACATATATATGTAATGAAGACACAGAAATATATATATATATACATTACTATGTAATGAAAAATTTAGAAGTACTTATGTAGGAACACAGAGACACAAAAATACTGATTACACAACATGTAGATAGCCTAGAATGCGGATCCATATTGAAGAGGAAGAAGTCGAGGTGAATTAAATTCCTTTTTAATTATATTGACATTTGTGGCCACAATTTACTTGGCACTCTAATCGTGCCTAATAAAAAACATTTACATTTTTGAGATCATTGCAATAGGAAAAGAGTATAGCGAAATAGTGTCCAAGCAGCAACAAATGTTGAAACGAAGTGCGCGATTATCCAATACAGAAGCTCACCAAGAGAAGGTTTATGCTTAGATTAGAAAGGTTTCAGTTCTCAAGAGTTTAAGTTTTGAATAAGCTATGTCGTCAGCATTATGCAAGCCATGCAACATAGATTAATCTAGACAGGGCACAGTCCAGAAACATTTTTATTATTTTTAGAATAAAGACACAAAATGCCCAAATTAAAAATGAGGAATTAACAGACTATTAATTTTTTATCTTACATATACACATATAGCCAGAAGAAATTTTTTGCAAGGTCTATGAGAACGAAGTTGAAAAACTAAGTCGAAATGCGCATAGGCTGCAGGTTCATAAAACGTGAAAAGATATTTTTAAGGAGATGACCTTTGATGGCATTTATATATACATACATACATATGTGTATATATATATGTATACATAAATGCCATTAAAAACTTTGAAATTAATCTACAGTAGGAGCTCATTTTTTAAACAACACAAAATTTTTCTAAAACAAATATATAACAGAAAATCCAACACAAACTCTTTACTGCTAAAACAATGTGAAATGTAAAAAAGACAGATGCTCTTGAAAATATACGTCAAAGGCTTTATCACAAGAGAGCTTTTGCAAACGTTAAATCTTACTGTGGATACAAAAAATATATAATTATATACAATTCCTGACGATTTTAAATATCATTTCATCATTATTTGATCCTAAATATTTTAAAATAATAATATTCATATATAAAATTATGCTTTAAAAGTGAATGCTTAGGAAAACATAAGAGTTACCAAAATGGTTATGTGGCAATTCAGGTAGGCACACAGCAGACGTGTTTCAATACATGTAGATTTCCATCTTCCTACTCAATAGTCATTTTTTGAATCAGTGCTTACTTTTGAAATGAGCACTCTATTTCCTTTGTAATGAACTGTAATGGGACTGTGGAATATGACAACTGATGAAAAAGCAAGCATTTCTTCAGATATATGGTATTTTGCCTCAGAAATGGCAACTCAGAAAATGGCACCTCTGAGGCATTTTGCCTCAGTGAATACAAAAATTCACATTCTATAAGTTGTACTTCTTCAGTGACTGAATTTTAACAAAATGCTACGTTAAAAAATGCAAACAGAGTGTTACAATGCAGGTCTGAAACTAGTCTTAAGATAGCCATATCTTGTTTACAACAGGTATTTTCTTCGTTTATTATTGAACAAAAGAATAAAAGAATATATGTCAGTGAAATTCTGCGAAGAAGAACTGGAATTATCAGCAAATACAACTATGAAATGACGAGTTAGAGCATATGCCCAGTTTATGCAACTGTCCGATGTTTCTTAAGCAAACACAAATTGCTGCGTACATGGAAAGAACAACAATGGGGAAAGATGTGCAGATAATCAGAAAAATACCAAATAACGTTTGACTTTATTTAAAGCTTTTCAACTTCCAAAATTAATCTTCTTATTTTATATGGCGATCAGAAATTGGACTCTTCTCTCATCTTTAATTTCCTCAAATTCCACTCTAAATAATAACTTAGCGGTTTAAAAATTTACAAAAAAAAAAATAAATAAAAAAAATTTTGTGATAAAACTCATCCCTACTGACCATAACTGATCAATGATGGATACTGATATTAGATAATACATAAAAAAATTACCATATTTATTTGTATATTTATTCTTTTAGCTTTTTCAGTACATAATTTAGAAACTTAACAGCAACAACATTAAATATATGTACAAATAGGAAAGTTCATTGTGCAAGTAAAAAGAATATAATCGAAATTAATCATTTTAACTTACCAGTTTAAAACACAGAGCACAATAATATTTTAAGATCTGTTTATATGTGCTTTTTCATGTCTTTCCCTTAAGTACAGTAAACACTACACAATTTTCACCTCTTACTCTCTCTTCAAGAAGTAAAATTAATTTAAAAAAGGGCAAAAATATGCCAATAAATACAATATTTAAACTTCAGATTTAAGAAGTAAATATAGTTAGAAGTTTACTTAACATGAAATTTTTCTCCCAATAATACATAAAAATTACTTAATGATATGTACCAAGTGCAAGTACATTGATTCAAAATTTTATAAATCATTGCATTTAATTTCTTTTGCACTAAAAATAATGGCATTAATTAGGCTTTCAAGTTTGAATTTCATGTCAATAATTCTAGAACTTAACCATCTATGATTAAGATAAAGAAATTTTGCATTTGTAAATTTATGACACATGTACAATGATAAATTTATCTAAAATCTGACTAAATTTAGAAATTTTCTAAAAATCAAATAAATTGTTCAATTAATTTGATTTTAATCCTACTTATCCTAACAAAATATCAAATTTTAGATTTAGTTTTAAAAATTATGATTACAATTAAACTTGCTTTTATAACAAGTGTGAATATTTGCTCATTTTAACTGAGTGCTTGTAAAAAACAGGTTCGTGAAAAATAACAAATTCATACATACTTACTATATTATATATATTTACTTTATTTATTTCTCTTCAGTGCAAAACAAGTTGGTTAATCTGCTCTGAGGTGTCTTATTGTTTCTTTCTTTTGTTATTATTCTTTGGAGAAGACTCATGCCCAGAAAAGCACTATCATTTGCACCCCTGGCTTCGAAAAAAGTTTGAAGTTTTTCTGCACACTCAAAAACCACTAAGTATGTTAGGGGTAATTCATTTTGAAATTCTTCACATCATTGCTTTCATTATTATTATTATTATTATTATTATTATTATTTCATTTGCTTTAGCTTGAACTTCAGCTACATTATTATCAAG
>KK113854.1:1017220-1057061 GCA_000611955.2 Stegodyphus mimosarum
TCTTTCCCAAATCTTCCGAATCATATACTTCTTCTTCTTCCTCAGTGATTTACTCCTCGAGAAATGCCCAATCGAGCCTCATGAAAGCAATTGTTAATGCATACCAATGTAACTTTTCCCCATGTAGCCTCATTAAATGTATTGCTTGGAGTACGTTTACAATGTACATCACAAATTTTGATTTAACTTTTGATGACCCTTGGTCCATAGGCTAGATAATGCTTGTAGAATTCAGTGATAAAAATTTAGTCCTAATTTTGTAAGTCTGGTGATTATGGGAGGCATTTTACTATTATCAATTAAAAGGAGAATTTTGTATTTCTTTCCTTGGTTGCCTCTCCCATTTTGAAATTAATTCTGTGAAAATATCTGGAGTCCTCTAGTTTTTCTTGCTTTGGTCATAATTTGGACTTGCCAATAACCAATAGTTTCTTCTTGTTAGTGCAAGATATATTAGAACACACTAAAGCTGTCAATTGATTTTTGGAGAGCTGGCCTCCGATGCATTTTTGACCCTTAAAAGTCTGCTGTAGGGTTATGTTGTAGAAAATGCTCGTTTCATCAGCATTATAAATGTCATCTTTTGTGCATCTTTATCTGATGACTCATCACTTTTCACTCATCCATGTTTGCAAACTTTGCTTCACCACAAAGTTTTCCAAAAGTTATCCCATGTCTATTCTTGAATCAATCAAGCTGGGCATTCGGACATAGAAATCCAAAAAAGTCAAACTGTTTGGCAAATTCTTCTACTTGAACTTTTAAAAGTGGTTGCACTATGCTGCACCTTCCTCCTCTTTAAAAGAGGTTCTTCTAAATCCTTTTCAGCACATTTCTTCAAATGTTTACAGCCATTCTTATTTTGATTGAGTGCAGAATTTTTCCTTATTTTTTTTAATAGTGTTGAAAGAGTAGAAGATAAATCATACATTTTGCAGACTTCAGAATTTTTTAAGCAATTCTCTAACTCCCATAAAATCCTTACTTTTTTGTCAACTGATAAAATTTTACATTTGACAAGCGTAATCTATGAATGCAGATCAAAGAGTGACCTCCACACAAGTTCCCTACCCTGCCACTCCTATGCAGTATAAACTAACATCCAATCAGCAACCTCTATTGTCTCCGTCTGTCTCCTGAAGGTTGCCATGGAATGTCAGCACACATGCACTCCACAAGATGAAAATGGCCCCCATCACATTTTAACAGGATTTACTACTCATCACTAACTTTCAGTTGACTTTGAAATGTTAAGCGAATTTTCCCAAGAAAGGATTAGAGAGGAAGTCAATAGAAATTTCATGAATCACAAAAATATTACTTGTTATAACAGGGATGGGAAACGTTTTCGTTCGCGGGCCAAAAATCAAAAAAAAAAAAGTTCGGCAGGCCAAGGTAAATTTTTCTAAAATTTTAAAAACATATACAAATATTACAATTTAAATATGTTAATGAGAAGAATGAAATTGTGCTTTCATTTTTAAAAGTTTCTTATATTGAGGTTCGAAGTGAGATGTACTGGTTCTAAGGAACGAGGCTAACTGCTCATCTGTCATTCTACTTCTTAAATAATTCTTTCTAAGGTTCATTGTTGAAAACACTTGTTCACATATATAAGATGAAGCAAACATAGCACTGATTTTCTGGGCGTGAGATATTAAATTCGGGAAACTCACTTTCGATAATGATGTTATATTCTTTGAAGACTGCTACAGCTTCATTGCAGATGAGACACACTGGTTTATCTTTTACAACTGTAAAAAATATTTCTAGATCCATTCATCATTAAAAGCATGGCATTCTGAATCAACTTTATGTTTTTTAGTAGACATTTTGGGGTTGAAATATTTTACGAATAACCCAAACAAGCACTAGCTACACTATACTTTAAACAATTTCAAAACCACTATTCACAATGATGCTATATGTCCGCAATCTTTCCATACGCAATCAATAATACTAGAATAGGCGACAAAAGAAAAGACCGCTGGCTGGAGCTTAAAATGCGCTGTCTGCCAAATGTGAGGTCTGATTCACTTATAGTGAATTTGCATACTTCTCCCCAAAAAACAGATAACGATTCTTAAGCCAATCTACAGCATAACTACCAAAGTACTTCCGCGCTTAACACTTTACCGATTGAAAGGTGTTTGTGCTTGCTATTTCCATCGATTTATGTTTTGCAAAACAAAAATAGAAACAGTAAAAAGATCATCAATAATTTGAACAAAAGGAAGAAAAAAAGTAATATTTAAACAAAGTAGAAAAGGAGATAAAGATATAATATTTAAATATATATTTCTTTTAATTTGCCTCGGACCGGCAAATTAAGATTCTATCCGCGGGCCAGATACAGTCTTCCAAGGGGCCGGATTTGGCCCGCAGGCCGTAGTTTGCCCATCCCTGTGTTATAACCAGGATTTGCTCATTACAAGTGAGTTATGCTTCCACAGACATAGCATTCAAGTATTTCTGATTTCCTCGTTAAATCCGGGTTCTTATTAAATCAGAACTCGTTATAAGTGAGTTACAGTGTATTTATTTTTAATATCATTTGAATAATCTAAATTTATAATTAAACCTAGCTTCATGCAAAGCTAAAGTTATCTAGCCAAATTAAAAACCATTTTTGATCACTAGACAGCCATAGGGTGAACCTGAAAGTATCTTAGATCTTAGCCTTTTCCCTTGCTAACATCTCTAAAAAGAATATTATGATCTATAGATAAAGTGCATGTATTATTGAATACCCCAATTACAAATGTCTATGTCTTGTCTAGGATTACAAGCTATGCTAACAATGGCACTTACAATCAGCCTTTTGTTAATCATCACCACACCAACTAGCAATACATATATAAAGGGCCAAAAATCAACTTTATAATTTAATTTAGTAATACCTTCTTAATTCCTCCTTTTTAATTTGGTTATTTCTTGGTATTATATAAGTAGTAATAACTTTTCTGGACTGCTCAATTTCTAGATTAATCTTTGTCACATGGCTTACATAACACTGATGACATAGCTAATTTGGAACTTGAACTCAAAATTTTCAGAAATGAAACCTTTCTAATATAAACCAAAACCTTCCCTTGATGAGCTAGCATATTGGGTAACTGCACAGTTTACCTTCTAACTCTGTACTGTTTGGATGCTATTTCACTGTGCTCTCTTCTATCACAACAGTACTGAAAACTTAAATATTCTTGAAAGGCACAATTAGAGAGTGCCAAGTAAATTGTGGCCACATATGTCAATTGAAAGAAAAAATGAATATTTAATCTCACTTGGCTGTCAAGTTTCCTCTTCAATGTGGATCTAAGTTCTATGCTATCTATATGCTTTGTCATCAGTATTTCTGCATCTCAGTGTTTCTACATCAGTACTTCTAAATTTGTTTTCATTATATTTGAATGAAATCCCACATTTGCCCATCTACGTTATTGTTCTTGCTGTTTATTATGGATATACAATCAACACTTCTATGCCACTGACAATGGCAAGTCTTTTTTATTTTCATCACACATTATAGATTTTACAGTTATAGTCACAAAAATACTGTCTAGTAATAGTAAAGAAGCTATGCAGTTCTAGAACTGCTTACACTACTACCTGGTGGAAAATGGTGGAGTTAGTGTTCCTATCTCAAAAACAGTATAAGTTAGGAGAAAAACACCTCAAGAACATGAATGTTAAGAAAAGAGCATTTTAAATCCGCATTTGCTTGTTCATGATTTCCTACACTAGGACATGACAAAATGATCTCAGAAAGAAAATACAACTCGTTATTAAAAAAAAACCTTTATTTTCGATGTTCAAACTTCTCTCCATCAGCTGAAATGCATATCTGGATCTTGTCAGAACTTCATGTTGCACACATTGTAGCGCAGTGGGTGACATGTTTGCACAAGCATCTGTAATATGTTGCTGAAGGTCTTGCAATGTTTGCACGTGAGTGGAATGCATTTTCTATTTGAGACATGTTCATAGGAAAAGTGTCCACTGGAATCAGGTCAGGTGAATGTGCAGTGCACTCTTTGAAAATATCATACCCGATTATTCATTCTCCGAATTCCTCCACCAAGTACTGCTTCGCTGGTGATGTCTTGCCATGTTGGAATCATCCATTCTGGAGTTGAAACAATGGCAAGTTCTCAAAAAAAAATCAAGTATTACATCTGGCAGAAGTTCTAAATATCATGCAGCCAATAACACAGCTTGATAAAATATTGGACTGATTAGCCTGTTATAGTAAATTACACACCAAATATTAAATTCAAAACCATGTCTGACGTCAAATATTGGCAGAACATATGGATTTTACAATGTGTAATGGATGTTCTGCTTATTATACATTTCAGTCTGTGAAAAGCATGCCTCATTTGTGAACAATGTATATGCCAAGAATGTTGGCTGGACCTCTGTCTGGTTCATGACACAGTTGCAGCATGTGAAATGCCTCTCAACATCCTTACCTAATAATTCCTGATGAGATTTTGGCTGATATGGATGAGTATCAAAGTCATTTAGGATTTTCTGAACATGAGTTTTTGAGAGGCCACTGTTTCCCCTTATATCTCTTGTGCTGCTGTTTGAATGTGTGAGGATATGTGCATATAATAACACATCTCCTGATTGTACTTTTCACCCTACCTTAGCTGGTCTGCCTGAAAAAATTTGGTTAGTCATGCAGCCTGTCTCCCTTAAGAGTTTCAAAAGATGTAGGATGGTTTTGTTTGAAGGCGGCAGGACTGCAGGAAAAAAACTGCAATACAGCTGTGCTGCTGACTGTGCTTTGCACCCACATAAGCTTTAACATACAACCCTGAGGAGATATCTCTTTTATAGCTCTCTCAGACACACACTGTTTGTATAACGCACAGATTTCACACACCAAGCTCAAGTTGTGGAGTTAATGCACATTGTGACATGATCTGCATATTGTCAACTCTGTTTGTAATCACAATTAGTACAAGGTTGCACACCTAAGGGTTTGAACCATAGTCTTCTCGACTGTGAATTACTAACGACACCACTGCCACAATGTCAACTCATTTTTCATCCAATAGATAATCTTTTCTCCTTATATTCAAGTTTTGTAATGTCAGTTTTGAAAATCACAAAAAACAAATGTGCATTTTTAGTGTCCTGTTTTTAGCATTCCTATCCATGAGGTATCTTTTCATTCGAAATCGATGATGCTCTACAACTTTCAAATTCACTTTTTCTTAACAGTATGCGACAGCAGGAAAAAATGAATTACAAAGTTGTAGAGCATCATTGTCATGATGCATCATGCATTGTATAAAATGCCTATTTTTTATATGTTGTAGAGACATTAGGATTTTTGAGGTTGAGAGACATGAAAAATGAGCAACGCCCTCATCAGGACTTGAACCTCGGACCTCTCAAATATACGCCGAGCGTGTTGGCCACTATACCACAAAGGCATGCTAAGAAGGCTGGAGAAATACTTTATATACTCCCTCTTTTAAAGGACAATGGGGATTCCAATCGCCAAATCCTGGTGGTGGAGAATCATCATCCACCACCTTTAATTCAGGTGCCACTGTAGAGACATTAGAATTATTTTGAAGCAGGAGACTTGAAAAATAAGCAATGCACTCGCCGAGTTTCAAACCTCAGACCTTTTGAATATGAGTGTTGACCATCACACCATGAAGGCATGCTAAGAAGGCGGGAGAAATACCTTATAACTTTTCCAGTAACATATATGTACACACATATATTAAATAATTCAAAATTTTCATATTTTTTATTAATACCTGTCACATCTCTTTGAATAATAAACAATTCTAAATCAATGTATCATAAAAATGAAAAATTATTAAGGCACCCTTTTTTTCTAATTTTCTCTTAATGGTTATACTTTTAAAAATTAATTGCAATTTAAATGTATCATATTCTAGCATATAACATATTCAATACAGAAAAATAAGATCAAAATTTCTGAATATGTGCTATATGCCAGACATAAAAATGATAGATTTAAAAATAAAAAAATGACGAGCATACAAAAATTAGATTTCGTCATGTACCCAAATGCTGTTTAAAGAAATGATATACCTTATAAATTTGTAAATTTTGATTATTGGGTAACATGAAAATTCTTCATACTCATCTTCCCTTACATTTTCGTATTCTGTTTCATCAACATCATCACTGCTAGTCAGATTCATAAATAAATAATTGTATTTTGTTCCAATATAGATTATTAGATATACTACATTTTTAAATGACTTTTGAATTTTATTGCTTTTATCATCCTTTTGCACACTATTTCTAAACTCGTCTGACACATTTGGCTCCTTTTGTAAATGTGTTTTCACTTTCTAACATCCACATATTCCTCTATCATTCTACATTTTCTTTGAATGATTTCTTGATACACACATCTAAAGGCCAAACTAATGGCATTAAACCGCTTGGAATAACAGTCATGTCTGTATTACACTCTTTACTGTTAGATGGGATTTGAACATGTCCCAAACTAACTTTCTGGGTTCTTTAAGGCAACAGGATGCTTCTGACAAACATTTCTCAGCTATAATTTCACCCGTTTTCATTCATCCATCCTTTCTCAAGTAAACATAAATGAACATACCATTTACGAAATTACATTTCGCATTATCTTTCTTTTAAAAAAGAGCATGGGTTTTAATTTTGTACTATCCACTAAGCAGTATGGTGAAGTGAGACTTTTCATGGCCTGTTGTTTCTTAATTTCATTACATTACATGTGAACCATTTTTGGTTCCTTTCACATCAACTGTTTTATTTCCTATCATATCAAATGCTACTGGAGTTTCATCTGTATTGTCAATATGTGACAATAAATTACTTTTTTTTGTCTTTGTAGGTTAATAACATATTTCTGGGAACATGAATTTGTTGTCTAAATCTTTTGCAATCCATTGCAAAACTTTTGTTTTTTCTCATAGAACTAAATTATTCCATGCCACAAATCAATTACATCATAAATCAACATTTAAAGTTGCTTTAAAGTTTTCACTCTCATTTTCACTTTTTTTGGCTTCCAACTTGAATGAAGTTTTTTAAGGCAAATAAACATATGTTCTTTCTTGTTAGAATTAATCCATCGCGTTGATTTTTTAAACCCCAGTTAATAACACTTTCTTCTATGACAGATCATTTCATTACTCTTTTATGCAAAGGACATTTTTCTTTGGCTTATTAATTATTGCGATTACATCTTCCACTCACACATGAAGCTTTTAACAACACCAAATGTCCCTGCTACAGGAGAATTTCTATTTTCTTTTGCAAATTGAATGACTTTGCATTTGAAACCAGCATTGTGTTTGTTTCGTTTGGCAGCAGCCATATTCAATAAAGATACACATGACTCCTAATTCTGTGAATTCATTCGAGTTGGAAGTGCATTCTTAACCCAAATTATGTCCCCCCTTTCTTCAAAAGCCTAAAATAACATTCTTGTGCACAACTGCTTCAAATACGACATACCCTCATTGCAGAATTGTTTACTCACTCAAGCATTTCCTATACATACATATTGTTCCTCTTACTGCCTGTCAGTTTAATATATCACTGTTCGAAAGCCTCAGAAAAATCTTCAAATGAATGAGTTTAAAATATAAGAGCATCGTACATTCATTTTCAAAGTTTCTTTGTAAAGGAAAGGGTGCATATAATATCGCAAATACGCCTAAAAATTTTAAAATGTAATTTAAAATTATAGGTGTATGTTATACACCAGTGCGTGTTACATACTGAAGTACATGGAAACTAAATTAAATAACATTTAATATCATACAAGAATGTGTATGATGTATTATTAATACATATATTTTCATAACATATACCTCACATTAAGTTTGAAAATATGTTAAATTAATTGATAATAAAATAAATCTGAAATAAAACTATTTACTTGGTTCTTTTGGCTCTTTTTCTATACGTCTCCTTTTCCTTGGGTGGCGTTTAGGTTTTTTATTTTCCATGATATCATTTAATTCAGAAAATGTAATTTCACCTACAAAAATAAAGACATTAACTTGAAAGAATATAGCCCAATTTCATTGTTTGTACTAATATCAACGCTATAACATAAATAAATAACTAAATTATTTTTTAAGAAAAAAACAGAATTAATATAAAAGAATATGTTCATTCTTAGCCCAAAGGGTCCAGAACAGCTACTAATTTCCTCTTGGCATTTTGCATTGATTCACAATAAATGTCGATTCACTTTTCAAACTGTTGCCACCAAATATTACAGCCCTGTATTATATTTAAAGAAATTAAATAATGAAGAATCTGCATAAATGTATGTATGTAAAACAACAGTACATAGAGTCATCAAATTTTGAATAACATACATTTCCACCTGAATATGGGCATCTGAAAGCCCAAATTTGGAATTTAAAAATTGTTTTATTATCCATCTCATATTTTGTAAAACTTTAATGAATTTTTGATTAATAAATTCAACTATTTGAAAGTGAGTAATGGCAACACTGTACGGGGGGGGGGAATTATCTCTAGTGCACGAGACTGTGTAGGAAATTCTAAACATATGCTCATTTCAAAATTATTTTGCAATATTGCTCTTGAACTGAATTTTATGGTTTAAGTGCGAAGAACATGATATTTAATAAATAAAGGTAACACATAAAACATTAAAAAAATGCTCCTTTGAGCATAATGTAAAATCTGAAAGCTTTCAGATTTTTTTTTTTTTAAATATTTTTTCAGTCTTTGTTTTAAAGGAAAATATAATAAAAGCCACATTTATAATATAAATAAATAAATAAGTAATCACATGGAGGTCAGGTCAGTATTAAGATTAGATACAATTTTATGTTAAATTAATAAGTGAATTTGATGTTATTCTTTTCTTTATAGTAGTCCTAAGATTTACATATACTTAAAAATTATTATTACCATGTTACTTTGAAATTCAGTATGAAACCAGAATGCAGATTATACTGTAAGCTTTTCACTCAAACCTTCTCATAAAAAAAAAAAAAAAAAAACTACTTACAATCATAGAAAATGTTTTCAGAAAATAAAAACAACTAATTTTAATTTAGTCAAATACAAATCCCCTTTACTTGTCAAATAATGATCTATAACTCACCAATTTAAAGATAGTTATTTGAAGATATATTTCATACTTTTGCCCCTGCATAGAGATTTATTTAAAGACAAAATATTTCCCCACAGTATTCAATTATACAAAAATATTTCTCTCATTTATCATTAATTTCTGACAGAATATTTTAAACTGCAAATACCAAATTTTAACAACCCATTTTTTCACCTTTCTGCCCATATGCCTTAAAAATTTGGGATAAGTTTTAATTCTTTTATGTGTGTGTGTGGATTTGATGGAATACACAAAGCATTTCATATTTTATTTTCTTAACATTAATTTCTCTTGATCATTCTTTATTTTTGGCAACTTATTTCTAACAAAAAATTAGGTTTTATCCATTTTACAATTTATTAATTTTTGCATCATCATTCCTAGTTTTAATTCGCTAATGTTTTACCACTTACCTAAAAAACATAATTCACAATAAATCTAATTTATTTTGCAATTTTGTAAACATCTACAGATTTGGTAAAAGTCTAAAGCATATATCCTCACACAAATTAATATAAATTTTACCAAGAATACACCTGCTTCTGCATGACTCTAAAATAAAAAAGTTTCTTATTGCAGAATATTCCCTTCCATTAATATTATTTCAGCATTCCTACATTCTGAATGAAAAAAATAATTACTATTCAAAATTTTAAAATGCAGATGTTGATTTTGATTAATAACTAAATTCCATCCTCTACTAAAAAAGGTCAGATCAATTTTAATTTCTAAAAATTAATTCATATACAATAAAATATTTGTCATTTTGATATTAAAATTAAAATTGGAAACATTTTAAAAATAATGCTGGATTGATGAACCACAAAAAATACTATACAGATAAAAATTAATTTCAATCCAATTTATTTCCCTAGCTTAATTTCTTAGAATTTACACAACTAAAAAAAACTAAAAATCATCAAAATAAAACTTACTTTTTTATAAATTTTACATCAAATTTAATTTTGTATTTAAATAAGTCATTATATAGAGATAGCTAATTAATATCTGAAACCATAAAAAATGATTTTTTTCACTGAAAATTTTATTTTAGATTTGGAGTTACACCAAGTGCAAAATTCACTGAAAACTTACAAAGAGTGATATATACTTACGGACAGATGTTTCAGGACAATTAGAAAATTTCATATTGATACACATTTAAAAAAATTATTTACCATTAACATATTTAACAGCAGCATCACAACCCCATGCTGTTTGGCCACTGTCATTTTCTTCATCATCTGAAGCTTCACTAGCAACTTCATCAGCTTCTTCATCTTCAACAAGTTCAACATTCTTAAAAAAGGAAAAAAAAAACATAAAGAACATAAAGGTTCAAATTTTAACTGTTGGCCAAAAGGACACTTTTAAAGTTTAATATGGTTTATCTGTGTAGATTATTGATAGAGGTAGTCCAAATGGAATAGTGAATTATTCTATAGTATATTAGATGAATATGCATTTAGACTAACATGGGAATGTTATAGCTTCTATATATTTAAAAAGTGGAAAAACATGTGCCGTAACTTGATAAAAAAAATATTAACGTTTTTAATTAGATATGTTATGAATTAAAATGCATTTTTATTTAAATTAAACTGATTTAAAAGTAAAAAAAAACCTCGAAAACTGCATCAATTGTTTTTAAATAGTTTAGCTAGTTAACTAATAACAGACAGATTAAATATGAAAGAATAATATCTTACATTTTTCCAAATGGCAACAGAATCAAATGAAAAATTAAGCAATATATTAATGTGACACAACATAAAATTGTCAACAGCGATAGCCCTTTTGGGATAATAAATATACTGAATAATAAAAGAAAAAAGAAAAAAATAATAAAAAGGTGAAAAAAATAAAATGCTTTATGTTAATTTTATTTAGTGAAATCCAATGAGACTTAATTCATAGTTCAAGGTCAATGTTATCACATAATCCAGTTGGATTCACCTTCATTACAAAAAAATATGCAAATTTTTCCACCTATCCTTTTGCTATAAGTGGAAGAGAGGACAAGGAGGTGATTCAAATTCTAATTTCAAAATCTGTACAAATAGTTGGATAAAAGTTTCACACATGGAAAGTAAAACATGTTGTTCAGAAGGCATCAGATGGATAGTAAGAAACTGTGTGCAAATCGAAGAATGGAAGCAGGACAGACACTGATACAGGTTTGCAAAGACTTTAAAGAAGCCAAAAGAATCATGTCAAGAATTTGGAAATGGTCTAAAGACACTAGTGATGTATACAAATAGGCAGATCAAGACCAAATACATATAATAAAAGACCATTATTTCACATTGCTGAAAGCAATAGGCAAGTCACATCAGTCCAGATTACAAGGAGTTTGCTGCAAGTACAGGAACTCAACTATTTATATAAGGAAACCCATTATCTGTGTCCCATTGACTTGAGCTATGGAATGCCTCGATTGCAGTGTTGCACATCATGATTAAAGAACCACCAGCTGGAGCCACCACAGGCTAGTGGCTAAATTTCCTTTACTGGTAACTATTGCTTTAGTTTGGAGAGTATTCTTGACATGTTACAATCTGAAGAGAGCAAAGCTCATGAAATAACTCTGAAAACATCTATGAAAAGCATCAGTACATAGATGGTATAATCATGGTATAAACATTTTGAATAGTACACTTGTCTACTCATTTTTACCAGTACAATTATGAATACTGAAGGGTACTGAAGAAAAGTTCTTGATCCTTACATCAATTTATTTAGAAGTACAATTGGTAATAACTTCCTCCTAATGGAAGATAATGTTCATTCACACAATGCTGCACAAGTGGCCAGTTAAATGCTGTACAAGTGGCCAGTTATCTTGAGGGTAAAGTAATCTAACGGATGTAAAGGTCCATATATTCTCTAAATTTGAGGGATACACTAGGATATTGACTTGTATCAATACAGCCCCACCAAGCACTCTCCAGGAACTTCTAAAAAAAAAGTGATATTCATCATCAATACACTTTGTTACCACAGGAACTCCTAGACAATCTAATACACAGCATAGAAATCATTGCAAAGATGGCATTTCGGTCAGGGCTGATCATGCACCTTATTAATTTGATACTTGTTTGTTACTAAAACTATAATAGCAGAAGTTATTTAGAATGTGCCAAACTCTAGCAACCAGGTGCATATTCTTCAGGGAACTGTGCTCATAACAATCCTTCAATCTAGTAATGATGCATTTTCATATGCCTTCTTTTCGTTATTTTCCAAGTTCCAATGGCTTTTATACAAAGAAATTGGAAAATTTTGCCTTAAATTGAATTTTAAAATATGTGCTTGAGGAACTGGCCAGTAACCATAGAGACTGCTGTAAAATTTCTGCAGGAATACAGAATTTTGCCACAAAATCTCTAAAGAGAGAAATGAGGAGATACATTTGGTAGTTAGCAGGTGTTGCCCAGGTTTGCTCAATATCGAATCTCTGTAGTTCTTTTTTTTAAACGAAATTACACTGCTGTGTGTTTGAAAAGAAGAATAGCACAAAAGAATTGCAGATGAATGTGTTTTATTTTTTTAATGTGTCACATAATCTTATTTTAATAATTAAAATTTGTATTTTAATTTTCTAAAGTTTGTTTTCTTTTCATATGTTGATAATGTTTGCCAATTTACGATAAATATCAATAGTTTGGGAATATTTTTAAAAAAAGTCATGAAAATCAATTTGCACTCGATAAGTAATTTTTTTTTTTCATCTGTAAAAAAAATCACCAAACTGAGAGCCAAGGTATTACCTTAATATGCAAATACCATATTTTTTTTTCCTCTTCAAAATACTGTAATACCATCTTTCTCATACCCCATTTTAGACCACATTTCCTATGTTCTTATTAAATTCAAATTTTTCAGAACTAGGCAGTTCTGCATTTTGAAGGTACATCAAGCATGATAAAAGAAAAATCTTGTGCAAATTCCATATTAACTGCAAAATCATTCAAGTTATATGAGTTTTCATAGTTATAAAATTAATTTTTCTGGTATATAAAAATGTGAAGATAAATTACTTAGCTGTTATGTCCTACAATACATTTTCTAATCATTCTTGAATTTTAACTATAAATTTATAAAGATAGAGTCCAAATTTAAAATAAAGATATTAATTCTTAATACTCTAGTACCAAATTTGTTAGCTTTAAAAGCATCAGTGAATCTGCACAAAATTGTAACCTGTACAAAACCTGTATATAATAATATGTACAAAACCTGTATATAATAATCTGTACAAAACCTACTATATAGAGGAATACATTACACAAAATACGCAAATTCTCAATGAAAGCCTTGTTTTTACGATTTGAGATTACACATTGCTGTGAATATCATTAACTCATTTTTTTTAAATTACATTATTTATTGTGGATGCTACAAACAATGGATAATATTCAATTCTCTCTTGGCAGAGTGGCTGTCAGCCTTAACAAAGATGACTTCTTGTAATGCTTGTTCAAATATAGGTCTCATATAATGAATCTAATCAGTTCCATGAAGACATTTGCTGGTACTTCCTTGTCAAAGGCAACCACTGCAAGCACTTAGGAGAAATCTCACAAAATTTAAAATTAATTTGGAGAAAATTAAAGGAACACTATGGCAATTTTCAAAAATAAAATACCACAGTATCACAGAGAAAAAAAACATCTTTTTATCTGAGTTAAATCCAGAATTTGGCAGATACTGCTATGGTAAATTAAATATTGATACTTTCTAATTTTAACCCATATTTAACAATTTAATGCACTATCTAATGAAAGTTTATTCACAGCTCAACAATATATAAAATACAAAGAAGTAAGGAAACGAATTCTGGAAACATGTTAAAAAAAAAAAAAGAATATCAGTACAAAGACCTTTTTGACAGGTTTTTCCTTGCATCTTGAAATACTTTACCTCCCAATAAACTGAACTATCACTGAGTATGCAAAATTTCATGTTCTTGAAAACAGCACAAATGCTTCTTTCTTAGTTGATGGTGAGCTAAATACATTAATGTCTTAGCAAAAATTAAAAAGACTAAGAAAGAATAAACGATACTTCAAAAAAAAACTACTGCTTGTTTTCCACTCGATGGAATGTTAAAAAAAGGGTCAACATTTCAGACGGAAAAAACGCAATGAACAAGCGATGTCAAGTGGTTTAAAGAGAGCATGAAAATCAAATCTGTT
The DNA here is from genome assembly GCA_000611955.2 of Stegodyphus mimosarum. Lineage (NCBI taxonomy): Eukaryota > Metazoa > Arthropoda > Arachnida > Araneae > Eresidae > Stegodyphus > Stegodyphus mimosarum. The sequence continues at coordinate 1,031,570 of KK113854.1, forward strand.
GCATACTGTAAATGTCACAAAAAATTACTGTTTCTTTTCCAACTGATTAAAATTTAAAACAGTAAATATTTTAAAGGAGAAAAAATGCAGAATTGATGACATGGTCAAAATCAAGTCTGAAAATCAAAGGTGCTCAACATTAAAAATCCACTGATTAAGTTTGCCAATTCCAGCAATTAATCTTGCAGTTCTGGAACTAGCCAATATGGCTGCTTTAATAATGAAGTAACCAGTTGGTATTGCCAGAACTTGTTTCTAATAGCTTTTTAACAACTGCTTATAATACACAAATGGATTTGAAATATTTTAGTACATTAAAAAAAGGGGGAATGGAGAACTGTAGAAGCCTATTACATTTGTAAAGCACAAACAAGTAGGAATTTGAAGTTTTAACAAGGACTGCTTACAAAGAAAGCAGAGGCTTTGCAATTAACCTTCCATAATTGGGGTGAGCGCGAAACTTGGCAAGAGTTTTTATTTGGCACGATTCCGATTCGGTTGTAGTTTCCGGCTGTATGTTTTCTTGTGGCAAACACAGAGCTTTATTTCGATGATTGTAATGGAGTGCAAATTTAGTTTGGCCATAAGATTTTTTTTAAAATTTAATTTTGAAATACTGTTTATTTTTTAAAGTTTTACTGCTTAATATTTGCAGAAAGTTAAACTGTTGTTGGTGGGAGAATGTTGGATTTCAGATGACATGTAGTTTATAATTTATGAATGGTTAGGTTAGGTTATTCAATTATGGCAAAGCACACGAGGGCTATCTGCCTAAAGGGAGGGATGCCTTCGTGGAGGACTTTCTAAGGGAAACTGGCTCGTATACACGTTACACATGGAGAAAACCACGAAAACGCCCATGCAGCCAGCCCGTTTGCTATAATTTATGAATGTGTTTGTTTAATTTTATTTAGTTAACGCTTTTTGGGTCACTTAATAATTTTCTTTCTTTTGTTTTTTGCATGCGGCAACCAAGAGATGTGGAATGTTTAGAGTTGAACGAAAGAGGTTGTGTTGAATTCCATGATGATAGTAACTTATATATTTTAGTGAGTTTACGACGCATCCATTGTTAGTGAATTTGAATATATTTAGTTGGTTGATAATTTTGGTGTCCAAGGAAAGTGTTATACAATTTATTTCAGAAGCTGGTTTAATTCCTTCAATTGAAACTGATGTGAAGTGCCCAAAATGTTCTGCAAAGATGGTTGTTAATAAAGATACAAGTAAAAATCTTGGTTGGTGATGGGTTTGTAAGAATAAGAGTAATGCTTTGAGATTTAGTGGTACAGTGAATCCACTGAAGGACACCTTCTTCTATGGAACCAGAATACCTTTATGTAGTTATTTTGTAGACGTGAAATTTTTTGATGCGACTGAAGAAACATTTTGTATTTATTAGTTTTGTATTTTTGTAATTTCTAGTTTCATGATTGTGACTTGAATTTTTTGTAGTTTATTTTAAATTTATGTTTTAATTTGTAGTAATTTATGCTTGTGTTGTATTTAGCGTAATTTTCATTTGGCGATGTTAGACATTACATTGCTAATGTCGCAACAAGTCGCAAGGGCTAAATCTCCTCCATTCAACCTCATCAAATGAAAATTTATGTTTTAATTTGTAGTAATTTATGCTTGTGTTGTATTTAGCGTAATTTTCATTTGGTGACGTTAGACATTACATTGCTGCTTCTTTTTGCAATTAGCAATAGTGAATGGAAATGATGTGAAGTATGACATCACAAATGAAAAGAGTTTGTCGCTAACATATCCCGCTTATCGAAGATTAGCTGACATTGCAAATCAAGAAGCTTCTTTCTAACAGAAAAAGACAGCACAGGAAATTAAGTATTTAATAACCTCAACAGCATAATTAAAGTTCACGGCATGACTGATGACATTATTACATTAAGAATGTTTTAGAAAAGATATCAATGCTTTATCTTTACTGATATCAGCAAAAAGAATGCTAAGAAAATACGGCCCAAATGCGGTTTAGCGCACTGCTTGGCGGCGATTGTTTTTGAATGAGCAATAAACGCGCCAACATGGGTAACTCCGTATATCTGCGAAGATGGCTGACTGGGTATTTTGAAGCTACGGAAACATGTAGTTTTCGCGCATGCGTGTTTCCTATTTTATAGAGAACGGTTTTATTGGTAATGTGAGATGACGTAGCGGTTTATTCGAAATTCTGACGTGTTAATTTAAGTAGTTATTTCAGTTGTCGTTGTATTTTGTGTGTTGAGTGTTGGCTATTTTCGTTCCGTATATTTCGCGAAATACCAAGCCGCTATGGATTTAGCTGTGATGCTGAGAGAGGTGAGTGAATGTACATGTACATTTATTACTTTATTGGAAGTGCAAGTTGCTTAATTTTTATATTTTGTTGCCTTTTATTGAAATAATTTGTATCAGCTGAAGAACAGAACGCTGGTATCGTTTGCAATTTATTTTATTTTGTTGATTTGTGCACATTGCCTACATTGTGCAATTCGCTGATGTTTTTTTTAAGTTAAAACGGAACGCTGTGCACATGGCATTTTCTTGTAATTTATTTTCGTTAATTTAGCTTATTTTGTTCATTTGTGTACGTTGCGTATATTGTGCAATTCGCTGAAGTTTTTTTTAAGTGTAAAAGGAACGCTGTGCACATGGCATTTTCTTGTAATTTATTTAGTTATTCTAGCTTATTTTGTTTATTTGTGTGCATTGCCTACATTGTGCAATTCTCAGATTTTTTTTTAAGTTAAAACGGAACGGTGTGTACATGGTATCGTTTGTAATTTTAATGCCCTTTTAAAAAAAATTCCTTCTTTCTGGGATGCCATTTTGGTTACGTTTTCGCGGAGCGTGTTGGGAAGGTTATGTAACGCATAAAATGTGTAAGTATTACAACATAAAATGTAAATAATTAATTTAAAGGTAACTGACGAATATTTTAATGATCGTAATGTTCGTTTTGCATATTATTTTATTATATTTTTGTGGCAATAGTTTCCATACTAATTTATGGTTTAGAATTGTATGTTTTGTTTACAATAGGTTTTCGCGGAGCGTGTCGGGAAGGTTGCGATGAATTGCAAAGACGTTTCGCAGAAACGCGCCGAACTGGCGATTTTCAAAAAATCGCCAAGCAGTGCCGTAAACCGCATTTTCACCGAAAATACATTTGATATTTAAAAAATTATGCTTAGATTGTTTATTAAGACAAAGCATTCAAAAGAAGGCAGAAATCCTTTTTAGAAAGATTTTTAAGATAAAATCATTCCCATTACACATAAGAAAATTCATGCAAAACAGCCAACCTATTCACTTACTGGAAGATGAGCTCTAAAAAAATTTCTAGTACTCAGTGGTCTTACAAATTCTACTACAAAATTCCAAAAATTGTAGACTAAAAAATTGACGATAATAATCTACAACACAATCTGGGCTTTTAAATCAAACACTATAGGAAAACTAAGAGACTGAAAGTCTTTAAAAAATTCTGAATTTAGTTACATTTTGAAAGTTTCATCAGAAAGAAGAATAATAAAATGTTCTTTGATTTGTCCATTAAACTATGAATATTGCCATATAATGTTGACTGCATGTTTGAACAAATATGCAAATCATGAGAATCCTATTCAAGCAATGACATAAATCACAAGAAGTACATAAGCATACCTGTTTAAATTACATAAGCATACCTCTGTGAATTTAAAAAATACATATGCATACATATTAGGATAATTATATAAATAAGAAAGGGCTAAATCTCCTCCGTTCAACCTCATCAAATGAAAAAAAAATTTTTTCTAAGTTAATGTAAGTTCACTATAAATAAGAAGTGAGAAACAAGTGAGACTTTAAATGCCGAAATCTTTTCAGATCTGAGAAAATTTCATAGTATTGCTAAGAACCGATTTATACAAGATTTACTGCAGTTAAGATTAACACCATCATATCATGTTGCCCAGCAGTAATCTAACACATATCAAATATCAATATTTAAAGTAAACTTACAGCTACCATTTCCTCTCTACATGGTGAAACAGATCTATCAGACATGCAACTGTCATCATCGGTGGCAGAATCAACTATATAATTTCCATACTGAAAGAGAAAAAAATTAATAAAATCTGACTTTAAAAACGCAATGATGCAACTATGCCTAGATTATTTTTCTTGCAAACCTTATTCAATTGTTTATAATTTTCCCATTCCTCAGGAGTAACATCACTCAAGACAGAAGCAAAAAGTTCAGATGTGCCTTCCATTGGATCATCATCCATCTTTCAAAATTTATTTTACGGCAATATATTTCATATAAATCTACAGTTTTAACAAAAATGAATAGAACTCGACCTTTAATTTTACACACTTCCAATTCGCGCTGTCAAATGTACTGCTATAAACAAAATGAGTTTACTTATTCTACAAAATTAAAGACTTTCAGCCTAACGACAGAAATCCTGAATGAATTTCACGGACTTCTTCGAGGGGTGCAAAAAAACGGAACACCAGCCTTCTGGCGACCTATCTCCGTCGAGTAAATAGTTACTTCCGAATTTACTGCGACGTAACACAGTTGCTTCTAAAATAGACAAACAAACAAAGAGACAGATTTCTGAAAGGTATATAGAAAGGGGCCAATTTCGTATTTCAGAGAAGAATAAAAAGAACCTTCGCATATTTTATACGAGTTCTAAAGGCCAGGGAAAGAAATATGAGATAAAATAAAATTAAAAATGAATGGCCCAAAAGTACAAAAATGGGAGCAAAGAAGACTGTTATGAGAATAAGATATTCTTTTTATTGGACTGGACGTTCAAAAGACGTAAAGAACTTTTGTGAAGCTTGCAAAATTGTCAACTAACAAGGAAAATTAAAATTAAAGGTTAGGTTAGGTTATTCAGTTATGGCAAAGCACTATAATTACTAAAATTAAAGCACTAAAATTAAAGATAGAGCTCCTATAACACCTGTAGCGAGACCCAAATTGCCATTTCAAGTGGTAAACATTGATATGATAGAACCAATTGATCCACCTAGCTCAAAAGGTCATAAATATGTGTTGTGCCTAGTAGATCAGCACACAAGATGGGCCGAAGTTGTACCATTGACCAGTCTTGCAGCCAAAACAACATGTGAAGCTCATGTTGTCGATATTCATGAGAACTGGGGTGCCTAATATCATTGCATCAGACAATGGGACTAATTTCAACTCTGAGCGGACGGAAGAGTTTGAAAAGAGGAAGGGATCAAGTCCAAGATTTTCTACGTCCTTGTATCCTCAATCCAAAGGACTAGTGGAACGTTTTAATCAAACTTTAAAACGAATGCTGCATCATGTCATTCTCGATGAACCTCGAACATGGCATACCAAAATTCCTTTCATTCTTTGGGCCTACCGAGAAGTGCCAAATAGTACCACGGGAGTTTCCCCATTCCAGCTGTTGCATGGACGCAAACCTGAAGGTCCACTCTCAATTCTAAAGAATACGTGGACTGGAGAGTTAGAAGGTCTTCAACATGACACAACTCCGATCTCAGTATATATGGAAAACCTGAAAATGAAATTGGAAGATGCTGCTTTGAGAGCCAAAATAACCTCTCAAATCGAACAAGATAAGATGGCGCATTATCACAACTTGAGAGCTAGTTCAAAGACATTTAAACCAAATGACAGAGTTATTGTCCTTTTTCCAGACTCTAAAAATAAGCTGTTAGCTCCCTGGCAAGGTCCTGGGACTATTATGAAAAAGAAAAATGAACATTCATTTCTTGTTAAGATGCCGGATAACAGTGTTAAACATGTGCATCAAAACAGAATTAGAGAATTCCTCGCTGAACCTAACACCCTCAATATTATCTTCGAGGGAGAAGAAGAGTTTGGGGATGTTCAAACCATTCCAACTAGCCATGCTGAAAGATTATTCCATGAAAAACTACATGACTTAAAGATGTCTTATTTGACAGCTAACCAACAAATTCAATTGATAGAGTTTCTTAAAGATTATCAGAAACTGTTTACAAGACCCTGCAACCGGTGAATGTTGGAGAACACAGGATAGAACTTTTATCCAATGCCACCCGACGCAAACCACATTCTTATGTCATATCGTTCCAATGTCATATCGATCAGAGGTATGCAGGCAAGTACAAGAACTTCTTGATTCGAACCTGATCGAACCATCCGAAGCGGAAATAACTTATCCAATTGTGTGTGTTGCGAGGTTCCGAGTTTCCCCATGAAGGACATGCAGGAAATGATATTTACTACGGGTATGGCTCAATATTTAATATGTCTAGATTTACAAAAAGGGTATTATCAAATAAGAATGAATGAAAACTGTAAAGTGTTAACTGCTTTTTCCACTCACGATAGAACATATCAGTGGAAAGTTATGCCTTTTGAGTTGTCTGGCGCATCTGGCACTTTCCAGAAGGTTCTGAATCAGGTGTTAAGGGATCACCCTTCCTATGTTCAAGCATTTATTGATGATATAATAGTTTATTCGGAAACCTGGGAGGAACATTTAACACATTTAAAAAATGTCCTTACAGAATTAGAAAATTATAAATTTTCTGTTAAACTTGAAAACCTTTGAAGCTAAAGAAATAAAATTTTTGGGTCATAAAATAGGAAATGATAAACATGCATCTGATAACGATACAATTTCAGCTATAAGGAAATTAAAGCGACCAACCACCAAAAAGGAAGTTAAATCAGTGTTAGGATTAATGGGTTTTTATCGAAGTTACCTACCAAATTTCGCAGAATTAGCATCGCCTTTAACGGAGTTAACCAAAGATAAAAAGTCGAATGATGTTAGTTGGGGGAAAAGAGAAGAAGAATCTTTTCAGCGCTTAAAGAATTTGCTTTGTGAAGTCACTGCATTGTCGACTCCCGACTGCAGTAAACCTTTTCAGATTCATTCGGATGCATCTAACTATGCGATGGGTTGTTGTCTCACGCAAATTGATAATAAGGGTAATTATAAACCTATAGCTTTTGCCAGTCAAAAATTTAATAATACGCAGAAAAATTGGTCGACAATAGAAAAGGAAGCATATGTGGTTTTATTTGGTCTTAAAAAGTTTGATAAATGGCTGCATGGTACAGTAGTCGAGATTATTACCGACCATAATCCATTGAAATTTTTAATTGAAACAACTCCTAAGAATCCCAAATTGACAAGGTGGTCATTAGCATTACAAAGATGGAATTATAAAATAATTCACCAACCTGGTATTTTCCATCTTGGGGCAGATGCTCTATCTAGGTTAGAAAAGGATGAGTGAGTTTCTCGTACGTCATTCTTTAATGTTTATTGTGTTTTCAAATTTTTATTTTTACATGTTTGAAGTGTAATATGTGTATGTAAACGATCAGTGAGGTGAACGTGGTGTCAATTTGTTTTGGATCCCACTAATTATTGGTTATTTGGTGAGTTTTTTTTTCTTTTCTTTCTCTCTTTTGGCAAACATCTACTCACGTGGATTGTTAACTAATTTCAGCTTTTATATGTGATTAACTAATGATACCAATTTATTTTGTTTCTGTGTGTGTTCCTACAAGCAAATATGCAATGTCAAGACTGTTTAAGTAAAACAAGCCTCTGTAGAAGCAAGTTTTACTCTTGGCGGCGGCGTGTGAGGGCGCCAGTGAATCTCGGGAAAAAAGGAAGAAAAAGAAAGTCACCGACAGGTGACGCAGTGTGGATGTAAGAGAATGGTGAGAAAAGAACGAGAATCTGACTATGTGTAGATAGTTGAATATATTTTTCTAAATAATTTGTCAATAAAACAAGTTTTAATTGGATAGTGCTTTGCTGATGTATCTCTGCAGCTCGAGCATAACGAAAAGCACGCCCGTTATGTTAGATCTACATCACTCCCCTATCAGTAACGAAGTTACGTTACTCAGAAAACATGGGGGGAGAGATGATACAAATATCTACCGTCTTTTTCTGAAAATAAGACATCCTCCGAAAATAAGCTCTATCGTGATTTTCGGAACATTTTGTAAAATAAGACATCCTCCGAAAATAATCCCTAGTTAAAATAATGTGACAAAAAGAATTCGTTAAAAAATGCTGTTGATTTATTAAGTATATAAGGTTTCAACTGTAATCTCTTAATCTTCTTACTAAACATTCGCTGTGAAAGCCTATGTGGAGGACAGTGAGCAAATCTAAGCTATGTCCTTTAGTGTTGAAGAACTACAAGTCAGAAGGAGGGTTTAAAGGACCCTTTAATTCAAATAATTACAACTCTCCGACTTGAGAGTAAGCCGCTACTTGGGCTGAACTAAAATAATATAAAATAAAGCGTGTTAACAATTCAATTACCTAAGTTTAACTTTAAGTAGGACGGTGAAGGAAGCCTAACTCTCAGTGAAATGCAATAATGCGAATTTCATGAGTAAGAACTAGTAAATGCAATTGCCTATGAAGGCGAACTTTCACTAGACAGAGGAAATATTTGCGCGCACAGCCTTAAGGCGATAAATCCAAGACTCTCTCTTTTTCTCGTTAACTGCTATCAGTTAACGAGACTGCTGCCTTTTAAACTGCTATCAGATATATGCGATTTGCATAATAATCTCGCTCGCGCTAAATTCGGGAAGCAACTGAAACTTCGAGATATCGATAGGAAAGTTCAAGCTAAAAATAACTTGGTTAGTTAAAATAATGAATGCTACAAGTATAAGTAATAATTGTTTAGCTTTACTAATACTCGTATTTCAGAGAAATGTTTGAAACAAAATATTCCGAGAAATTAATTGTTTACCTCTACAGTTCGTTTCAAATTAATTCTTGGAATTTATCTTAAAAATACAACATAAGGCAGCAGTCTACATTGAGCGACAGTGCAGGTATACAACGTTCATTCATTTCAGTCTTGTAAGTCTGATTATTTCCTCATACGTAATTTTATTTAAAAATAAAGTGAATAATTTTTTACCCCAGTTAAAATGAGTACAAAACGAAAGAGCTATTCAATCGAGTACAAAAAGGGAATCGTGGAAGACTCCAGGGGTGTAAATCTTGTAGCATTCTGTAAAGAGAAGATGCTGGATCTCAGTATGGTTCGTAAATGGCATGCAGACTACGATTACCTGTGTCAACTGGTGGACCAAGGAAATGAGAAAAAACGCAGAGTTGGATCTGGTCGGCAGCCGTTATTTTCTGAGTTGAAAGATTGCATCTGGGAATGGATTGTAGGCAGGAGAGCAATGGCTTTGGCTGTGCGCAGGGCTGATATTAAAAAATTTGCCCTTGAAACAGCAACTGAATTTGATATATCCACAGAAGAATTTAAAGCATCGTCGCACTGGTTAGACAACTTCCTTAAACGATATGAACTATCTCTAAAGAGATCAACAACATTGTTTAATCTGGAAGACGTGCACTTGCGTTTAAGCTTTTTGTTGATGGCATCGATTTTTCGAAATACCAACTCTCCAACATGATTGCTATGGATGAGACCGAGGTATTCCTAGGCCAAGGAGCTCAAACGACAGTTCACCAGAAGGCTTCTTCGTCAATTTACATTCCTTCTACCTGTTACGATAGTGCACGTGTTACCTGTATTTTGGCGATTCGTCTAGATGGCAAGAAAGTATCGCCATTTTGAATCACTAAAGGTAAAAAAGACCAGATTCAACGTGTTTCAGGAATTTATGTCATTGAAAGTGAAAACGCCTGGTGCACCCAAGCAGTTATAAGAAAGTGGGTTGATTTTATGCTGCCACCTTTGTTGAGGGGTCAGAATAGAGGTTTGTTAGTTTGGGATTCAGCCAGTACTCACCGCGCTAAAGACATGAAAAACTTTTTTTCTGAGAGGAAGATTGATCAAATAATGATTCCGGCAGGAATAACTGGTTACCTCCAGACACTTGACATTGCAATAAACAAACCATTCAAGGATCATTTGCGGATGGAAATCAATGAATATATTGAAAACAGAAGGGTGAGAAATCATCGAGGTAATTTTGTAAAACCAGGCTTACAAGAAGTTGTGAATTGGGTAAAAAATTCATGGGACAAAATAACTGATAGTGATGTTTCCAATGCACTACGAACAGGCTACTTAGACAAGAAGTATTCATTTAACGATAGCTATATCGCAAGACATGAGAGATTCGGACCAATGATTCAACAAGAAATGGATTTGGAAGAAAATCAGAATATAATTCAGAATTTTATTTATGACGATGTTCCAGAAGAAGATGACATGACTGTAATTGAATAAATTTAAATTTCTGTATTCTGTGTAAAATAAATATTAAATAAAAATATATAAATATACTTTTATTTTTGCCCTCCCCCGAAAATAAGCCCTAGCGCGTATTTTAGACCAAAAAAGAAAGTAAGACAGTGTCTTATTTTCGGAAAAAGACGGTATACAAATATATAAATTGAAATTATGCGCACAAACAAAAATACAGTTTTAAATGAATATGAAAGAGTTATAAATTCAAGAAGAGTCAATAACGTCATTGAAACCAATAGGACATTTTACTTGTCTTCCACAGCGTGTTGATTTTTTAGGTTTTTCTAGTTGCTGACTTGGCACAGATGCTCGCTCACTTGGCACAGATGTATGACCATTTTTTGAGGGAGACAAAAGTTCATTAGGTTGTAACAGATAAGTTGGTTTTAGTCTATCCACAGAGATATTAACTTGTTTATTTTTAATTGACAGAAGAAAATATTTCGCGGTTCTTTGCCGTACCAGAAAGGGTCCTTCATATGGGAGCTCCAAAGGTTTTTTTTCTCTGTCAACCTGCAGAAAGACATGCGAACATGCTACAAATCTTTGGGGAGGAAAATCTTTTGTTTACATTTGGATTTGGATTGGTATTGCTTTAAAAGAGTTATCTGATTTCGAACATTACTTACAAAATTATCATTAGATATTGGCAAGTTTGATCCTTCAAAAAATTCGCCAGGCAATTTAATAGTTTTGCCATAAACCATTTCAGCTATTGTATATTTACAATGCTCATGTAGAGCAGCTTGCAAACCCATAAGAACTGTTGGTAATGTTTCTGTCCAATAAAGAGAATTATGCCGTTTAGGGTCTAACTGTATTGCTTTACAATTTACAGGTTGTCCTTTAGTTACAATATAATGTTTCACATTATGTTTTGCACTAGAAATAAGAAAATTTGGTTTTGTTATACTGGGATACATAGCAAATAAATCCGATTAGCAAATGTTTCTTCATTTTTGTATGTAAATTTTTTTTTCTCAACTATCTTGGGGTATTTGTTGTTTTTATGACCCCTATAATGCTAAAACTTGACATAAAAATCAGCATTAATTTAATTGTATGTTGTACATTTTCGTGTCCAATAATGTGCTACAAATGTCTAGAGTAATTAACAGATAATATTAAGAGTTTTACAAAACTCAGCCCTTATTCCAAAATACTCGATTTTTCGGAAACTCGACAATCTCTCTGTCCACATTATGTCGAGTTTGCAGGATTCTACTGTATTTAGAATTGAAGATATATTCATGATTTTATTAAATATTAATAATATTAAGTAATAATGTATTCACAACCAATTGAGAAACGATATTTCAAACATGTAGGTAAGTAAATACTTTTCAGGGGGTCCCCCAAAAATGTTAGTGCCAAGGGACCCCAATTGGTTTAACCCGTCCCTGCGTGCTGCAGTTCTCCTACAAGCTGAAGAGATGTCGCAAATAGGTAAGTTTTGTTTTTTACGAATTGTAAACTATATCATTAATATTGTATGAATTTTATTCTTATTTTTCTATCGTCTTATACATGACTTCAGTAAACACTTGTTTTAATATATTCAACTGTATGTTGCATTCTGAAAAATATTAACATTCTTATAACACTGGAAATATCGGTTCGAATGATTTTAAAACTGACGGTGTCTTCTAATTGTAGCTGTTAATACTTTTGAGTTGAAGATACTTCTTATTTCGGTTTTGTGTAGCTGTCAACTTGGAATTGGGCCTTCTTGGCTCCGATCTTGGTATAAAAAAACGTCACCACAAAACAAGGGGCACCCAACTGTAAACTTTTAGCATATTATTTACTAAAGCGTTAAATAATTACGAAAACGTTTAAACAAAACGCATGTTAAAATCGAAGGAGTTAGTTAGAAATGAATTATTTAATTCTGAAAAATTGATGATGTGATAAATAAAGAATTTGGTGAATCTGAAACATATATTGATAAATAGAAAATATTACGTCTTAATTTTCAGCTCTTTTAGTTAATATAGATCGTAACTCTGCTATTCCCGTCAATGATATTTCTAAAAACACAATTCTTCGCTATCTTAAACCTAAATTGCCAACGTTCGATGGTAATATTAACACCTGGTTGTGGCTTTGGGGGCAATTTAGTAAGATTGTTAGTGATCGAAGTTTAGATGTTCATGACAAATTTGCGTATTTATTGAAGTCAATGGAGAAAGGATCGTTTGCTGAGAAATTAATTAAGAATTTTCTATTGGCCGTTGAAAGTTATAGCAAAGCTTTAGAGCAATTACAAACGCGTTACGGTAAATAAGACCTCGTGAAGTGTATGTTGGAAATTTACTTTTTTTTAGTCTTAGAGAAAGATTCAAATAGAAAGTTTTCTTTGACGGTTTGGAACCAAAATTTCGTGCTTCAAAAATTGAAAGAAATAAATATGCCGAAATGTTGTATCCACTAGTAGAATCATCATTCCTTAATAAATTATTCGCGAATTACAAAGGTTTAGAATTCTAAATTGAAAGCGCGGAGAATTTGAAACAGTCGACGGAGACGGTGATCAAACTGATAGCAATTCTTCCTATCGAATTGATTTAGTTGGGCTACTTATATTTTTACTTGATGAAATAGAGGGAGAAGAGTGAATACCTATAGACAGTAAATGTTTTGGGAAAAATGAACTATCTAAAAGTTAAAGCTCAAAATGTACTAATTTTGAAAACATTCCTTAATTACAAAGGTGGAATCTGATAGTTTTTCATGACATATTTCTTAAAAACGAAAAAATTACATGGATCTGAAACCAATGATTCAGCTTTGTTTAATAATATCTATTATACCACTTTGTTAAGTTTGTGACTTTAATAGCAGTAATTCTAAAATAATGTAGCACAAGGGACTAGAAGATTTTAATAATAAAGAATTATCACGAATTTCTGAGGAAAGAAGGAAAAAAATTACAGCAAATAAAGAAAATCAAATATCTACGTAACGGCATTACATTACGGCAGATGAATTCCAATCAGTCATAATTCAATATTTTCACTTATTGATGATAATATACATTGCAGAATATCAATTACAAGCCATTACATCATAATTTAATGTTTTCACTTACAGATGATATATATTGCAAAAGATGAATTCCAATGAAACAAAAGTTGATGTTTACACTTATTCATGATAAGATACTAACTCTTTCATTAATCGTATTTGTGGGACAAAATAAAAGTTTAAGTCTATTGGCAGAATGATGAATAGAATAATAAAGATTGAAACTTACTATTTGTAATTGGCTACTTCCTTATTATTACGGCCCTCAAAATTTGATCACTAATTGTAATTTGTAGGAAGGTATAAGAACAACACATGGCGAGATTTCGGCGGGATATCCTATATGATTAGCGATTCAATCTTGGGGATCACTATAATTAAGGGTACGTACTATTTGTAATTTCAATATTAACGGATGGATGTAATTTTTTCAATGCTTGCTAATACTTTGCAAATAAGTTTCGGATACAAAAATTCAACTAACGTTTTAGCGAGAAAATTGTAAAGAGTTACTTGAGTGAAACAAACAAATAAGCAAAAGGCATTTAAAATCTATATGAATGAAAATCTGAATTATTGTAGACAGATCTAGATACGGTTTTACAATATAAATGATGAAAACATAGCAAGGCCTTTTTCTCTTATCCTACAAGTATATGTTAATTTTATATAAAAAAATGACCATAATTTTTATATTTGTATCAAACATTCCCAAAATTAATAGTCGATAACTCCGAACAATATGCTCATAGTATGACTAGGTATTTGAATCATAGTCCACTCCACGATATCCACAATTGCCTTATTGTTGTTAGACAAATCAGCAATTTGGCTATCCAGATACAAGTTTTAATGATTAGAACTTTTAATTATACTTATTCCTAATGCTTACGTCCAAAGCTATCAAGAAGAGCTTTTTCTTTTCAGACCATTGCCAACCAGCGCATGAGAATTTATTTAATCGTTTAATGAATTCTCCTCATCAAATGAAATACTATGGGGAAACTGCAGCAATGTATGCACTAGTGTTGAAAATTTAATAATGGTTCACAATGGTGTAGTCATTCTGCGCGCACAAATTCTGCACAAATCTGCATGCAGAAATAAAAATGCATTTTTGATAGGTTATAGCTCTCTACTGCTGATGATCTTTACTGGCAATGGATGAAGTCTGGATATGCAAACTGGTATATTCAGCAAACTGACATTTATAGTCAAAATAAAAAAAAGGCATTGCAAAGAGATACAGCTTTTGATGCAAACGGCAAACTGTATTCTTTTAAACGAAAGTGACGTATTGGTTGGAGTGCATGATAAAAAAGTTATTGTTGAGTTCTACTGGTTTGTGGATTTGGAGTGATTGATGACAACACTTGACAGAGATTAAAAACAATTTATTCGTCAGCATTACACAGGCCAGTTCTAAAGGCGCGTTGAAGTCGTCGAAAAACTACGATAAACACGGTGAAGCAAACAGCAACACAGACTTCAGGCTATTAGGCTATAATGGTGAACCAGCTTCATGGCAAAACCCTAAAGCACAGCTCACGACTCAGTCGATCGCTCTCAAGCTAACCTCTAAACAGAAGACACTACTACTGAACTCAACATACTGATTACTCCGCTACAGTCAGGGTATATATAGCTTTGACCTGCTTTCGATCATTCTCGAGAAAATCGATAAGCATTCTTTCTAGAATATTCTCGTTCCGTCTATGGCATATCGCTAGTTTTGTCGCCAAATGTCTCCAGATAGGGAATTTCGCGCAAAATCTGGCAACTCCAAATCCGCTTTGGGGGAAACGTTTTTACTGCACCTGGGCATTTCGCAACAATATCAATTGCTTCATTCTTACAAATAGATTGCATGAAAATAATAACCAAAATTTAAGAAATGTACAAAAGATTTTCAGGTATATCTTGAAGCTTTGAAAGGTTCATTTGGATATTCAAGAGAAGGTTTCTTGTGTCTTTAAATGGGTTCTGAATAGTTCAGCGTGAAACCAAACATTCAGCTTGAACTCAGCAGAATATGAAGTTCTTATAAACAAACATGAAGCGCGATGAAATGCTATGAAGCGAACTAAAATTCGCATTTCAAAACGAAGGCGTACTGAGTTTTGGCTGCATTTACAGAATGAATTCAATGCCTTGTCTTAGAAAGAAAAATTAGTATTGCTACCTTTCAAAAATACATACATCTGTAGAGCTGAAATTTCTTCTTATACAAGCGCCAAAACAAAGTACAGAAGCTTCCTAAATACAGAACCAGATATTCACTTGAAATTATCATCAAGTGAAAGTAGAATAAGAAAACTGTGCTTAAAATTGCAACCCTAAGTGTGTCTCACTAAACGCGTGTATGCCATTTTATGTTATATCTTATTTTAAGCCGGCTGTTGAGGTTTAGTGCACTGAGTTTAGTAAAATTAAGAGGTAATTGTTTATTGTAATGAGTAATAAAAATCTTGTATAACAAATAATGAATGAACATGTATTTTGATTGAACTGGATGTAATGATTAAACTGACAGAACTGTATATATTGTGGGAATCTTTTTGATTGTTGCTGTCACCAATAATTTATTAAAACGCAAATTTTGATTTATTGAACTTCCGAATAATTTTTTTTTTTTGAATGAAAAAATTTTGTCAATACCATTGGTATTGACGAAAGTTGAGAATACAATGAGATATTATGGTTAATTTCGAAGTTTTAAAAATTATTTCATTGCATGGGTGTTCTGCAGTTGTTTAGATATCACTTTACATTCCTTTGCTGACTCCTCTTCCTTCGCTTAATATTGCCCATAAACACTAATGTTCTAAGTAGATCCTAGGTAAAAGCACTTCTATTTATCTTGATGATATAATCATAATTAGCGAGACGATTGATGAACATAAGTAGCTGGAAAATGAGAGTTCTGCGGCCCCGGGTCAGCGTGACAGAGGCGCGGCCATTACGTCACATAGTGGGCGGGGCCAGAGGGCAACGTCATCGATGTCATCACACCAAGGAGGCGTAGGCAATGGCGTCACGAGTAGAGTTAAGTTGTTTTTAGGCTTCTGGTTGATTGTAGATCTCCTGCTTTTCATTTAAATTTAGTTTTCGAAACTGGCAACGGATCAAGTTAATATTTTCTGCATCTTAATTTTGGTGATATGCTCATGCTGCCATCTAGGGACGAAAAAGTGAACTGTGTATTTTAGAAATTTTTAAAGTCTGTGGTTAATTCCATTCAGTGCGCGTCTCTGAAAACAATGTAAAAGAAAAAATATACAAAACGGATTTCCCTCTAATGACAGTTCCTCATGTCATGAAAATGAAACTGCATGATAATTTTCTTATTTATTATTCTGCTTAATTTTATTTTGGTACTTTTATCCTCTTTAGTTTTCCATGAACTTTTAATTTTAACTTATTTATTGTATTTTCTGTTCAAAATAACCTACTTGTTTGCTGCCATATTCTTAATACTTGAGGTTTCTAATTTGTAATATTTTCATTTAAATTTTCCAGGTTATTTTTTTTTATATGCCACTCATAATTTCAATATATTCTGAATTTTAACTTACATGTTATGTTATACGAACTTCCCATACGAGCTGTTTATTTGTTACTTTACTTAATTTTAGATGCAGTTTCGCACTTTTTTTTAATTCTATCTTCCTTGCACTGCTCAACACAATTTTTTAAATTTAAGGAATTTAAGTGCATAACTATTAATTACTTTTTATATGTTTATGATTTCCCTCCTTAGTTTATATTTCCTAGTTCTAGTTTAACATATTTATTATATTATTTTTATTTGTGTCTCACCATTCGTAACTCCATTTTAGACATTAACACAATTTTTAACAATATGAACTGTTTTCAGTTGTAATTTTTAATATAACTTTTATATTCTTCGATCATAATTCAACATCTACATGATTTGATCTGACTTACCTTTACTCAGAAATTTCCATTCACAACTTTACATTTTAATATCTAAATGTGTTTCTTTCTCCTATATTTTTATGTTTTCAAAAGTTTCTAACATCATGTTTAGTTTTAAATCCCGATTACCTATAAATGTATTCCTAATTTTCATTTCTAATTTTACAACTATATTCACTCTTTCATCCACGCATACCAAAATATTTCTTACATCTTCTGGTATTTAGTCTGCGTCATATTTCAGTATTTCCGACTAATTTACACCACTAGTACCATTATTTTTTCACATTTTAGATCCACTGACTATGCTAATTTTACCTTTTTCTGCACTAATTGCATCTATGTCCACACTCAAAGGAAACTAGTAATTTTTTGTATCACGTGCATAAGGAAATTCTTAAAACGAAATTTTTCAGTATCATACTCAAATTTGAATCAAAATCAAAATATAAATACTCAAATTTTTCAAATGTGAATTACCAGTGTTCTATAGTTTTACTCTATTGCATCTTTTTAAATTTTATCATCTTACTTTTGATCCTAAAATTCCTTTTTTGAATTGCTTTTTCTTTTAATTCTGGCGCATAATCTTAACTTGTTTATTCAAATTTCCTACAGTACCAACGTAATTCACAATCCAACCGTAATATCTTTCACTTACATTATATTCTATGAACCACGTTTATTAAATTTGTCAAAGCTCTTTTATTTCTCCATTTTCGCACTCACGACTCATTTGAAAGGAAACTACTGAATACCATTTCAGACATCGATATGAATCTACATCATAACTCAATTTTTCTACTAGTTGCAATTTTATGTATTCAAGAGGTACACCTAAGTCTTGATCATTCTCTGTGTTCTAGAAAATCGATCGAGTTGAGAACATACTATTAAGGTTTATGAGTTTAGTAGACTTATACGCATTAACGGTGTCAATGTTTCTTCGTTTTTGCAAGGTTCGAGTCAAACCATGCTGTATTCGAATGTGGTGTAACAGATCACTTTTTCTTTTAAATATTTGTGAACTTGGATACAATTTCTAAGAAGACAAGTATCATGCTGTTTCAAAACATCATAATCGATAATTTTTTTTACAGCTACTATATTTAAAAAAAGTTTCATGAGATTTCATGTATCTCTTCAAATTCCTTTTTACTTGAAAAAATATCCAGACATTCAATACAATGTCTAACATGTAAAGTTTCGTGTTGTTTTAAATTGTCAAACTCACAAAATATTTTTTAGCATAATTTACACTTGAAAGCAACTTTATAGGTTTTCATATTCTTTTTACATGAAAAGAACTCGTGATTATTCACTACAAATTCTAAAACGAGAAGCTTTGTAGCATTTCAAACTATCAACTTTACTAAATTTTTTAGAACATACACTACATCTGAAGAATCTTTCATGAGACTTCAAATATCTCTTCCCATCACTCGTTTTCAGAAAACCTCGCAAATATATCGCACAAGTAAAATTTCAGAGATGTTTCATCGACTCTTAAATTTTCAACACGAGTGAATTCCTTGAAACATATACTGCACTGGAAACATGTAAAACTTAAAAAACAAAATTGTTACAAAAATAACGATACATTCGTTTCACCAAGAAACTTTTCCATTTATTCTCCAAAGAACAAATTTCTGTTTTATACTTCAAATTTTCTTCCATTAAATGATATCAAGTTAAGAGCAATATCCATTTACATACATTTCATATAAATGTTTCTTTTAAAATTAAAATAAAAATTTGAGTGTATTTTTATTAGAAAGATACAAGCAAATATAAAAATAGACATAACATCAATCAAACGCAGAAATTTATATAAAATATCTGTACTTACATTAAAGCATTTTTGTAATCTTCATAACATTTAGATTCAAAAAACATGTCATGAAATAAGTGAATAATATTTTTCTCTCTCTTACATTTTAAAAATTTATACATAAAAATACATCTTCACCAATATATTTAATTCCGTCATCAACATTTATCGTAATACATTCATATCTTGTTTGTGAGGGATGGTCTATAATTCATCCCTCGCATTGAAATAGTTTTTTAATCACTGAATTTAATTCAGTTTTGATAGAGTTTATGAGTTTTTTTAAAAGTTCATCATCATCATTTGTTTCATTCGAACACTTTGTAAGGTTTTAGTTAAACTAACAAAGTTTTATTTTAATTTAAATCTTTCTGTCTCTTCTCATTTTCAACTTCCCGTTAGAAGAAGCGCGCGTTTTCAGCTTATGTTAATTTGAAGTGGAGCCAAGTTCTATTTAAGCAAGAGGTAGAAATCTCTCAGAGTGAGAGAGCTTTTAGTCTCAGATCACGGTCCCTCTATTCGACGTTCGCCTGACCAGCTAGCAGTTAAATTCTAAGCCATAGTGCTTTTTACGTGATTGCTTATTGAAATAAATCCAAGTGCGTTAGTATTAGTAAATCTTGCTACGTACCATTTAGTTAGAGGCCAACCTCGCGTGTAGCTCTGTGAGCAAAGATTAATTTAATTTCTATTTAGCTTTAGTTTAAATTTATCTGATTGTTCATTTTAGACCCAAGTGTGGTCTTTTACTTTCTGCATTCCTCCCGAGTTGGGAAGTGGTTTGTAAATAATAGTGATTTAATAAAAGAGGATTTTAAATCCCTTTCAAGTGCAGTTATTCTCCAACTCAATCACAGTATTCTATCACGGAACATAGCTGCATTCAGCTTCCTGTTCGAGATCAGGACTTTAAGCTGTTACGAAGATGTTTTCCAAGAATATGTACCGAACACTCAGTCCTGACACTGGCGCCCGAAGAAAAATAAGAGGATGGCCTGAAAGACAAGAAAACGAACCTGAGATACCTGCAGTGCCTGTGCAGAATCCTGAGATAGCACCTCCTGGCGTAGAAGGATTTGGCTACATCGTACAAACCATGCGGGCAGCTATGAAGTCAGTGGCAAGCTTTGACGGCAAGACGGCCGTAATTAATTTCCTGGAATAGCTAGACTCCCATTTCATGCTATATCCAGTTCACGAATTTCAGAAAATTTCAAAAATTCCTTGGTGAAAGCCTTTCCTGTAGTACGAGATCGAGCCAGACTGGAGGCGGAGCGTTTTAGTCGATACCAAGAAAAAATAGAAGATTTGTCAAATTTTATTCTGAGAAAAATTCAAGTTTTCAAGCTTTTGTATGGAAGTGGCCCGGATCCTGAAATTATGCAAATTATAGTTCCTAGGCTACTGCCCAAAGCTCAAGATTTCATCCAGCTAAGAAACCCAACGACGTTTGACATATTACTTGAGCTCGCCGTAGAATTTGAAAGCCGAAGAACAGCAGACAACGAACGACGTCGCCAATTTGAGCGAAGAAGTCAGTGGAGTTCGCCAAGACCCCAGCAGAAGCAAAACCAGAGTTACGGGAATAAGGCGAAGCAATGGCCGAAGAAAGAGGTATCTCCTAAATCGAGCGGCGAACGAAGGGAATTCAATAGAAGAACAAGCAAAGATTCCGAGGGCAACCAGCATAAGAAGAATTTAAACTTAGATGGATTTCTTCGAGGAAGGTGAAGAAGTCCGAAGCAACGCAAAACCCTTCCACAATTAATTTAAACACCGTGTTCGTGAAAAATTTGAGTTTACCGAAGATCGAAGTTCTAATTAACAACATACCGGCGACGGCTCTATTAGATACAGGAGCCCAAAGCAGCTTTATCTCAGAAAGATTTTTCAAGAAGCACTTTCGCCGTTACAGAATTTTTAGTGCAAGAGACACGGATGTCATAGCGGCCCAAGGAGAGAAGTGCAGCTGTTTAGGGAAAGTGTTGTTGTTCGTGCGTATCAACGACGAGCAGGTAAAAATTTTATTTTATATTGTGCGAAATGTGCAAACATGTATTATTCTGAGTGTGGATTTTTTTAGATTGGCCGAAGCGAAGCTAGACTTCAAATTGGGAGAGTTAACGCTAAATATGAAGCCAGTTGAAATGAAAAATGATAAGCCCCCGCAGTTAGACTTGCAGCACTTACCGGCAGAAGAACGAGAAAAACTGCAGTGCGTAGTAAGTGAGTTTTCAAATTTATTTAGCGATGTACCGGGTTTCACACAGGTCGTAAATCATAATATTGAAACGGGGGATGCTCAGCCAGTTAGGCAAAAGCCATATCGCTACGACAAAGTTAAAGAGGAAATAATTGAATGCCATATTAAAGACATGTTAAAAAATAAAATCATCACGCCGATTTCTAGCAGTTATGCTAGCCCAGTAGTTTTATGCAAGAAAAATAATGATTATCCGATTACGCACCCGAAGCGGCGGCGTTTTGCTATAGATTATCGCAAGTTAAATTCCGTCACAAAGTATCCCGTATATCCTCTGCCGATAATCGAAGAGATAATTCGAAATATTTCGTCTACAAAGTACATGACTACAATAGATCTTACGAGTGGCTATTTTCAGATTGGGGAAAAACCCGAAGATGTCCCCAAAACTGCGTTCATAACTAAGTCTGGCACGTACGCATTTCCTAGGATGCCTTTTGGTTTATCCGGCGCGCCGGCAACTTTCCAAAGATGTATGGACATCGTCTTAAGACCGGTCCTTGGTAAAAGTACGTTCATATACTTAGACGATATTATAATTACGAGTAGTAATCTAGAACAACACTTACAAGATTTAAGAACTTTCATTGTTAAATGAAGCTGGTTTGAAGATAAATGCGTCCAAATGTAAATTTGCCGCAAAAGAGTTACGTTATTTAGGATTTAAAATTTCTCAAAATGGAATTAAAACGGATCAGTCAAAGATAATAGCTATTAAAAATTATCCTGTTCCTAAAACAGCGAAGAAGTTATCGTCGTTTCTTGGGATGTGTTCATACTATCTGTCCTTCATTAAAGACTTTGCCAAAATAGCTGAGCCGCTGCTAAAGTTGAAAAGAAAGAAAGTTAGGTTTTCGTGGTCAGCAGAAGCCAAATTGGCGTTTCAAAAACTGGAAGACGCATTGACTCAAGCTCCCGTCTTAAAATTTTCGGAGGGGGATAAAGGATTAGAAATTTCAGCGGACGCTTCAGATTTTGCGATTGGGGCAGTGTTTTCTCAAAATGGGCAAACCGTGGCCTTTTTCAGTCGAACATTAAATGAAACCCAGAGAAACTATTCGGCAACGGAAAGAGAAACTCTCGCAGTGTTATCAGCAGTACATAAATTTCGTGTTTCTTTGGAAGTTCTCAAGTAACTGTTTATATGGACCACGCGGCGGTCACTAGACTCTACTCTGGGAAAAATTTATCACCCAGATTAATAAGGTGGGCACTTAAATTACAAGAATATAATCTAATAATTAAACATACGCCGGGAAAAGAAAATGTTGTGGCAAATGCTTTAAGCAGAATTAACTTAGATGAAAATGGAAATATAGTCAAGATAGCCATGCTGACATCCAAAGTATCAGATTCTCGTGAAACAGTAATAGCCGAACTCAGAAAAGATCCGGAGTTCAAAAATATATATAATTATTTGGCCGACCCTGAGAATTTCAGTCATCCGGATATTGTGCCGATAAGAAATAGGGCCGGAAATTACGAAATAATTGACGATTTGTTATTTTATACGAAAACGACTAACCAGAACAACGAATTTAGACCGGTTATTCCAGCTAGCATTAGATTGAATGTATTAGAGGAGTTGCACGATTGTGCCATTTCGGGCCATTTAGGCATAAGAAAAACTGTCCAAAGAGTTCGCAAGGCAGTTTTCTTTCCAGAACTGCAAAAGTTTACTAGGGTGTATGTCCGGTCGTGCCCAACATATCAATTAAATGATTATGTTAATTTCTGCCCGGCCGGGTTCCTAAATATTATTAAATCAGAATTCCCAAATCAAATAATAGGCATCGATTTATTGGGACCTTATCCTAGAAGTAAAGTTGACAAAAGCCGATATATTTTAGTTATAGTGGACCATTTTAGCAAATGGTTAGAGTTGATTCCGTTAAAACGCGCGTCTGCAAAAATTGTAGTAGATTCAATTCTAAATAAGTATATTTTGAAATACGGGGCGCCCCTAAAAGTTATTTCCGATAATGGTCCCCAGTTTGTTAGTAATATTTTTGAGGAAATGTGCGCAAAACTGGGCATACGTCACCTAAAGATGGTCCCGTATCGTCCGCAGTCAAACATAGCGGAACGGGTTAATAGAAATGTAGTGAAAATCATTCGAAGTTACGTTAAAAATTATCACTCTACCTGGGATAGCCATATAAATGAATTTGCATTTGCCCTTAGAACTGTCAAACACGACACAACACAAAAATCACCCGCTGAACTATTTCTTGGAAGAAAGATTTTAACACCCTTAGATAAACTGTTCTTTGTCCAGAAAAGGGCAGAAGAATTTAAAATGAGTGATGTTCAGAAATTGATACGGGAAGCATCGGGAAATGTGGAAATGGCCCAGAGGAAACAAAAATTATATTATGACCAAAAGAGAAGAGGGGTCAAGTACAATGTGGGAGATGAAGTATTGAAAATTAAGCATAACTTGTCAAATGTCCCAGAAGAAAAGGTGGGGAAATTTTTTCCGCGTTTTGAAGGTCCGTTCATCATCGAGAAATTTACACAAGCAGTAGTAGTATTAAGAAACGACGGGCAGAGAATTACTGCGAATGTTGATCAGATCAAACCATTTTATAACAGTAATAAAATGGAAATGTTTAAAACTTTTTTCCAAGATCCGAGGCAACCCATTCTCACGGAAGATGTACTTCAGCGAAAACAGCAGGAACCAGCAGCAATGGCATCGAAAAGACAGAAAAAGAAAGCTTCCCCTCAACAAAGTAGAAGAAATAAGAACCAAAAATGTGGATTTAAAAGAAAAACGGACGATGCAGGTGCAAGTAATAAAAGACGAAAGCAGAATGGGAAAGGACATCAGAAAGTAGCCAAGAGAACTGCGGAAACATCGGAGAGGTGCCTGAGAAGCAAGCAGCTTCGGTTGCAGGCTGAGGATCAACGTCCCGAATGCAGCAGGAACCAGGAGCAGCGACGAACGAGGCCCCAGTCCAGCACACGCCCAGCAGATCACCTTCCTCCCCAGCGCAAGTACCCCAGGATGGAACGAAGGAATTATAAAACGAAAAGAAATGAGCAACAAGCTGGAAATGACCAACAACCAAAGTCAAGGAAACTGGCCCAAACTTCAACCTACCCAACTTTCAAGGATTGGGCCAAGAAAAGGATGGCTGACCACAACAAGATAAGTAGTATTTCTTATTCCAACGTTTAGTTAATTTTCGAGTGTACTGCAAGTTGCAGGGTCCATTTTACCTCAAGCGAGGTTGAGTTTTACGCCAAGTGGGCGATAAATAATTACTTATCTTGAAAAATTTTTTTTTTAAAATTGTAATTCTGCAAAGATTTAAAATTACTTAATGTTTGTAAAGTAGATTCTGAAGCATTGTAAATAGATTAGTTTTGTAAAAGCAATGAATTGCTGAAAAAAATATTAACTAAATGATTTTGTATTATGCTTTGTCGAAAGACTTGTAAAATTTCTAGAATGAAAAGTCGGAAAATGGAAGAACACGATTTAGTCTATGGACTATTCTTTCAGTGTAATGTAATTTTTCTGAAAAGTACTTTAAAAAAAGAATAGGAAGCACTTGCTGTAAACTTAGAAATTTAACCTACATTTGTATTTCATGATTGCTATGAAATTGTTAAGTTTCATAAAATGTAACAAATGGTATTATGCTATCAATGCACGTTAGGTGCAATATCAATGTGAATGAAGCATTCTATGTGCAAACTACGAATTGTATGCATGAAAAGTTAGAGTAATTTTAGAATGCAAGTGTTAAATAGGCTCTCCACCAAATACACTTAAAGTGTTAGACATGAAACTAGTTAGAACCTCAGGTTTAGCTGGTTATAGGGCGTCTTTTGAGGTCTCGTATGTCAAGTTCTAACTAATGTTAGTCGATCGTAGGTGGGAGATTTGAACACCCCCGAACACAGAAAAAACCGCAATGGCTGTTTGCTTGCAACACCGGTGAGAGAGCATTGGGGGGAAGAATTTAATTGTGCTTGAATGATAATGTGTGTGTGCGAATTTACACGGGTAAGAAAAAAAAAGCCTGTTACCTAGAAATTACTGTTATTATGTTGTACTAAAATTTCTTTCCTTCAAGATTTTGCTGGAAAGAGTAAGAGTTAGATGAAAAAATATACAAAAAAAAAAAAAAAAAAAAATAAAGATTTAGTTATAA
>KK113854.1:1057091-1092253 GCA_000611955.2 Stegodyphus mimosarum
AATTATGGCAAAGCACACGAGGGCTATCTGCCTAAAGGGAGGGATGCCTTCGTGGAGGACTTTCTAAGGGAAACTGGCTAGTATACACGTTACACATGGGGAAAACCACGAAAACGCCCATGCAGCCAGCCCGTTCGCGGGATTCGAACCTCGGACCGAACTACTTCAGCGTCTTTACCGCTCGGCCGCTGGTGGGCTTCTGTACAAAGCAAGTTTCGTCTGTAAATTTTTTTTTGGCCCAAAACTATTGTTTTGTAAGGGTCGGCCTAAGTTTAGAATGAGTTAAATTTTGACGATTGTTTAGAATTGCAAGTTTCAACATGGTCCGTTTGGACCATGTTGAACGTTCAACGTTTGCAATTCTGGTTCAACGTTTGCAATTCTGGCGGGAAGTATGTAAGGTTTTAGTTAAATTAACAAAGTTTTATTTTAATTTGAATCTTTCTATCTCTCCTCATTTTCAACTTCCCGTTAGAAGAAGCGCGCGTTTTCAGCTTATGCTAATCTGAAGTGGAGCCAAGTTCTATTTAAGCAAGAGGTAGAAACCTCTCAGAGTGAGAGAGCTTTTAGTCTCAGATCACGGTTACTCTATTCGACGTTCGCCTGACCAGCTAGCAGTTAAATTCTAGTGCTTTTTACGTGATTGCTTATTGAAATAAATCCAAGTGCGTTAGTATTAGTAAATCTTACTACGCACCATTTAGTTAGAGGCCAACCTCGCGTATAGCTCTGTGAGCAAAGATTAATTTAATTTCTATTTAGCTTTAGTTTAAATTTATCTGATTGTTCATTTTAGACCCAAGTGTGGTCTTTTACTTTCTGTATCTCTCCCGAGTTGGGAAGTGGTTTGTAAATAATAGTGATTTAATAAAAGAGGATTTTAAATCCCTTTCAAGTGCAGTTATTCTCCAACTCAATCACAGTATTCTACCACGGAACATAGCTGCATTCAGCTCCCTGTTCAAGATCAGAACTTTAAGCTGTTACGAAGATGTTTTCCAAGAATATGCATCGAACACTCAGTCCTGACAACTTGTTTTTACACCTGATTTGCAAGGGCAAAATTACTTCAGAAATACATTTATATAAAGCATTTGACAAATCTGGAACAATTTCTTTCAGTCTTTTTAAAATATAATAGTCTAATTGGAAATAAGTAGGTTTTAAAATACAATAAGACGCCGAACAAATATTAATTTAGAAGTCAAACAACAAAAATCAGCGTTATATTTTCAAATTTTCACAGGACTAGTTTCGATGGTTTTACCGAACTACTACCCTCAGCTGCAAAAGGTCAAATGAATGAGATAAGATATAATGATTAGATAAGATGAGATAAGAAAGCCTGGACAGAAGACAAGCTACTGACGCCATCTGTTGATAAAAGCAAAACTAAAACACAATTTCTTTAAAGGTTGAAGGCAAAGGGGGATTAGAATAGGTTCGCTAACTGGAACGGAAAGATTTTTTTTGAATTCAAATTGAATTCCTGGGATATTTACAGGATTCCTTGCCAGTGTGGTTTAATTTACATTGGCCAAACTAAGAGAGCCTTAAAATTTTGCGTTAATGAACATGAGGCATATGTTAGAAAGAAGGAAACACGGAAGTCTTCTGTTGCCCAACATTGCTGGTCCAAAAATCACACTTTCAATTTTTCTGCTGCCAAAATTATTCAAAAAACATCTTCTATTGGTGAACTGGATATTCTAGAGGCATTTCACATTCAAAAAAATCTTTCTGTTCTAGTTAACGACCCTAATTCCAATCCCTCTTTGTCTTCAGCCTTTAAAGAAATTATGTTTTAGTTCTGGTTTCATCAACAGATGGCGCCAGTAGCTTATCTCCTGTCCAAGCTTTCTTATCTTACCTTATCTAATCATTATATCATGTCTCGTTCATTTTGCGCTTTTGCAGCTGAGGATGGTGTTTCGGTAAAACCATCGAAACTAGTCCTGCGAAAATTTGAAAATATAACGCTGATTTTTGTTGTTTGACTTCTAAATTAAGTAGGTTTTAGGTTAAAGGAATGTTCATCCTGTTTAAAAAGTTGTTGTAAAAGGTTGACCTTCTTTGTTGAAGATTTTCAACTCATTCTTGCAAATGAGACTGGCACTTGTACAGACAAGATTGAAATTGAATACTTTGAAGAAAATTCTTGCAACGTAGGAGGAGTCATAATAACACTGCTTGCGGTAGGATACAAGTTTTTGTTTTGTTCCACAAATTCGCGTAGATGAATGTTCCCTTCGTTTTCGAACTGACTGAGCTTTTTAGGAGCAGATTTTATATAATTGACAAGCCAGTCATCCTTTGGAAGTTTCTCATCATCAGTATCCAATCTTCGTTTTTTAATTTTCGAAAGCTGCAAAATGTGAGACTAATTCTGATGAGTGATCCATGATTTAAGTCCAAGGTACGAGATGTAAAAATTAGTTTGGAAAATATCATTCGACGTATTGCACCTAAACTGATGACAGGTATATCACATTCAGGTTCGAGATAAACTTCGTTGTCTTTATGCATAAGATATCTTAGCAAGTCCATTAGGATAGTAGTTCAATAAGACAAATTACATTTTTTGGATGTCACTGCTTCAACGTCTTCTTTAACATTTAGAAGAGATGCGTCCAAGGTTCTGCACGAATTTGCTCGTTTCAGAGAATTCGTAACTGATTCCTTCATCACCAATTCCGAGAACATTTCTTCATGACGCATACTGATTGTCATTAGTTTGAATATTGATATTTTTAAATTCATAGATTAAGAATTCTAACAAAATATCACCTTCATTTCGTGAATAAAATTCCTCGTATAATTCCAAATTTAACTCTGCGTCAGTTAAATCTATCATATTCGCTTTATCATTCAGTGACAATTCTAAATGAAATAGAAGTAGGTAGCTTTCTTTAATAATAGGAATTATCTAAAACATTAAAGAAATGATTTCTTCACTCTGATAGGATAACAAGAAGACTTCATTTATTTCGTTCATTTCATTAAAAATAAACTCATATTATCGTAAAAGACTAAGTGATGCATCTGAAAAGAGCATGTTTGAGTTATCATTGTATGAGAGGGTAATGGAAAATTCTGAAATCCTGGTAATCGCTGAAAACGTATTTGAAAGATTTGCTATTGTCAAGTTTGGTATTACACAAACCAAGTGAGGGGGAATCTTTGATAAGCGTTGTAGTTTTAAAGGGGGAAA
This sequence comes from Stegodyphus mimosarum, assembly GCA_000611955.2. Taxonomy (NCBI): domain Eukaryota; kingdom Metazoa; phylum Arthropoda; class Arachnida; order Araneae; family Eresidae; genus Stegodyphus; species Stegodyphus mimosarum. The sequence continues at coordinate 1,060,303 of KK113854.1, forward strand.
AGTCGAGACTTTTCTCTTCTTGGCGATATGCCATAGACAAACATAGACAAAAGTTGCGATATGCCATAGACGGAGCGAGAATATTCTAGAACAAATTCTTACCGGTTTTCTCGAGAATGTCCTCGAAGCAGGCTAATTTTCGCACTCATTTTTCAGAGTGGCAACAGTCTTGCGCATTGGAGATAAAAATGCTTTATTTCGAAAAGTGTTCCTACTGCTAGCTTTCAAATCGTAGAGTTTGTTAATCAAAAATTTGTAAGTTTTACAAAATCTATGCGTATAAAGAAGAATGTCCGTTTGTGTGTTTGTTCGCATTATTGATTTCTGATCAAATATGATAATAAAATTTTGTCACATTTTATAGACTAAAATTGAATATAGGTGAAATATTGGATGGAACTTGAGCTTTTACTTCTAATTAAATGATTAGAAAAACGAAAATCATTAAAAATTGCATGCCATTACTGCTGATATAATGAGAGAAAATTAGCTTATTTTTCTATCGAAATTTTTTATGTGGGTTCCCTATCGCATCAGACTGAAAAATGTGGGACTATGAATCACACGTTTTTATTAGTTATTAGAGCAGGATTACAGCGGTATCGCTCTCTCCGTTGTTAGATGCATTACTCTCAATCTAACTTAACAGGAATCGGGTACTTCCGCTAGTAAAAGATAAAAAAATGGGGAATTTAGGCAAAACGAAATAGGCCTTTATACAAAAAAATTCACGAATCCCATGGTATAATACAGTTTATAATGTATTAACTAGTTCTTAATTATTATGTTTAAGCATTATAATTTGACATCCACAATGATAAAAGGAAAGCTTGCAGGGGCTAATATTAAATTGGGAAGATAAAAACTTGTACGATATCTAATGCCATTTTCGAACGGCTCCGAAAAGAATGATTATGAATGCATAATTATTATTATTATGGCAAAAATAACTGCTAATTATGTATGATTTTTGCCGTTAATGTTTATTTATAATAATATGTTTAATAATAACACACTTTATTTTAGCTCGAGAAAAATTATTAAAAACTTTGTAAGGTTTATCTTAATTTTATTAACAGCTATTTTAAGTTATGCATCTTTCCTATAACTTCTAGTTTCAGCTTATAATTTCCTACAAGAATGTAATTTCAGAAACGCAGTTAATGCAAATGAGTAAGAGTACTATTTAAGTCGATGTTTCGCCGACTTCGAGAGAGAGAGTCTGATTTTCCTGACTAGCGTTTGCCATTTGGTTATATTCTCTCTGTGCTACTACGCTCGGCCATACTTTAGGCCCTTGTTTGGCTTCGCCGATTAAATTAATATTTAGGGGCCTACTTAGATTTCTGATAGCTTCGGCTACACCTTTCCGATAGCATTAGTTAAGCTTAGTTTAGTTTAAATTCATAATTATTTAAGTTCAAGCCCAAGCGGAGGCTTTGTGTATACTCCGAGTTAGGAGTTGATTGTATTTATTATGAGAAATAAAGGGTAGCTAACCCTTGTTAAGTCGTACGTCTTTGTTCACACACTAAAGCGGTTATTCGCTTGTTAGTGTTTGTGGGGTTCAAAGACTGAACACTGAATTAAAGAAGTAAAACCCCACAACTTCAGTATTGGGAACTCAAAGCATAATTAGTTATGAAACAATAAATTTATTAATTTGTGCCCAACTCATAACTTTTAGTTTGTTAAATACCGATATGAATGAAAAGGAAGATGTGTATTGAGTGTAACAGTTCTGTATTTCGAAATTTAATTTTTATTTTAAAATGTTGATAAAAATTATTATTGAGATATCGGTTAATATTATCGCTCGTTATTATTATCGGATTGTTATAGAATTTCCAAAGTCACGAACATTTGTATACGAGAAAAATAGAAAATACATCGCTTAATGTGATAGACAATTTGGTTAATGTAATAAAAATACAGGGTGTTTATAAAGTCCCGGACACATTTTGATGTTTAATAACTCATAAAATAATGAAGGTATAAACAAATTTATGGCATTTATTGATGGAATAACTTATATATTTTCCTTTTCAAGTTTGAATATCTTTACTTTTGTAAATATCGTCTGCGCGTGTGGTTAATTTCAGATAATTTCCTTTTCCAGTCTAAATGTCTGTACTTTTCTAAATATCGTCAGCTTATTAATTGCATTTTCCTCTCTTTTGTTTTTGGCAACTATTGCCTATTATTATAGGCCTAGGAGGATGGCCTTTGCAACAGATATGCTAAGGAGGATAGAAGATGATGCTGAATTTCTGAAGCGCATAATGTTCTCTGATGAAGCATCCTTTCATCTTTCTGGCATTGTTAATCGCCATAATGTGCGCATATGGGGACCTGAAAACCTCCATGAATACCCTGAGGCACAAAGGGATTCCCCAAAGGTTAATGTGGACTAATGCACGACCGAGTCATTGGGCCCTTCTTTTTTACAGAAAAGACGTATACTTAGATCAGTTGTATACTTAGACATGTTGGAAAACTTCGTATTTCCACAACTAGAAGAGCTTCAGCCACATGTCGTTTTGCAACAAGATAATGCACCACCTCATTGGGGTACCATCGTTCGTAGTTCTTTGAATGACCATCTTACAGGAACATGGATTGGGCGAGGAGGTCCAACTCCTTGGCCACCCAGATCACCTGATATAACGCCGCTGGACTTTTTCCTTTGGGGATTTGTAAAGGACAACGTTTACAGGAGGAGAGTGTCGAACATTGATGACCTAAAAGCCAGAATTACAACCGCAGTAGCCTCTGTGGATGCCGACATGCTTGCCGGTACCTGGCGTGAAATTGAATATCGACTTGATATTCTCCGTGCGACGAAGGGGGCACACGTGGAAGTTCATTGACAAGGGTCATGAAACTTTTTGAGTCTATCTAACCATTTATGTTATTAATTTTAATCTATCTTTATTTTTTATGAGTTATTAAACACCAAATGGTTTCGGGACTATAAACACCCTGTATAATAGAATAAATTTTTAAATTTAAGTAAAGACGCCAAATAAGTTCAAAATAAATTATAAAAATTCCAAGTGACACAAAAATACCGCCAAATATGGGATTAACTAGCCAAACAGCTTGGTTCCGATTGTAGTGAACCATTTAAAATTAAGCCAAAAAAGTCTGAAAGGATTTAGATTTTGGGTTCACACTAAAGTCCGATTTTGACGTCACATGTCTTGCTGAATATCGCAGGTGATCAGTCTGCTCTTAGACTTCTGCTAACACATTTTTTTTCTTTTTCTTTTTAGCTTTATTATTAAGCATTGCTTTCTTCTTAAATACGCTGCATTAAATTCAAGAGGAAAAAATCACAAACTATATAAAAACTAAATATCTTTAGAAGTCTCGATAGAATATTAGGGACTGCCATGCAATTTTTACATCTGCTGTATTATTTCTCTGAAAAGTAACCGCTCTAGTTGCCAACCGTCTGAGAGGGTTATCATAAAAAGGAAGAAGTGTATAATGATTTTAATGAGCCTAGCTAGGGTCATTTCATAAAAATATTTACAATTAGACATTTCATGAATAAAATGCATTTTTATTTAAATCAAATTAAAAAGTGAAAGAAAAATTTTTAAGAACTGCATTTATTGCTTTTTCAATCACTTGGTTTGTTACTCCGAAACAGAAAGCTGATATCTGAAAGTAAATATCTTTGGCTTTACTGAGTGGCAACATACTGGTGCATGGAGATAATAAGTATTCTGTTTGAGGGAATGGAAACACGCTTCTTTCAAATAGCTGAATTTATGGATTAAAATTGAAAGATAAAAAAAGTATCTTACATTTTGCCGTATGATGACAGTCTGGCGAAATTCGGGTTTCGAGGTGCCCACGTTCAAGTGGCGTGTTAAACATTCGGTGGCTTTAGATGCCATCGTTTTTCAAAAATGCGAGGAACACATACATGCATACAGAGCCTTCATTATTCATGTTTTTTAAACAATACATTGGAGATAACATTTGTGGTAATAATTTGAAAAGTAATTCGGACTCAAAAGCAATACCCACAAAAACCGAATTTCGAGATTAATAATTCCTCTGATGCTAAAAACCTTAGTCTGACATAATTTTTCAGTAATTCTTTAGATTTTGAGGACGATGAGACACAGATTCTCTTTTTCAGAAGCCAAAATAATTTCGTTAGAAACAACCCTGCCAAACGTTTGTCTATTTTTTTTATATCTAATTTTAAAATTTTACATTGCAATGTTCTCTTTTAATGAGAGATAACCTCCGAGCATTAAGATTAAGAATATAGTATAGGTAAAATAATTTCGTGAGTGGTTATGAATTGTTCACACATGAATGTTTGCATTCAGGACAGTATGAACAGTTCATAAGAAAGCTATCCCATTTAAAATGTTTTGAAAGTATGTATTTACATGCTTCTAGTTAAATTTATATTAAATTATTTACAGTCCAAAAATTATTAAATTATTTACAGTTGCTATTTGAAGGATATTTTTTCTCATCACTTAATATTATCCTTCGTTTAATGTTGTTTTGACAACATTTGTTTAATGTTGTCAAAACAACATTAAACGAACTTGATCACATTAAAGGCCGCCTACGGTATATGTCTTCCACTGCTGAATCTATGAAGATTTATTCATAAAAAATTGGAATAAACATTGAGGCGTTGTCCTAATAACCCAGAGAGGCTTGAACTATTTTCCCTTGTATTTGGGAACTACTTTCCCCTTCATTTTTCAGTTTAAATTACTGATTAGGTTTCAAATTCCACCTAATCATCAGTTTGAATCCAGAAAGATTTGAGATGAGATTTTCATTTGGCTTCTTAAAGTATAGTAAGAATCAAATGTTTGGGCAGACACACTCAGGAATAGTATTTTAATGTCACCTGTCCATTAGAAGATTTTAACAACTTGTTTAGATATTATACTGCCGAGCTTGGAGATATTACGTAACTATATAAGACGTCGCAGTATTCTTTCGTAGCCAGTTTCTTTATCAGTATAAAGAACTTTAATCCTTACAGTTCATTATCGTGCAAGAAGATTCGTAAAACTTCTTTTCCGAGTTCTTCTTTTCCCATCATTAACTTGGCTGGCCGCTAAGAGGATTCGCAGTTTTGGTGCTTGTTCTTCCGGCAGATATCTTGGGGAACAATCCAGTCACAATCAACTTGAAGTTTGCTTCTCAATTAACGTTACTGAGAAGTTTCTATCCTCTAAGAATCCTTCGTATAACAAAATTAGTCAGGTTTAGTAACTATGTTAACTACATGATTCGATAATTATTTATGCTGATTACGTGCACCTTTTTTCTACTGAGCCTAAATATTATAACATGGAAGAAATGTGGAATTATTATTAAAAGTACTACAGCTTCTGCTCTCTGTAAGTCTTCTTTAACTTGAGCTTGGAAAATACTATTTTTATTTCTTTTCATTTGATAATTAATATGAAGTGTAACCCATAACGTGACATTTGAAACAATATCAGTGATAAATATTTATTATTTCCTGAATCGACCATAGTTAAAAAGTGGAAATGTAACATGTAAAAAAACATTTTATTAAGCATTATTTTCGTTTAACTGACATTATTCTTTAATATGCTTTACAGCTTAGTGAGAGGAACTTTGTGTTATAACAGGAGAAACACGTAAGTTAATTGTTATTAAAATTTCAAAGCCTATGAAGATCAATATTTAAAATATTGAAATACGAAATAAATAAAAAGCTCTTTTCCTACAAATATTTATTTTTGTATACAGTTATTTAAATTTGTTTCTTTACTTTTTCTGATCAAATTACCATTCCAGATAGAGATCCAGGAAGAAAAGCCTAATAAATAAACCTTCAAAACAGAATTAAAAGGCTCTGAAATATCAGATTCAAAAGTAATTTGTTACAGTCTTTAAGGTTTTTTGATAAATTGTTACAGATTTAAGAATCGAAACAGTACTCGAATAAAGTATGTAGTTGGAACAAAATTAGTGAAATATTTCAAAACCTGAGAAAAATTTCTATTGCTGGTAAAATTTTCTTTTAAAAGATGCAATAACATTTTTGATAAGTATCATGTGACCATTTTCCTTCATTAGATTTTTGATAAATGGTTTTTTAAAACTATTTTCAAATTCATAATTTCCTTTCAAAAACACTTTAAATAACAATTTATCTTCGAGTTATTAAAATAAATATAAGGACATGATTCACATTTCCATAACCATTTATGGTTTTATCTTTTAAAGTTTTGATGGCATAAACTAGATCCTCATTTCTCCTTTATTTTTAAATTTCCCCAATGTAAAAATAGCACATGACAGCCGGTAGAAGGTGCAGTAAAATGCGCTAGCATTTCGATAACTTAAATTAATTGTAAAGCAGAATTCGAAACTTATGTTAACATTTCTGATAAGTCAAATTTTCAGGTTCTCGGCACTTTTTCTTTGCTCCTTTAGTAAAAAATTTTCTCCTTCCTTATTCATAACAAAATTGGAACGTGAATGACTAATATTCAGGAGATCCGAATTTCGGAAGAAAACATTCTGATTTTTCCCTCTCAAAAATAAACCTAATAACAATACATCTTTAGTTTTGGATACGAAAGTTCGATTTTATATTAGGAAAGATATTTAGACATCTATTAATCAAATCGAAATGTTTTAGAATACATATACTACGTATTGGGAAAACAGCAAAAGAGCAGAATTTGTTGATAAAATTGCAAAAATGAAATAAGTAAGATATAAAAGACAGGAATGGGAAAGCATCGATGTTCAGATATAAATTCTTAAATTTTGTTTTTTGACTATTAATATATCTGATTTAATACAAGAAAATGATATAAGATTTAAACATTTGTTTTGGACGTTTTTCTGCTTGCAATCCATTGCACATGCGAACTTTCACAAGGGTTACGTCGTGTAATGTATATAAGATGTGCCATATGTAGAGTAGAAAGCTTGCAAATATTAAATGACTATTTTTCAGTTTCTTTCCTCTCAAGGGAGAGGAAGTACAAAAAGTTTAAGAATTTTTTTATATTATGACATCAACGACAGGATATGCTTAATGACAGAAATCTTGTTAATAAAGTGCTGATACAAACATAGGAATATTATTAACACTCAAAAAAACATTGCGAATAACTGAAGAAGATTTTAACAGGGTCTTCTTTTATAGCAAAGGCGCTTGATTACACATCATTGGCCCCCATGTATCAGAGACGCATGAGACCTGGAGCATGAAAAAATACAAAAATAAAATTACAAAAAGTCAAAACAGTAATTAACATCATTACAATAATAATAACTACATCGAAACAGGAAAATGGAATTACGTATGACTACATCAAGCATAAAAAAATTTAATCGCTGGCTATCAACTGAGTCAGCTCTTTAGCCTGCCAATATCGAGTGACTTTCTAAAGAGCCCTCTTTAGAAAAGACTGTTACATGTGATTCAACAACACGCATTTACTTTGTTTTTTGAAAAGGAATTTATAATAGTCGTTCCAAAGCATTACTTTGGTTATGAAATCAATTATGCCACCAAAACGAAACTTTTTTAATGACTGTGCATTTTATTTAATAAATAATAAAGTATATAGCCTTGAGCAACATATACACTGACTACCAATAAGTACTTGGTCCCTTGTGATAGAAAAGAAAAACTAACTTTATTCAAAATCAATAGTTGGTAGAGCCTCCACGAAAGGTAATTACAGCGTGGACCCTCCGAGGCATACTTTACACAAGTCTTTGTATGACAGCTAGTGGTATTTTCTTCCAATCGGCTTGGAGAAGACATAAAAGTTCCTTCCCCGATTTTGCACGGGTAGTGCACCCCTGAATTCGGTGATGCAACTCGTCCCAGAGGTTCTCGATAGGGCTCAGGTCTGGACTCTGGGCAGGCCAGTCCATTCGATAAACTACATTGGCAGCATACCAAGCCTTGGTTAACGTCGAAACATGACAACTGGTATTGTCGCCCTGAAAGTAACAGGGGTCCAACTCGTAAAACTGCCACTACGTAGGAAGCACATTGTCATCCAAAATAGTGCAGTAGGCATCAGAGTTGAGCTTACCATGAATGGGGACCAAGGGTCCCAGCCCATATCAGGAGAAACACCCCCAGACCATAATTCCCCTCCGCCGAACTTGGCTGTTGGCACAATGTATTCTGGCAGGGGACGTTCTGCAGGTAGAAGTCAGACCCAGACCCTGCCATTCGAACGGTAAAGGGTGAACCTTGATTTGTCACTCGAAAGAACCAGTTTCCACTGATCTACGGTTCAATTTCGATGTGCTTTGCACCACATTAACGGAGCAGCGCGGTTGGACTTTGTGCTCAAAGGTTTATGGGTAGCAGCACGACCATGAAAAACAAGCAGATGTGCTTCCTTACGGATGGTATTCATTGAAACAATACACGACCATGAAAAACAAGCAGATGTGCTTCCTTACGGATGGTATTCATTGAAACAATACTCCTCGGATGCCTGTTGAAACTCCTCGCGGATGAGGGCCATCGGTTGGCTGGGGTTCTTCCGAATTTCTCTGGAGAGCACTCTTCGGTCTCTATCTCCCAGTTTCGTTAGTCTGCCGACTCGGGGCACATTCCGACAATCACCGCTCACCTTCCACTTCTTAATCACATAGGCCACTGTCGATTTTGGGTACTTCAGATCACTAGATATGTCCCTTAAGGATCGGCCACATTTGTGATACCCGATAATTATACCTTTCTCGAAATCAGAGAGCTCCGAACTGCGAGGCATTTTGCATGCGACTAAAGCCGATGCTGTTTCCTACACGATATATACCGGTGGAGTCCGTGAGGTACCTTAGGATCGCAGATATTGTCATTTGCATAGGTGTCCAAATATTTATTGGTAATCAGTGTAGTATTATAAGCCTTGAACAACTATAAGGACCGGAAGAGGCGGCCATTTCATTGTGGAAGCATCTTATAGGTGGCCACCGTTGCCTCCTACGAAGGGACGGGCAGTTACAACCATGCCTTTTCCGGATTCGAACCATTCAGGGTTATTAACCACTACACCGGCTGGGCGGCACCAAAACGAAAATCGATTGCTCGATCTACACTTCAAGAAAAAGGCATCACGAGCTTCAAAAACAAGCGAACAACGGGAAACAAGACTAGAAAACTTTCGAGTACGCATTGCTCGATCCAAACGAACACAGCGCGCTGAACACCTAAATCTTGCTGCATTCCGTTACTGTGCTAATTATGATAACAGTCTTTATCCAAGTGTTGTCGTTAGAAAGATGGATAAATTATGCATGTATTGCAGAGCCCTCCAATTTAAGAAACATATTAGGAATGTGCTGTGATGTGGAAAATAAAATTGCCCACACAAACAATATTGAGCATCCAAAAGTACTTCAATAAACAGAATTAAAACATTTAATACTTTGTATCTTGCTGGTCCACAGCAGGAGATTTCTTGTCCTGCTCTTAGCAGTTTCTTAAGGAGTTCCTATTGGGCTTGGTTGAGGTGAAAAACAGCAGCGAAGAGTTTTCTCCAGAGGAGGCAGAAGTAGATGGAGCAAAGAGTGTGAAGCACCTTCCTTCTTTAAAGAAGATACCTGACTGGAGTGTCGGGGAAGGAGGGGTCCAGAAAGCTGTCTGCTAGTCACGTGAGGAGGAATGATGAATCTGGAAAATGTATGGATAAAGCTTATTAACTACTTCGTGAAAATATGAAACAAACAAAACTTAATGCGACAAAATAGCAGTAATAGCAAAAGATTAATGTACAATATCTCAAGCATAAAACGTGCTGTGCAGAAACTACATTGAAGAACTTTTTCAGGCTGTGCATCTAGTCAGCCGTTGACTGATAAGGACATATTTTCTTAGCTACGTATACTATGTACAAATCCCGTAGTACGATCACTTACATTAATCAGAAAAATAATGCATACACGTTGGGAGTCTTAATGAGTCTAAATAATACAAATATCATCAAAATTATGCTTCTGTCGAAGTTTGTGATTCCCACTGATGCCCTGATCTCTGATTAGCTAAAACACAGGTTCTAGGTTCCACTATATGCCGAGATTATTGTGTATATTTACACAACGTGTTCCGGCTCGCTGAGGTGGTGTCAAACACTTTTTAGCATTGCAACTCATGTCGGGTAACAACCACGTGTCCCAGTGATTCCCACACATATGCCATTAGAATTTAAAAAGTTGCATTTTCCGGTGCGACTTGTATTTGCAATGACCATCAACAAAACACACGGACAATAGCTACAAGTTTGTAGATTAAATTTGGAAGTCCGTGCTCTACACATGGGCAGCTGTATATGACCTTCTCGCGCTTGGTAAACCCTTCCGATTTATTCGTGTACGCACCAGATGAAGAAACAAAAAAAAAATTGCCTGTCCAAAAACGCTTTAGTAAGCAGAATTAAAACTCAAACACTTTATTTCCCTATGACTACGGACTTTTTTTAAAAAAGATTTTACTCCGTTTTCTATCCAGGGGAACAAAATATGTTTTAAATAAAGTAAATCTAGCATTTGGGATTTTTTTTTTGACAAAAAGTTTCGAAGCCAAAGGCTGGGATGCGTATGTCCCAGCGGTAGTCAGTGACGAGATACACATATCCCACACGTAGCGATCGACTTACTAAAAGCACACCTATTATTTAGGGAAACTCGTAAGGTATTTCTCCCAATTTCTTCGCATGCCTTCGTGGTGTAGTGGTCGGCACGCTCGACGCGTAACCGAGAAGTTCGTGGTTCGATTCTCGGCGAAGGCATTGCGCCTTTTGCATCCCACTCGCTTCCGAAATAACCTAATGTTTCTACAACTGACGCCGGAGCTAAAATGGTGATAGATGATGATTCTCCACCATCGCGATTTCGCGATTGGGTCCCCTGATCCCCAGTTGCCCTTTAAAAGAGGGTGTATATGTATTTCTTCCACTTCCTTCGCATGCCTTCGTAGTGTAGTGGTCAGCACGCTCGACACGTAAATCAGAGGTTCGTGGTTCGATTCTGGGCGGAGGCGTTGCTTATTTTTCATCCCTCCTGCATCCAAAATAACCTAATGACTCTACAAACTTTATTATATGTAATAGGTTTTACATCATATGGTAGAGGATAACGTATTCTTTGCATAACCCAACATTACATGTTGGGCAACTCATATCTTTTCTCTGCATTCATTTGTTTACAACGAGTCTTGATTTTCCAAGTATTGGAAGATAATCCCAGCATTCAGGAGATTCTAAGTACTTTTTAACTCAGCAGTAATTTTTTAACTTTTAGTGGGACATAATGTAGCGTTAGTAGTTAAAGGGCTAAGTAGCATTGCAATGCATGCCCTTGTAACAGCTAGTTGCCTTATAAAACATTAACAAAGAAATTAATTCTAGATGATTATTATTCTTGATTGTTAGAGGTTTTTCAAAGTAGACGAAGATTTATCCAGATGGACATTAAGTATGTAATTTCATTCTTGCTTTTGACGGATTTAACAGAGAGAGAAATTCAGTTTTTTAGATGGGAATTAAAATGAAATTTGTGCAATTTCTTCGTAACGCTGTATACTTTGTTTACAACAGGAATTCACCAGATTAAATGTATCAATTTCTTGCGTTTGCTTACATTTGTGTAAGTTAACCAGTCGTTCCTCACTAGTTTCTTTATGTACAACAATATCACTATTCCTCAAATAGCTGTACTTATCTTATCTTGAAACCTTTCATGGGCTTTTAGCTGTAATAAATCAATGTCAGAATTAATCCTTATTCCTAACAGCGAAACGAAGAAATTAGCGAGGTAGGGGGTATATTAACATATAATTAGGAAGGTATTTAGGAAATATTGACGGAAAAAAAAAAGGTGGGCGCACAGCTGAATTTTATTGCAGGAGCCGTGATAAAAGCTAATTACGTTTTATCGTATAAGACCAGGACGTAAATCGCTGCATGCATTTTTTATAGGTATTTTATGATTCTCAAAATGAATCTCAGTGCTTTTACATTACAGTGTAAAGTATTTTACTTTTTAGAGTGCCTTTACATTACAGTGTAGCGTTCCCGCTCACCTAGAAAACGTGGAAAGTCAGAGAAGTGGAAAATGACGAGGAATGTCGCGTTAGTAGTCAAAGGGCTCAGTAGCATTGTAATGCATGCCCTTGTAACAGCTAGTTGACTTGTAAAACATTAACAAAGAAATTAATTCTGTATGATTATTGTGGTTGATTGTTAGAGTTTTTTCAAAGTAGACAAAATGTTTGCACTTGGACATTAAATATCCCAATTTCTTTCTTGCTTGTTGACGGATAATATGGGACTGGATGACAAAGAAAATCAGAATCCCCTCCTACTCCTCCTTCCCCCCCCGAAAAAAAAGTCAGGAAACTAAAGTAAGGCAGCCGTCACAATAATAAAACACATCGTGTTTTAAATAGTAACAATTAAAAAATAAAATTATCTGCTTTGTAAAACAAATCAAATAATTTTATTGTAATCCTTTTATTATCCCAAAAGGGCGTTAGCCCGAATGGGCTTATTCTTGAAACGGGATTTGGTAGCGTATTACTTTAAATCTCTGAATCACTTTTCCGATTGCTGCCACGAAATATTATCCTCCTGCATTATTTTTAAAGAAGTGAAATAATGAAAGAAGCCGATGTTTCTCGCATTGTGCATAAACGACGGTATATAACTAGGGCCTTCTAATTTTGAATAACGTAGACCTCCATCCAGACATGTGTACCTGGAAGCCCGAATTTCGACATTCATATTTAGTGAAACTAATGAATTTTTAACAAACACAACGATCTGCAAGCGAGCAGTGGAAACACTGTATGGATTAAAATATTGGCGACCTCCAGCACGCGAGACTGTATATCGGAAATTCTAAAGACAGGCTGTTTTAAATATTTTGTGATTTTGCTATTCAACTGAATTTAATGTGGCGTAAGTGCCAAGAACATGTTATTTAATTAATAAATTTAATTCACAAAACGTTAATAACAAAAACTAAACTGAGAAAAGAGTAAAAAAGTAGAAAATTTGAGAAAACTTAACACTTCATTTGAAATTCTAAACACAAGCTGCTGTTAAAATTTTTATAATTTTGGCGTTGAACTGTATATGGCGTAAGTGCGAAGAAAAGGCTGCTTAATAAAAGCTAAAAAGACAAAAAGGAAATGGGTTAGCGGGAGTGAATGTAACAGCCAACAAGTAAGGAAGACCGTAAAAAAACCCCTTAAAATACCCTTTTCGGCGATTGTTAAAATTTGAGCCCTTTCAGTTTTTCTTTTAGCCAAAGGGCGTTAGAGCAGAAGGGCTATTAATTTCGTTTTGGCGTTTTGCGTCGATTCACTGTGTTGATTCACTTTTCAAACTGTTACCAACAAATATTACAGCCCTGTATTATATTAAAAAATTAAATAATTAAGAATCTGCATAAATGTATGTATGTGTCTCGCATTGTAATAAAACAACTGTACCTAGAGTCATCAAATTTTGAATAACGTAATCCTCCACCGAATATGGGCATCTGGTTTGGAATTCGGAATTTATTTTGTTATCTATTTGATATTTTGTAAAACTTCAACGAATTTTTGATTAAGAAACTCAACGATTTCAAAGGGAGCAATAGCAACACTACGAAAAACAAAACAAAACAAAAAAAAAATTCGTCTCCAGTGCGCGAGACTATGTATCGAAAGTTCTGAAGATATGCTCATTTTAAAATTATTTCGGGATATTGCTGTTGAATTGGATTTTATGTTTTAAGTGCGAAAAACATGATATTTAATAAATAAAGGTAACACACAAAACGTAAAAAAAAACTTCCCTTTGGGCGTAATGTGAAATCTGAAAGCTTTCAGATTTTTTAAAAAATTTTTTCATAAATTATTTTATTAATATGAAATAATTTTATTCAGCGACTTAGCGAGCTATTATTCAGCATCTTCTTTAGAAAGAAATGTTTGCACTAGCGGGAATATGAGCCCAAGAAAAGCGCGTAAACTTTACGGCTGTGCAAAAGGGGTAAAAATACTCTGCACTCTTTTGGCTATAAAACCGAGTAGCTAATATTTTATTCGCAAAACAGAAATAAGCAGTCTAGGTGATAATGTCATTTCAAGATTTCAATATTGAAATTATGAAGCCCCAGTACATGAAATTAACTCTGTTAAAAAGTAGACACACGGAGCTTTCAACGTCATATCCATTTCTTGTATTCAAAATTCCGCTAATGTAAACGCCTAACTCTGCTATGAGTTTTCAATTTAGAATTGCACCTTTTGTCACATCCTTTTTAATTCTTTTCAATGAACAATTTGTGAGTGCACAATTTCGGGTCACATACTTCAACAAAAATATTCATTTTGCTTATACGAATGCTCGTAGTGTGTAATGAATGTTGTTTATACAAATGCTCGTAAAGTATAAAGACTGTAAATAATGTATATAAGTGCATAAAGTATTATAAACATCATGAAGATTCCAAGTTTTGAACCCCGAGATTACTAATACATCAAAGGGTAACTGGATTTCATATCTCTTCAACGGAGATTATTTTTAAGATGCCTCAAAATTATAGTTTTCGAAAGAATTTGAAACTTTTTGAAAGAACTACTTACATTTTTTTGTCTTTATTTACCGCAGATTATTGATTTTATAGAATTAAGCCAATATCATCGTGAGACATATTAAGAGAGAAAACTGAAGGGAAGTTGCATAAAGTTGCACTTAAAATGAAGTTTGGGAGTACTTATAAATAATTATAACATCTCATTAATGGTGTAGACTATTCATTTATTTCTATTAACCGGTTATTTTATGCTAATTAGCTTTTCTGTCTTTCTCGCTTTTCCTTTTCCTAGCATTCTGGTTCGAACATTTCATTCCTAGTTCGCGCGTATTCACATGAGGTATAAAGAGATAGCATTTAAAGAAAGGTTGTAGATGGTAGAATGAGAGCGTGTTTCGCCTGATGAAGGCCACCTTACTAATTGATTATTTTCAGAGCAGTTTATCTGTGACGTTGCATTATTCTCGCTCACACAAGCCGATATTAGGTGTGAGCCAATTTGCGCGTTTTCTGTCTTTGTAGCTGCTGGGATCGCTACACTTTACCTAGTAAAGTTCAATTTGTTACTTTTAATTTACTCCACAAACGCTGGCTGGTTGTGTAAGCACAAGATGTTAACTTTTTCTGAGTTAAATAAAAAGTTCTTTTACAGCCTTTACAGTCTCTGTTGTAATTTTCAAGACATAGCGATATGTCGCTTGCGTCTCATTAAGGCTTTCATAGTTTATGTTACCAAACAGACTGAGACTTTGTAAAGGGTACGCGAAAGATAAAAGATTAGGAATCATTTCTCTAAAGGCTTAACGGAGAACTTTTTTTATTGTCGGTATCGAATAAGAGACTATGAGAAACCTTTTATTGGCTTAAAAATCTTGCTATTGTATTTCTATTATGTCTATCAAATCAGAAGCAAGACAGAGGATATCTAGAATCTCTTATCCGTCAATACCAGTGATAAAAGACTTATACCTGATATTCTATGTATTATTAACTGAAAACGGTAATCTAATTACCCCTAAAAGTTTTCTGGTAATGTTCTGTCCGAGAAGGTGTTGAGGGAATTTCTTTTTCGCTCAGATAGAGCTTTTAGATTTTGCATATGCTTCTCCGCATATACAAAAATGTTTAAAAGAAATATCCAAATACTTATATGAAATTCAAATTCGAATGTGGCATACTAAACAAAACAGACATACTCTGATAACTGCATACGTAGATCAGGATACAACTAATTGGCGTTGAAGTGGATTCATTAGATAACAACAAAACATACTAAGGCTACAACTGCATTGATGTTTTCATGGAGGATGTAAAAAGAACTGGCTCACATTCGCATTAAACATGGAAAAAAGAGTCAATGCAGCATCCAAATTAGAGCTTTTATTAAACTACTAGTGTTCAGTGGCTAGTGGCCCTAGCTAGAAAACTTAGTGAAATAAAAGTTGATTACTTTTATTTCTTCAGGATTAGCATAAGGTTCTTACAATGGTTTTTCAAAATGAATCGAATGATTATATCAAAAATTACCTTTTAAGTTTTAAGAGTGGATTAAAAATCTGAAAAAAATTACCAAGTTTTAAGATTCGTTGCAAATGTTTAGCCCAAAGGGCGTTAGCCCGGAAGGACTATTGATTTCGTTTTGACATTTAGTTTTGAGTTGGTTCACTATAAATGTCGGTTCACTTTTCAAATTGTTGACAGCAATTATTAGAGCGCTTTGTTATATTTAAATAAATTAAATAATGAAAAATCTGCATAAATGTATGTATGTTTCTCGCATTGTGAAAAAGCAACGGTCCCTAGAGCCCTCAAATTTTGAATAATGTAATCTTCCACTGAATACGGGCATCTGGAAGCCAGAATTTAGAGTTTGAAATTTGTTTTATTATCGATTTCCTATTTTGTAGCACTTCAACGAATTTTTGATAAAAAACTAAATGATTTAAAACAAGCAATGACAACACTGTACGAAAAAAAAAATTTTATCTACCGTGTATCGGAAATTCTAAAGATATGCTCATGCGATATTGCTTTTGAACTGAATTTTATGGTTTAAATGCGAAGAACATGATATCTAATAAATAAAGGTAGCACGCAAAACGTTAAAAAAGTCCCTTTGGGGGTAATGTAAAATCTGAAAGCTTTCAGATTTTATTTTTAAATGAAGTTTCCTTTTTTATTTCTGTCATTTTTATTGTTATTGCTGCTGTTTACTTAAGTTACTATTACCACAACTACCACCAGCTTAACTATTACTTCTACTTCAACTTTAATACCTGTATTAAGACTTTAGTGGTATCGTATTTGTATCGTTTTATCTTAACATGTCCATTTTTAAAAAGTGAATTTCATTGCCTAGATTTCATAAACAAGCAAACTAGCAAATGAATTCTCGAATTAGAACGCATCGGCTTTTTATCAGCATTTGAAAAATGAAAAGAATTTCGATACTGCTGAAAAGAAACAATACTTTGTTTGCTACATTTTATCTCAAAAGCCCCGAAATTCTTTAATACATTTCAAGGAAACAACGATAAAAGACAACGAAGAATCGTTACTAAGAGAAACATAAATCGTCTTCCTTTCATGCATTCGGAGCTTAAACCATAACAGGGCAAACCTGCATTACTGCGAGTGATAAAATGGTCGATTCGGACATCGATTGGACATTAGGCCTTTTAAGCGAAATGGAGCGGTAAACAGCAATTTCTACTGCTAAATTATCTTGCCGTGCTCGGTCTTCGGTTGAGAAGGGAGAGCTCTAATTTCGATATTGCGTCATCAAAGGCTTAATTAAATGACTCGTTTTGAAAATTGAGTCTGAAGTCCATAATAAACAATTCCTTGTCACTAGATTGCTTCTGAAAGCACAGAACTCCATTTGCAAGTATTGAGAATTTTGAAGATAATATACGAATGGAAACATCGTATATTTTGCTTCTTAGGGAAATATTGAAACAAATTTCCTCCAGTACTTCACATAATGAAAATTCGTTTGCAATATACTTTGGATAATTTATACAAACTTTACTTTTCCAAACTTCGTTTAAAAACTACCGACTTAAATATCTCTCTAAAATTTGCTACCGGGGTGATACTAAAACATCACTCATATCAAAGTAGCACAGTGCGTAGAATTGCCTAGGATTGTTTAAATGAAGTGATACTTAACGGAAGGATTTATCTTTTATGGATGCTTTTAACACTAAAATTAACAACTGACAATAATTAAAGAATGCAGGGTTTTATGCATATGGTGTCCACAAAGCTCCTTATCCGTCCTATATTTTCCCACTCATCGGTCGTAGACATATACCTCCACTTACAGAAATGTTTTAAATAGCGCAAATGTTCACATTTCTGCATGCTTAAGTTTAAACTGTGAAAATACGAAATCATATCTTATATACATTCTACTGGTCCCTATACATATATTTTGTAAAATTTTATTCTCGTTAGAAAAAATAAAGTATAAAAAGCATTTTTCTCGCATGACAAAAACTGTATAGGTATTTGATATTAAATGCGGAGGTCATTTACAGGGCCATATAAAAATTGAGGGAAAAGTTGGCTTTTGTAAGTAACTAAAAATAAAATACCGGGTGTTTATAAAGTCCCGGACCCATTTTCATGTTTAATAACTCATAAAATAATGAAGACATAAACAAACTTATGGCATTTATTGATGGAATAACTTATATATTTTCCTTTTCAGGTTTGAATATCTTTATATTTGTAAATATCGTCTGCGCGTGTGGTTAATTTCAGATAATTTAATTTTCCAGTCTAAATAGCTGTACTTTTCTAAATATCATCTGTTTATTAATTGCATTTTTCTCTCTTTTGTTTTTGGCAACTATTGCAATCCTATGCTTTCTTTTGATGTGTTTATTCTAGTACTTTTCCCCAAAATTCTAGGATTCCCCAAAGGTTAATGTGTGGTGTGGACTAATGCACGACCGAGTCATTGGGCCTTTCGTTTTTACAGAAAAGACGGTCTCATCAGTCGTATACTTAGACATGTTGGAAAACTTCGTATTTCCACAACTAGAAGAGCTTCAGCCTCATGTCTTTTTGCCGCAAGATGGTGCACCACCTCATTGGGGTACCATTGTTCTCAATTCTTTGAATGACCATTTTATAGGAAGATGGATTAGGCGAGGAGGTCCAACTCCTTGGCCTCCCAGATCACCTGATATAACGCCGCTGGACTTTTTCCTTTGGGGATTTGTAAAGGACAACGTTTACAGGAGGAGAGTGTCGAACATTGATGACCTAAAAGCCAGAATTACAACCGCAGTAGCCTCTGTGGATGCCGACATGCTTGCCGGTACCTGGCGTGAAATTGAATATCGACTTGATATTCTCCGTGAGAAGCGGGCACACGTGGAAGTTCATTGACAAGGGTCATGAATGTTTTTGAGTCTATCTAACCATTTATGTTATTAATTTTAATCTATCTTTATTATTTTATGAGTTATTAACCATCAAAATGGGTCCGGGACTTTATAAACACCCTGCATTATTTTAGAAAAAATATCTGTTATTGAGAGATTTTATGTGATAAGCATTACAATGCAGGTTATTGTGAAAAGTATTAAGCAATGTCAACTTTTCCAAATGGAGATCTTAGTCAAAGAATTTGTCCTGTATTTTCTAGACGACTTACAGTCTTCAGTTATGAGCACACAATTACTCGGCTTTAAGATCATGCAGCCAACTCGTACTATTTTCATCAATTAAAAATTAAATATATTTGAAATTTAATGAATTTTTGCATGATTACCATATTATGATTCTGAAGTAATAAAACTTCATGAGAATATTAATAACGCATTTTTAGACTTTGAAAAACATGTAAATTACTTGTGTAAAAGTTCTTCCGGCATACCAAATGTAGAAAAATTATAAATTAGACACAAAGCAATATCACTGAACAGCATTTAAGATAAAAAAATCAAACGTGAATTACATGCGCACAGAACAAAGGCACAGCCAATTATAGTTTGATAAAATTTATTTTCCTAAAAGAAGCACTTCACAGTTCTGGAACTTTCCACAAAAGTACTCGGATATTTCTTCTCGTATGACAGAGCACAATCCATAGTTACGCTCAAACCTACTAGGAGCGTTAAACACAATGCAATGCAAAGCGCATCGAAAGAGCAAAGCTAACATGGAGATATCTCAATACTCTGAACTCATGTTGAACTAAATAACTACTACTGAGAAACTAATGCTCTCCTCCGTCTCACTTAGCTTTCCCCGGCCATTGAGAAATCTCTATTATCTTTCACTTCTCGAAATTACTGGAAGGTTTATGAGGGCCGGATACGGTTACAATTACATATAGGATCAGTTACAGTTACTCAGTTACAATATTCATTACAGTTATACAGGGACTGGACCAAAGTGTCGCCTGATGGTTGCAAAGTTTGATGACTTTTGTCAATTTCTCGCCAAATTTGGCGACAAAAATTAGTCGTAAAAACCATCATCAGCTTAGCGATATCTCACCGATTTAGCAAGATAGCCATTTACTGAATATTTAACAGATTTCCCCTTCTATTCTTATTTTTTCGACAAAACTTCGAGTCTTTAGATTTTCATGTTACATTATACAAAAAATACCACAATTTCACATGTAACTTCTCTAAAACTATTAACATATGTACAAAATTCATAACAATATATATGTGTGCACTAACTACTAAGAAAGTTAAACGCAACACAAAGGCAAAATCAATCTAAAGAGCGAAGCTCACACCGAGATTTCTCAATACTACGAAGCCAACTCTAAACTAAAAGCTAAAAACTGATGCTCTGTCCGGGCTTACAGAGTTTTTACCCTGGCGCAGAGAATTCTGTAATACCTTCTCTTTCTGGAAATTACTGGAAGGCATATACGGTCGAAATTATATCTAAGAGTCGGATACGGTTGCTGTTACATATAGGTATCAATTACAGTACAAGTTCAGTAATACAAGGACCGAACCAAAATGTCGCTAAATAGCCGCAAAGTTTAGCGACTTTCGGTGACAAAAATTAGTCGCCGAAACCATCGGCATCTTGGCGATATCTCGCCAATTTAGTGAGATAGCCATTTACCTGAATGTTAAATACATTTTCCTTCTTTTACGCATTTCGTGTAAAAAAAACTATGCTTAGCGTATAATTTTGTGGGGCTCCACCCTTTTATTTCACAGTGCAATGTGAGAACACACTGGTAGGCGAATAATCGCTTGAGTGTGTGAACAGAGCCGTAAGACTCAAGAAGGGTGAACTACCCTTTATTTCTCAAAATAAGGATGAACGCAGTCTGCTTCTACCTCGGAGCGTACAGCAAAGCCTCCACTTGGGCTTGAACTCAAATTAATAAGAATTTAAACTTAACTAATGCTTAACTAAAAGATACAGCCGAAGCTATGATATTTCTAAGTAGTTGGCCCCTAAATCTCAATTAAGTAGGCGAAGCTAGCAAGAGCTTAAAGTACGTCCGAGCGTAGCAATAGCTTAGAGAGAGAGACGTAGCCAAAGGCAAACGCTCGCTAGTCAGGAACTCTGGCTCTCTATTGAAGTCAGTGAAGCATCGACTTAAATGCTAATCTTACTCATTTGCATTAACCGCGTTCCTGAAAATACATTCTGGTAGGAAATCCTAAGCTGAAGCTAGAAGGGATAGGAAAGGTGCATAAATTTAAAATAACTGTTCTAAAATTAGGATAAACTTTACATCTTCACTAAAATTGTTTACATATGTACAAAATTCGTAGCATTATTAAATAGCAAATTTTTGCTTGAACATTTAGATCAAATTGGTTTTTTGAAAATGCGTTTAACTTATAATGCAGTCAAAGAGGGGTGTTCCTCTTTTCTTTAAATTAAAATTTATGATTTTAATATGACTGATGACAAATTCGCAATTGTTTCAAACTCTCAATTCAAGTATTTTGGATATTGGCTTGCTTTCAACCAAGTTACACATACAGGGTGTTCAAAAGAAGAGACTATAGACTTCATTTTATTAAATACTGATTCCAAAGATTCCCAAAGTAAGATTGTAAGAAATTTCTTCGTCCCCGCAATGTCTTTTCTTGTTGTAACTTCGTTCTTGTTGTTCTTCGTTTCTTGTTGTAAGCACGTTCGGGTAGCAGTCGGAAGATCTGTGGTTCGAATCTAGGGTAGGATATCACAGACTTTCTCACCTTTCTGTTTCTAAAAATATTTTAAAACTCTACAGTGGCGCTCAATTGAAATTTAGTGGATGATAGTTCATTACACTTAAATTTGGCGACTAGATTCTCATCCTCAGTTACCTTTTAAGTGGAAGAGAAGTTAAGGAATTTTCTCCTTCTTCACTATGTGCCTTCGGGATATAATTGAAAGCGAGTCTGCCTAGCGATCGGAAGTTCTGCAATTCGAATTCCCGCGTGTGGTTCACGTTTCCGGCTCCAAATGAATATCTAATAGCTCTACAAGGAATAACACTATATAAAACAGTTTAAATAGTAATCAGCTTTGTAAATTGCGGTTTTGTAAATATAAAATTTAGCATATATGTACGTATAACTTAATAAATATCGTATAATTTTTGTATTCTCTTTGCGGAAGTCGAAAACATGGTATCCGGCTTAAATTGATTTCTTAATCTTGTTGCACCCTTCTGCTGAAAACAGCATAGATCGAAAAAATTGCAGTCCTTGTTGAGTGTTCATGAATTTAATTACTTTTTCATAAATTAGAGGTTAGTTTCAAGGATTATTTTTTTTTTGCCTCTTTTTGCCTCTTCCTGTGAAATTAATTTAAATGGAGTTGATTTCCATTGTTGTCATTTACGAAGTACAATTAAATCACCGTACTGAATGTTTGTTTCATTCAATTGCATATATTACTCAGATTGATGTATAATTTTTCTTGTAAATAATGTTTTTTGGCAAACAGAAAGAAGGCATTTAATAAACAGTAATATAATTTAAATTTTATCCGATTAATGAATAACTGCTTCTTTTAATAATTAGTTTTAGATTAACCAACTATTAAAAATTAAGTACAGTATTTGCTCGCGTATTTTCCACTGAGCCTTTTAGGATCAGGTTCTGCAAATTTGAACAACATTCGCGTAATTTTCCCTTTCCTCACTGCATTCAGAGAACGAGGTCCAATAAATTACAAAATGGATTCGTCCACACAGTGATTGTTTTCGTCTCACTAACTAAGACAAATCTTAGCAAACTATCTATGAAGGTCTTGTCGATGTCTTTTCCTTCTAAATGTTGGACTTTATGCCAGCTTCTAACAAGAACAAACTTATCACCGCGAAGCAAACCCAAACTGGCATTCAGTCTACGATTGGGCTATTCAGCTGCACATTCCCCTTCTCTGTTTATTTATAGATGATTGGAGGCCTAAGGAACAGCAGCGACGATAACAAGAACGGGCGAGATTCAAATTATGGGAAATAGAAATGAAACTGTCTTATTAGATGTTGCAGTGTTAATATACTATGTATTCTTATTAGATATGTGGGTTTCTTTTAAAGAAATAATATTGTGATAATTAGCTGTAGTTTATTTATGAATGCTTTTCATTTGTTATGGTCTTACTGTAAGCGCGTCTTTCGGAAATTAAACTATTCGTGTAATTTTCCAGTCTAGACTTCTGGGGATAAAATTAGCAAAAAATGGGAGGGAAATATGCAAGGAAATACGGTGGTACTCTATTTAACTCTGTTTATCAAGCCGAGTTAGCCGTCATCTTAAAAGCGATGAAATGGATAAAAGGAAACTTGGGAAAGCAGCACACAATTCAGATTTAATCCGGCTCCCTATCAGCATCAGAAGTCCTGTCCAGCCCGGACCAGACGAATTTCGATATTTAAGAAGTGAAAGAACTCTATATCTTGGGTGAAAGCGCGCGTTGGGCATGAGGGAAATGGGTAGGCGGACGCCCTTGCAAAAGAGGGCGCTACTAACATAAATATAGAAAGAATAGATTATCGGAGATCCAAACGGAAAGCAATAAGGAAATTGGATCTAAATGCATATAAAAAAAGGAAAAAATTCAGACCGTAGAAAGGATTACTTGGAAAACATTGAAATCTAAAAAAAAAAAAAAAAAGTCCAAAAGGACTTTTTTTAACGTTTTGTGTGTTACCTTTATTTATTAAATATCGCATGTTCTTCACACTTAAGCCATAAAATTCAATTCAACAGCAATATCGCAAAATAATTTTAAAATGAGTATATCTTTAGAATTTCCGATACACAGTCTCATGCGCTAGAGATAAATATGTTTTTTCTGTACAACGTTGCCATGACTCGCTTTGAAATCGTTGAGTTTTCTAATCAAAAATTCGTTAAAGTTTTACAAAATATCAAATAGATAACAAAACAAATTCCAAATTACGACTTCTAGATGGCCATATTCGGTGGAGCATTACGTTATTCAAAATGCGATGGCTCTAAGTATTGTTATTTTATCACATTTGGAGAAATATACATACATTTATGCAGATTCCTCATTATTTAGTTTCTATAAATATAAGACAGGGCTGCAATATTTGGTGGCAACAGTTTGAAAACAGATTCAGACTTTTAACGTTTCCGACGCAAAATCCGAAAACGAAAACAATAGTCCTTCAGGGACAAAGCCCCTTTGGACTAAAAAAAAAGAAAAAAGAAAATCGTAACGTATACAGACCTTCGTCAGATCCTTTCACGTCACAGCAGATTACTGGCGTACCTAAACAGATTTAATATTCATGGAAACGCAAACTGTTTGTAGAGACATTAGTTATTTTTTGGAAGCAGGAGAGATGAAAAATACACAATTCCCTTGCCGGGACTCGAACCACCTCTCGAATACGCGTCGAGCGGGCTGACCGCAACACCACGAAGGCATGTCAAGAATGCGGGAGAAATACCTTATATGTTTACTATGCGGAAAGCTGGGAAATAACAGGTACTATGTGGAAGAGTGTGAATTAACAAAAGACTTCAGGAGTAGCAAGGAGTCTAAAGACCTGCTAAAGCAAAAAACATAGCAAAAGAAATTATGGAAAGTATTAAGAAAAACCTGATCTCAATTGGAATAGAACAATAACAAAAAACACCCAATATGGCTGCTGCTGGAAACTTCGTTTATTTATGTCGTGGTTTTCCTTCCTTTTATTTTATTTAGATTTAACCTCCCATCTTACTTAGTTAGTTATTTTAAGTTTTTTTCTTTCCTGTTGTGCCTTTTATTACCTAAATTTTTTAAATTAGAAATAATTTAGGCTGTGATTTATGAGTTTCCTTTGTTTGTTTAACTACCTTTTCATAACTCGGGATTTGGCTTTCCGGACGAGCTTAGTAAGGTCCTTCTTAGAGATAGGCTTGGTTTCGCTAGTTATCCACTTTTGTGGTGTAGAGTGGCTGGTTTAGAAAAGCCGTAAGGGGAACTTGGGCTTGCCAGGAAGGTAAACCGTGCTATACATACATACTTACGGTAGTTACTCAAGAGCAGGATTTTCAAACGGGGTCGGTATAGATCCCCTGGACTTCGATGATGACCAAGGGGTTGATGGCTGAATATGTGTCGTCAACTGATAAGCAAAATCAAGATCTCATTGATTATAAAAAATTGATTAATGAAATCGAGAATTATTGTTTATCGATATAAAGCTATATCACTTAGCATAAAAGAAATCACAGAAAATAAATGTAAGAGAAAAATACACAAATATTATTCATATACATAAAGAAGAAAGTCTCTGTGTTTGGTTGCCCGCTAATAACTCAGTCACTACTATAGCTATCGTCACCAAACTTTCTACAATTCTTTTCTGGGTCCTGAAAAAGGTCGATGTCTACTTTTTTCCAAACAAAACTACATATACCTTCAAAAGCAAAACTTATTCTATAACCAATCTTCATAATACTATGTTGAACTTCCAGGAACTTCTTGATTCCCGATCATAGTTTGGTGTCAAACGGAAATCCATTACCCAATTATGACAGAAATTTAATTAAAAAACTGCAGTGCAATTGAATTAGAATGAAGAAAAATTCCCGACATTTCACAGAAAGAATCTTTCGGAATTTATGCGTTTTAAAGATTAATTTAAACATACAATTCCTATATAGTGCTAAAAACATTCTCGTACTTATCAAAGCACTCACTTAAATTCTACTTAGTTTAATCTGAGAGAAAGAAAAGCAAATAATAAATTTATACACATATATATTTAACTTTTAATTGCGCCTTTCCCTTCTTTTAATCCGAGTTTCTGACATAATCTGCTAATAATAAAATATATTGCTCCCTCGATTGTAAAAATCTTATTTTAAAAAAGATACTTCAGTAGTTCTAGTGTCATAAGATTGTATTTGGATTATTTATAACGGTTATTTTAGTCCTCATTTCCCCACTGCCCTGAGACCCAATTACAGTTAGAAATGAAAAATCGGAAGGGAAAAAATTGAACGACGGGTTTGTTATCTCTTATGTATTCTGAATTAAAAAATGTATTCTGAGTTAAAAAATGAATTCATGGAAACAAAACTACCATTTAACTTTCCAGATGCCCCCAAATCGAAACTTCAGTCATAAAACTAGATATAAAAAGGCGAAAACTTACGCTGATGATATAGCAAGCGCTGAATGTCGTCATTGTTTCTTCAAAAGGCTAATGATTATTTATCACCCTTTTTGACGTTAACAACGCTCCAGAGAATAAAATCTATTTTTTTTCATGTCAGAGGAAATAACTACCCACCTCACACAGAAACAAAACCGTTCCAGCTATAGCATCTAATGGTTTCAGGCATAATATGCTAAATCTCAGATTCTAGTTGAGGTTCGATGACGTTGCAGTACAAACAGGAAGGCAGTGAAAGTTTTATGGTAATGATAGAGATCCACCGCTCCATTAGAGACATTTTTTTATGCGGAAATAAACTCGTCTGCAATGCAGAAACTGTATGACATTTTGTTTAGTGTATACCACCATACTTAGAATTAACCTTAGTTTAAAAAGTGGGAAAGAAAAGAATGGAAAGTGTATTTTTTTATTCTGTAGATGACACTGAAGATTTCGTGAAGAAGAGTATTAAATTTTCAAGAATAAAGGTGGTCAATTTTTATATTACTTTACTTCTTAACATTATATGAATTTAGTAGCTTCGTAAGTATTTTAGTATAGATTATTTGGAGAAATATTATTTTTGATCATCTGTTCATGCATCGAGTAATAGCTGAAATAATATTGTTGTTACGAATTTTGCGTATATGTAAACAGTTTTAGTGAAATTGTGCAATCATTAGGTAACTTCGAAGCAGGAGACATGAAAACTGAGCAATGCCCTTGGCAGAACTCGAACCACGCACTTCTCGAATACGCTTCGAGCGTGCTGACCACTACACCACGAAGGCATGCAAAGAAGGCGGGAGACGTACCTTATATACTCTTCTTTTAAAGGGTGAGTGGGGATTAGGGGACCCAATCGCCAAATCCCGGTGGTGAAGAATCATCATCCACCAGCGTTTTTTGTTCGGGCGCCACTTGTAGAGTCATTAGGTTATTTCAAAGCAGGAGACATGAAAAATGAGCAATACCCTCGCCGGGACTCGAACCGCGGACATCTCGAATACGTGTCGAGCGTGCTGACCACTACACCACGAAGATATGCAAAGAAGGCGGGAGAAATACCTTATAAAATTATAAATAAAATTGTAGTATCTCTTATATAATGCAACATCAAAGTCTTCAAGAGAGAGAAGCTTCACAGGAAAAATAAGTTACAAGTGCAAATCCGTTTAACATTGAGGTAAATGGTTATCTCGCCAATTTGGAGAGGCAGAGCCAAGCTGGCAATAGTTTTCGCGAGTAATTTTCGTAGGCCAAAGCTTTCGAGAAATCGCTCAAGTCACAAAACTTGGAGACATTTTGGTCTGATTCCTGTATTGTACTATGCATATTGAAGCATTTTCGAATGCATTTACTTCGTTTTTAAATTCGAAATTGTATATTTGTAATTTGTATCTGTACTGAAAAATTTGTGGATTAGAAGAGGATAGAATTATATCAGCATTGTGATAGTCTAGATAATTATAATAGTTTTATCATAAACTGTTCTTTGAATTTTGGTAATTGTCCTGGTTTCGTAATAATGCATTTACTTGTTTTTTCTTTACTTGAAATCTTACATTTGTAATTTGTATCTGTACTGAAAAATTTG
This sequence comes from Stegodyphus mimosarum, assembly GCA_000611955.2. Lineage (NCBI taxonomy): Eukaryota > Metazoa > Arthropoda > Arachnida > Araneae > Eresidae > Stegodyphus > Stegodyphus mimosarum. The sequence continues at coordinate 1,088,121 of KK113854.1, forward strand.
CGTATTAGAGGTGGAAATAATTATATTGGTCTTGTAATAGTTTGGATAATTATAACAGTTTTACTTTTTACTGTTCTTACAATATCGCAATTGTCCTGGTAAAAGTAATAGCATATGTTAATCATAACTGAATTTGTAACTGAATTGTAATAGTTTATTTCTAAAATTGTTCTTGAATATCTGTAATAGTTTTAGTAACTGTAATTTCAAACGCTTTTTTTTAATGAATTTTGTCAAATTGCAATAGCAAATGTAACTGTAATAGTAAGGTTTTGTAATAGTAAATGTGGTAATAACAATTTGTATTTGTAATACTAAATGGTAATAACAATTCTATTTGGTGGTAATAACAATTCGTATTTGTAATACTTAATGTACTTTTAACTGAAATTTGTAATTGCAATTTGGTAAAGGTAATCTGCATGGACGTTGTTTATATTTAAAATACTTTTATTATGTATATTTTTATTTTGTTTTCTGTTTCATGTATTAACTCAACTTGCCTTTAAAGGTGAATATATAATAACTGACAAGCGGGCTTAGATAATTACTAAAATGTAGTGTTCATTTGTTAGTAAAAAAGTATTCGTCAAAAAGTATTCAAATTGGTACATTATGTTTATAATTAAGTCATGTTTTAAAGATTTGATATTCTATTCATTTATGATGTCTATGTCATTGTAAAAGTCTTTGGACTTTTTTCACAATTTTCTGATCTAATTCTAATTAAGACAGTAATTGCAAATAATGTTTTTCTTTTGAGCGGAAGTTGTAGTATCTTCTTTTTGTATTTTAGTCGGTCTTTTATATTTATCAAATGACATATGTAATGTAATTTGTAATGTAATGTAAATTGGCAACCAAAATACCGTAAGACGAAAGCCTTGTTTGTTCATGTAAACTTTCTTTTGATTTAATAAAAGTCAACTGATCTGTCACCCCCCTGGCTGAGGTGGAGCGGTTGGCAGATGGCTTCTGGAGGCTGGGGCTTTAATCTGTGTAAGAACAGGCTTATAAAGTCAGCCAGGTAATAGAGCCTTTGCCCTCTGGTATTTCGTTCTGATTCCTGTGTAACTATCACTGGTTCATATAACTGGTCTTATGTAACTGTAACTATATATGCCTTCCAGCAATTTCGAGGAATCGAAGGTATTGAAAATTTCCAAGCGGTCTGGGGAAACTATATAGGATCGAAGAGAAAATTAGTTTATTTTAATTCTCGAGGAAAATAAATTCGTTCTGCTCATTTACTGCATACTGCATTGAATAATCAGGCTGACCAATGAGAAAGCAGAATTCCTTAGTGCTTATACTATTCAGTTTGATAGTGTGTCTTTGCAAATGTATGAATTCTAAGAGACTGCTAGCATCGACACTGATCAGTCTCCAGATGTCTCCGGTCTTCAATTTAGAAGCAAGGCGCTTCAATCTATTCTCTCCTCGCCAAGTACCTCTCTCTTATGGAGAGTTTTCTTTTCCTTCTCACCACGGGTCACGCCCTAATGGGACTCTCTCGATAACTGGCAACAGTAGGGAAAACTATCAGCTGCTGTAGGCCAGTATACCGACCAAGTATCAAAGTATCGAGTTTATTTTAGTTCAGAGAATTAAGAGATCGCTCTGGGTGTTTACGCATTAAGGCATGTTTGAAGGGGTTTGATTGTACTCTGTCATTCTGAGAAGAGCTGTAGAAATTTACAGAACAGAAAGTGTTTACAGAACTGTAAATTGTTTCTTTTTGGAAAATAAATTTTATCAACATGTTATCGGTTCCGTGTGCATTCAATCCATTATGAGCCCATACACACGCAACATTATTTTTTAATTTATTAAATTTTTATACTATTCAGTTTTAGTTTTTTTATTAGTTGTACACCGAGCAGAGCGAGACATATTTCGTTTTGGAATTTTGAGTCGAAAACTTTAAATTTCTGTTTCATTTTCAAATTTTGCCACCAAATATTATCGTCCTCTATTGTATTTAAAGAAATTAAATAATGAAGAATCTACATAAATGTATACACACTGCGCAAAAAAAATGGGGAGGACAGTTCTTATCTCCCGTTCTGCTGGGCCGATTGGCGAAATTCAAATTCAGTTTTTCATGTCTCGAAAGCGCGACTTAGGATATATATTAGATTTATATATAGCATTATTCTAATGTAGATATTTTGACACAAAATCAAACTTTTTCAGAAATGGCATGCCAATTGGCTTCCCATATTTCGATTCTACGACTCAAATTATGCCTAAATATTAAATTTTGTGAGATTTGGTGAGAAATTTACGGTAATCGAACCCTGGAACTCTCAAATACGCGTCGAGTATTGCACTATGAAGGCATGCGGGAAGGAGGGAGAAAATGCTTTACATACTCCCCCTTCTAAAGGTCGACTGGGGATTAGGAAACACAATCGCCAAATCCTGGTGATGACAAATTATCAGCCACCACTTTTTTAGTTCTGGCGCCGCTTGTAAAATTATTACTTTTTTTTTGACAGGAGACGTGAAAAATGTGCAATGCCGTTGGCGGGACTCAAAACCTGGATCCCTCGAATACGCATCGAGTATGCTTCCAATTTTTTCATGAAGGCATGAAGAAAGGAGGGAAAAATACGTTACAATGTATTTACGTATTTATTAAACAGGATAGATTACGCAATAAACAAATATTTCCCTCACCATCCCTTTCGTTTTGCTAGAAGCCCATATCCACGAAATGAAAACAATTATTAAAATAAATTCTCAGATGAGGTTTCCTTCGATATGTTTAATAATAAAATTCTATTGCAGAAAATTTAAAAAATATTTTCGCTTTTTTTCTGCATACTCTCGTGTTGTAATTGGCAGCACGTCCGACTTGCATCGGATAATCCAGAGTTCGAATTCCTGATAAGGGCTTAGCTGAATTTTTACGTTTCCGGCTCCAATAACTCAAAAACAAAACAAAGCAAAACAAAAAGACCTGTACTGACGTCAGATTAAAATTCTTCATCAGCTTGATTTGGCCGACTGGGTCTCAATCCCCTCTCTCTTAAGTGAGGAAGAATGTGAGGAATTTAAACCCTGCGCAGCGTGTGCTCTCGTGGTTTAACTGGTAGCCCACTCAACTGGAAACAGAGAGATACCGAGTTCAAAACCCGGCTAGGGCGTAGCTTCTTTCTTACGGTTGCCGTTTCAAAACTTTTTTATCGCAACTCTTTTTCCAAAAAAAAAAATATGTATAAAACTGATTCAAAATGGATTCTGAAGAGAGTTTTTCGTGGCGTCTGTGCGTACGTACGCATGTATGTACGTATGTATCTATCTCGCATAACTCCAAAATGAGTAGCCTCAGAAAGTTGAAATTTTGTATATAGGACTGCTATAACATGTAGATGCGCACCTCGTATTTTGGTTGCAATCGGCCGCACCAAAAGTATATAAATATATGTGTGTATACATATCCACTTTGTTACTCTACTCCGTGAGCTCCGTTTGTTTATCCTTATATATTTGTAAATTCAGCATTTTTTGTTTTAAAAAAGATGGAATTATGTTGTTCTTACCTTCTGGTTAAGAATTTTATGCTTTTAGTTTACCTGCATGTTGTAGTTGTAGAATTATCAGCAATTTAAAAGTTGTTTAAGTGCGGCTAAGCCTATTTTTTGCCATAGCGGCCATATTTGTTTACATTTGAAACTTAGTAGAATAGTGGATTTGTTGCCAACCTAGAGAAACTAAGCTTCGCAACAACAAAGTAACATCTTATTTTATAACTGCGAATTAAATCATGCTTAATCCATTCCGGAATTTATTCGAGGAAATAAGTGTTTAAGATTTACTTCGTGATTTTCAATATAGGTATTTTGAGTTTTTATGTATTTTTGAATTGTCGCGAAGTGAGAACTGAGTTAATTGAATACGAAATACTGAATTGTCTGTGAAAAACTACTTCATTTTTTTTTGTTTTTTTCTTTCATACATCGTTTGAGATTTATTATAGTAATTTATTATATTTAAATAGAAGATGTGGCAACGATTAGGTAATTCTTCAGATGATATACATAATTTTTGTGCATTCTGAGTTATAAAATGGATGAGATGTAACGCTGTTAAGTGAACCTAGCGCCAGAGTGTCTCTATGGTGGTAA
>KK113855.1:0-26958 GCA_000611955.2 Stegodyphus mimosarum
CCGCCTCACCTGCTTCCGGGCTTGCACCGCCTCCTGGCGGTGAACTCTCCGTTTCACACTACTTACGTTGTTGTATTCTTCTGTTTTAAATTTCATTTGAGATTCCATTGTATTTATTTATAAATTCCAATTAATTATTACCGCAATAGTGAATATTAGCTTCCTAAATTGTCAATTATTTTTAACACACTAGTGCACATATGTATTCTAAATTTCTTTTCGAATTTCCTAAGACATAATTTCCTTTACATTCTCTATAACTTTATTAAATTAAATAATATCTTCGCAGCAACTACGCAGGATAATACTTAAAACCAATTAACACCAATTATTTTTATTAATATTATTTATTTTATTATTTATTAACTAACAACACGAATTATTTGTCACTCGGGGTTGGAATTGCTGTTAAAAGAAACCTTCAAACTGTTGCGTAGATGGACTTGCAGCGAATATCTACGTAGTTGCAAACAAATGTAACCGTTGTGAACATTAAGCATATTTTATTTCTGAATAAAATAATTCTTTAGGAGCACATTACCATTTTAAATCACTCCATTACAAATGGGTATCATCTGCACACCACAATTCTATACATACTTATCACATTTTTGGAAAAATGACAGTATAAAGCAGCAGCGAGAAAAAAAAAAGTGAATGGGCACCTTAGGAAGGCCTATAAATAAGCTCTTAATCCTTTGTTTGAATTCTGAACAGCGATTGGGAAAGAGCTTTCGCATATCAGATCATTGCAGATGAAATAATAACCTAATTACAGCAACACAGATTCTTTGAAAGGGTACGCAGCCAAAACAAAACCAAGAACTAAAAGGGCTATTGCCAATTAACTTAGTAATTTATTTAGAAATTTTCTTCAATATTTTTATATCTTACACATATGTAAATGTTATATATGTTATATATATGTAAGTTTTAAAAATATGACGGAAATTTATTAATAAATTAAACTTAATTGGAACAAATAATAGATCTTTAAATTTCTAATTTTCAATTGAAGTACGTCCCCTCTTCAATGATGGGGAATAATTAGAGTAGTATTTATAAGCTCGGAAAGTCTTTATTTTAATCCTGAGCAACGATTAAACAGAAGTCTGCATAGTACACATCTTCTGGGAAAGATTTACGTAAAAGTCGACATAATGCCGTAAGTGCAAGTACACCAATAGAAAAAATTCATCACTGAAATTTTAAGTCAACAACATTACAGCGTCTAGGATTTAAACAGTGCTTTGCAGTTAGTTAATCAGTGCTTTAGACTTAATAGGAGTATTTCAAATCAACTACAAAAGGATTCAGCATTCCAGTCATCAGTCTCTATTTAAAAAAAGAGCTTTCAACTACCTTATGAGAGATACTTTCGTATACTTCCGGTTTGGTGTCAAAAAATAACAGAGGTCATCAAATGTTATTTACTCCGCCCGTTTTCAACTGGGAGAAATGCTTATCATCCGTTTCTGATTTAATATACGGCTTCCTAGGTGTTTTATTTATAATTATTTTCTTTAATTCAAAGCGCATTAAATTACTGCTTATTCAGGGGAAAACATAATGCTGGTCCAGTGGGTTTTAAATTTTGCATGAAGTGTTTTAGTTAAAATTTTTGCATGAAGTGTTTAACTAAAATTTTATCGTTTGGAGAAAACATAAAACATAGTGTTCAAAGAATAAAAAACAAAAGTATTCTGATATTTTCATTTAATGATATCGCATTTATTAGTTTTGCTGGTACATTTTATTTATGTTTTTTGCAATTTTTTTTTACAATTATAAATAAATAAATTAATTAATGTTATTTTGAAATTTAAAAGCGTAATACTATTTCTTCTTATTGGATAAGTTTCATGAAATAGGAAGATAAAAAAATTTATGGTATTAGAAATATAAATTAAAAAAACTATTTTTGAATTAATAAAGTAAAGAATTCAATTTTTTTCAGAGAAGATTATTAAATTGTAATGTCATTAATCATTATACTTTTTAATTACTTTTAAAACATTTGAAATGATGTTAAGAATCTTGTAATTATTCTGAGAATGAAGTAAATATAAAAAAATGACTGAATTTTGAATACTGCTACAGAAAATGGATATAAAAATGTGTTCTCCAGTAAGTATACTATAGAAAATATTTAACATTTTGATAGTGAACATTGTTATAATTAATATAAAAATATAAATAATTTTATAAATTGAATAATTATAATAAATTTATATAATAAAACTGATTATAAGTAATGTAATTAAAAAGTGAAATTAATACAGATGAGTAATATGGAATTATGCTAAACGAATGCTAAAATTTATGGACAATTCTATGTTAAATATAGAGTATGTTGAGGGAGCGCTGGTTCAGAAACAAAGGCTTGTTATTACCTCTTTACAATTGTTCTTTTTGCCCTCCTCATACAAGATAATGTTGAAGGCTCTCATTTTATGCTTGAGTGTAATTTTTTGTGGGTTGGGTGACATTAACCGATAATAATTATATATATCTATATATATATATCCAGAGAGAGAGAGAGAGTAGAAGCATTTACCGTCAGCACTTCTGTCTTCAGCTGTTTCGATAATGTTATAAACAAGGAGAACTATACACCTTAAAAATGTCAAAGAAATGTTTCTATTTTACCCGAGGTATGTTAAAATCATGTAAATACGAGTACATACTTTAAATGATATTAACAAAAGTTGAAAATTCATTAATAATGAATAGATTCCCTGTAAACGTTACTCAGAAATATATCTATAAAGCATTTATGTTCACAGTGTTTCTAGAAACTTTTAACCGAAAATGACTGATCCCTACTCGCAAGATTCGGAACTCCTCTTTTATTTCCACACTTAACACACCCTGCGAGCTTATCTTCTATGATTTGGAGGGTTTATTATTTCGGTACGTTCCTATTCCATGTAATTGATTTTTTTTCAGAGCATTTCTCCCATGCTGTGCGTAGATATGTTTTAATAAGTGATTGGCAGATATATTCCTGTAAAGTTTAGATGTAAAGCCTTGATGATGAGGACTTCCCTATTTCACACTTACAGATTCAGAGCACCGCGGTTACCATAAATCGAACTGTTAGAATTCTTCAATTCCAAGGTCAAACTGCAAAGTAGAATAATTTCCAAAGAAGCTCCTTTCTCCCCCCCCAAAAAAAATAACTTTTTTTTCCCCTTCCTAAAGTGGGCATTGTTGTTAAATATCAAAGTAAACTGTCCTGAAAATCAGATTTCAAATGACGATGAGATATATGATAAGTTCGAAATGAACAAGAAAACCAGAAAAATGGAAATGATTTTTGCGTGTAACCCGTTAATTTCTGAAGCCTTTAAAAACGTTAAAAAAATCTGATGTGTACACCACATAACATCCTTATACGGAATACTAAATTATACGCATTTTTCCTGCATTTCATTTAAACTTATTTCCTCCAATTTCATTAGAGATATATGTCTCCTTCAAATAATTCAGTTCTCACTTCCCGTTAAGCCAAAAATACATAAAAACTCAAATTCTCTATACGAAAAATTGAAAGGTAATACAAAAACAAAGCACCAAATACAGTTAAAACAATTAAAAAAAACAATTTTTACAATTAAAATTGCAGTTTCTACGCAAAAACAAGCAATTTGGCCAGCGGGCAAGAAGACAGATTTTTCGGTGCACAAAACTGAAAGTTTACTTTTGTTCTCACTCGGCAAAAAGACACTAAAGGAGTAGAAACTGGCTTAATTTGTTGTGGACGCTGAGTCAAATATGGGATAATTTAATAACTTAAATGAAAATTCCAGAATGGATCAAGTATGATTTATTCCGCAACAATAAAAGAACACGTTACTCTGCTGTTGCGAAGCTTTGTTTCTCTAGATTGGCAACAAATCCCCTATTCTGTTAAGTTTCAAATGTAAACAAAGATGGCTGCTATGGTAAAAAAATTAGGCTTAGCAGCACTTGAGCAACTTTTAAATTGTTAATAATTCTACAACTATAACATGCAGGTTAACTAAAGGCATAAAAACCTTAACCGGAAGATAAGAACAACGTAATTCAATCATTTTTATTAAAAAATGCACAATTTACTAACATATAAGAATAAAAATGCTGAGCTCATGAAGCTGAGTAACTGGACTCCAATTTATTTTTAACTTTAGATGCTTTCAGTTTATTTTACTTCAATCCTGCACCTATAACGCAGAACGGATATAAAAAATTTGTTTCTAAATTTTCCCTCTTACTAAGTTTCTTTATGCATATAGATATACTTTTGGTGCGGCCCATTGTAACCAGAAAGGGAGGTGCACAACTGCATGTTATACCAGTCCTATATAAATTTTCAACGTTCTGAGGCTTCTCGTTTTTGGGTTAAAACGATATACATACATACGCTACGATAAAATCTCTTCTGAATCCATTTTTAATCAGTTTTATAATTCGTTCGGGAAACAAAGAGTCCTTTAGTACAGATGTCACGCAAAAACATCATTAAATTGCATTCGACAGCAGCCAAAATGGATATTTTCGTTGAAATATGGTACCCGGAGTTTTTCGTGATTGCAATACTTTCTTTACTTCGTACAATCAAGTAAAAAATAGGAAATGACTGCAATAATACCAAGGTTCTGATCCGACTCATGTTCATCCACAAACGAGAAGAAAAACTAGCACTTTTTTCTCCGCTGGTAATTAAACCTAAAAAGAAGCGATGGTTTTCATAAAAAAAATGCTACTGATCCAGTGGAACAGGTGGAAAGGCGAAAACATCATTATTATTACTCATGTCCACATGGATTACTTGGCGGCAATTTGGAATGAATTTAAACTGTACAGCTAGCTATCCCGCTTATGTTTATTCAGATTAAAAATGTTCAAGAATTCAAATCCACAGAGATCAGCGAATAAGTTGAAATAATAGGACCTCTATTTAAGTTAGGATTGCTTGCTGCAAGCAGATTCTACAAAATACATATGATACTAAGGGCTGAAATCATTTAATCAAACGGCTTATTATTATGTCTCATTATTGCTTTTTATAAATGAGAATAGCTTCGTAATCGATATGGTAATGAAGAGAAAAAGGTATTCGATAATGAAAGATAAGCTGAAATTATTCCAGGGGATTCCTTCGAAAAATGATGGATTTGTTAAACGCGGTGTTCCAAAATGGTGGTATGGCTGCAAAACGAGTTCCGTCATCGCGGAGTTATTTGAAGGAGGTTTTGTTCCGAACTCCGCCTAACCTGCCTAGACGTTTATTGGCCGAGACGATGAGCATTTCGCTCGGGATGAATGCGCGTGACATTTTCTCCCTCTCCCTTTCATCCTGATCATTTCATCCGATCTCTCTATTCCTCCAGAATAAATTTACCGCTCTATTCGATAGAAAGGCATTGAAGGAGAGAGTGAATAATTATTAAAATATTCTCCGAGTCCCAACAGGAGAAGGCCATGACAATTAAACGATATTTGCTGCATTGTTCGATGGGGAAGAACAGACAAACCTTCTAGTACTTGAGATCTGATTGATCACTTGTGCCACGGTAGTTATTCCTGCAATTTACAGTTTCCGGAGTTACCGTAAAAGCGCTTATAATAATGAATTTCTAAACGAAGGAAAGCGCATTCATTTTCCAGACGATTTTTTTAAGCTTTTTTGCAATTTAAATAAAAAATTATCTTTACAGATTGCAGGTCAAAAAGAAATAATAAGCAAATATTAAAATGTCGTGCGTTTTGGTTAAACTGCGGGGCTTGTCTAGACTAAGAAAATTTCTGCTTTTGTTTATGTATTTATACGTGCGAAAGAGCTTAATTTTGAAGTTAGTATTCGAAATGCCAGTAAGTTCATTTAATTAAGTTTTTAGTCATTTTTGATATTGTATGTTGCTTCAAAAATAAATGCTCTTTGATATCTGTTGAGTTTATAATCTATACACTTCGTTAGGGAAGCAGATGCGAAGATCATTAAAACAGAACTAGATTCTTCAATATAAAATTAAGGCAAAGAGAAATGGGTCAGCAGTTTATATCTGTCTAAATTACTAAAAAACAAAAAAAAAACAAAAAAAAAAAATCGCTGATCTGTGAGTTTTTGGAACTAATCTGTGCAAAAATTGTTAGAAATTCTCCTGCGGAAATTGCACTGATTAAAATAAAATAAAATAAAATATAAAATTGAGTTAATACCTCTTTGAAAATTGTCCTATGTTTAGTCTAAGGGTTTATTAATTAAATTATGCTTCAGCTTTAATGAAAAACACAAGGTTAATTCATATGTTTGTTATAAAAGATATATATTGTTACGGATTTCATATTTATTTGGCTATTTATTTAGAATTGTAATTAAAATTGCTTTATTTTCCCGTGCAACGCAGACGATTTTTGAAGAGAAAGCTACTTCGGAAAAATAAAAATAAAAGAGCGTGTGTATTTAATATTTAATAAATAAATATCTCGTAATTACTGTCGCCATCCAGAAAACTCTAGAAAAATCGAGATTGTTCTAGTGATAATTAAAGAGCTTATAAAAGCCGAATTGAAACACCTCATCTTAGATGTAGTTGTACCTGTTTAAAGCAAACTGCTGTTTGTTAGCGATTTCGCTGTGAGATAGAATTAGTTTATCTGTTTTGTATTGAGTTTTGCTAAAGGTTTGAGATATTGTGATATTGTACGAATATCCCTGAAGAAATATTTCAGCATTTTGATTTATTTCTTGTGGAAAGAATAATATGCGAATGTGTGTAAGATATAAAATATGAAAGATAATTTCTAATATAATTTGGAAATAGCCATTTTAGTTCCCGGTTTTAATTAATATACAACCCTCTTTAAAGAATCTGTACTGCGTCACTTAGGTCATTTTATCTAGTCACCATTTAAAACTGAAACAAAAGAGCCAAGCTTATAAATACCCAAGATACTATATACCCGTTATTTTTTTCTCTCCTGTTGATGCTACGCAAGCATGTAATTAACCGCTCTGCAGCTTTCATCAATTGTTAAAAATATGTAGAATTTAATATGCTTAGCTATCAACCTTTTGTCTAAGCTCTTGATAGACATTAAGCGAATTATCGCTAAGTAACAGGTAAAACTTAGGAAGGGCGTAAAAGGCATTTTATTAAAACTAAATAAGAACAGACGGCACACTTTGTGCTTATAACTCCAACCAACTACACTTGTGGCAAAATAACTTAAATTAACAATAAGTCAAATGTAAAATTTAAATTTAAATGTACTAGAAGCCGAAGCCTACACAATCAATTTAACGCGAAGTTGGCTCAAAACTTTAAACGGCATGGAATTCGGCTATCAACAATTATAATTTAAGACCGAACACAAGAATTCTTATCTAAGATAGCGACCTAGCAACGTGACAACGAGAGGCAGAACATGCTCTGTCTTACAATATAGAAACCTCACTATAAATACTCGCGAACTAAATTTGCATTCTGGTGGGGAAATGGAAAAGGAGAAGTGGCAGTACAGATCCAAAACATAAAAAAACTTGTTAATTAACGTAAAGGAAGCTCACAATGGGATCTGCATATGTAAAATTTTGGGTTGCTTATGGAACACCTGATATTGTTCCAATCAAGAAGGGCTGTTTCAATAGACTAGTCGTCCTGAGCTGAGATGTTTAATACAGATTTTGTAAGCTTTTTAATCAAGCACGAGCACATTCTTGTATTTTCTCGATTTTTCCGGATAGCAACAGAGTACAATTACCAGGCATCTATTTATTAAATGTTAAACGCACGGGCTCTTTTATTTTTACTTTTCCAATGCAGCTTTCTCTTCAAAAATCGTCTGCGTTGCACGGGAAAATAAAGTAATTTTAATAATAATTCTAAATAAATAGCTAAATAAACACAAAATCTGTAACAATATATATATATATATCGAGAATTTTAAATATATATATATATATATATATCGAGAGAGAGAGAGAGATTGTAAGTGAATAATTTTTAATTCCCTCATTCGCAGAAAAGAAAGGATGAGTTGTGCATCCAGGCTTATGAACTGAAAGAAGGCAGTAGATTTTCCCCATATACATTTAATTACCCACTTTTATCTTATATCTCTCTCCCTATATGTGTGATATTTTACTGCGTAGTCGTGATGGCTGAGTGGCAGGGCGAGAGGAAGAAGTTGATACGGCCAATTATCATCTTTATTTCCAGATTTCCAGGCACATTAGAAAAATACCTCGTAGACAATATAACCTTTAATCATAACAATTACGATAATTTCTTATATACAATTTACACAGGTTAATGCGGGGCGGCATCATTTTAGACGAACAAGCAAAGCATAGAAGACACGTTAGCAATGGCGGAGTATCTGGAGCTTAAAGTCGAGGAAATTTGTAAATTTTACTGCCGGCTTGCCCGCAAATTCTATGCAAATCTGCCCAATATTGAAAATCCAGTAATTCGTACTTATGACTATAATTTTAATGACAGTAATTGTAAAAGGCCCATGGCCATCTTAAATGTTAACGACTAGTGTACTTGTCAGTTTTATCGTACTGTATGTTTTTGTATGTTTTGTATTTAGTATTTATCATGTTTCAGTAATCTTGCATATGTGTCTCTCGTATCGTTCCATAAGTCTGCACTTCCTTTTCTCTTTATTGTTTTTGTTTTGCTTGTATATGTCTTTTCCAGGTTAATGAGTATATTATAATTCGAAACAACCTATCAATTCTACAAGGGGTAGGGCTGTTTTGCCCAGGCACCCTGGTGCTACACCACTCAAAAGAAAATATTATTGTGCCAAGAGTATTTATACTAAATCTGATGTACAAGTACAGCTAATCTGTGATTGGTTAATTTTAGTTTTAGTTCCCCTTTTCGCGTAGCGTTATATAACGATAGAAAGATCTCGAATTTGGGAGAACAGACAAATTTAGGGGGTGAGCACCAAATGTAGAATGTTAATTTTGAGGTCGCCGATTATTTTTTTAAAGCAGCTATCGTATTTTGCTATGTCTTACATACACACACACACATAAGTGTTTGGGGGGACATGTGAGTTTAGCTTTCTTTACTATTATTGGTATAATGTAGCGCTTTAAGTTTCCAAGTTATTTAGAACTATTTCTGAAACAAGATGCAATATACATAGTAAATAAATAAAAATGTTTAACCCAATTATCACAAATAATTATGAAATACTTTAATACCTGCCATTTTCGTAAAAGGTTTTGTTTATTTGCGTTAATCCTTATTTTAACTGCCAAACCTCACAAAGTTGTTTTCTCCATAACAACTATGATATTCAGGGTAATACCACCTTTGTAAAAAGTAATTTAAGAGCCACTGCTCAATCTATGATATTTTAAATTATATCAAAGTAGTTTATGTAGATTTTTTTCTTAAACTTACATACCTAAATGTCGTTGAGGGATATGACAAAACGTTTTTACTTGGACTGATCTGTTTTTAGATAAAACTGTTTCGATGGATTTTTCACTTTCTTGTACGAAGCAAAAAGGAAGTATTGTAATCGCGAAAAATTTCGGGTATCATATTTAAACAAAAACATTCATTTTGACCGCTATCGAATGCAATTTAACGACGTTTTTGCTCGACGTCTGTACTTAAGGACAATATAAAGGACTCTTTTTCCCCAAAAAAATTATAAAAGTGATTTAAAATGGATTCTGAAGAGATTTTACGTACGCACAGACATACGCATACATACATATGTATGTACGCATCTTGCACAACTCAAAAACGAGTAGCCTCAGAACATTGGAATTTTGTATATAAGACTGCTATAACATGTAGATGTGCACCTCCTATTTTGCTTGCAATCGGCCGTACCAAAAGTATATAAATATATGTACATATATATATATACCCTCTGTTATTCGGCTCACTTTCTTTATTCTTATATGTTTGCAAATTCTGCATTTTTTGCATTAAAAATGATTGAATTATGATACTCTTATCTTTCGGTTAAGGTTTTTATGCCTTTAGTTAACCAGCATGCTATAGTTGTAGAATTATCAACAATTGAAAAGTCGTTTAAGTGAGACTAAGCCTAATTTTTTGGCCATAGCAGCCATCTTTGTTTGCATTTGAAACTTAGCAGACTAGTGGATTCGCTGCCAATCTAGAGAAAATAAGCTTCGCAACAACAAAGTAACGTCTTCTTTTATTATTGCGAATTAAATGATGCGTAATCCATTCTGGTATTATCATTTAAGCTATTAAATTATCCCATATATTGACTCAGCACAGCACCCACAACAAATTAAGTCAGTTTCTACGCCTTCAGTGTGTTTTTGCCGAGTGAGACGGAAAGTAAACTTTCAGTTTTGTGCACCGAAAAATCTGCCTTTTCGCCCGCTGGCCGAATTGCTTGTTTTTGCGTAGAAATTGTAATTTTAATTAAAGAAAAAAATTTTTTTGATTGTTTTAACTGTATTTGGTGCTTTATGTTTTCTATATTGTTTCATTTTTAATATAGATATTTTGAGTTTTTATGTATTTCTGCCTTGTAGCGAAGTGAGGACTGAATTAATTGAATGAGAAATATATCTCTGATGAAATTCGTGACAATAAGTTTAAACGGAATCCAGGAAAAAATGCGTATAATTTATTATTCCGTACAAGGAAATCATGTGGTGTACACATCAGATTTGTTTTATTATTATTTTACATTTAGAAAGAGGACAAATAAAAGTCAAAATTTAGAACATTAACCTTTCCTGTTATTTGCACACTTTCATTAATTTAGCAGAAACGCCCATTTATATTTTTCTGCAAATGTTTCCTTCTCCAATTTTAAATATAGTAATTGTAAATTGTTTCTAATTTACAATTTCCTGCTTAACGACTGACTTTTTCCTTTTTGATTAGGAAAATTCTTGTTCTGATTCTAGGCAACTGATTCTGAAAATTTCCTATTAAACGAGTTTTGGGAAATATCAGTTCCATTCATGAATACGCTTATGCTAGAAATTTTGTTGCTTTTGTTGCTTTTGAGAATCGATAGCAAAAGATATTTTAAATGGCATTTCACATTACTGTTCTCTTTTTTCTAGGTTTGGTTCAAAAACCGACGAGCCAAATGGCGGAAACAGCAACGTGAAGAACAGGAAAGGCACAGGCGAGAGGATCGTGTGTCTAATCAACAAAGGTACAACGACGATAGCAGTGACGGGGCAACTCCTTGCTGGCCAGATCGAATTCCAGACTGAAATTATTATGTTTGTGTTAAGCAGATAGGGACAAATCATAAAACTGCCACTTCATCATCATCTTGTACATCTTGTAGCACAAATGAGTCAGTTTTTGAAGAAATTCTGCTTCAAAGAAATCCTTCATCTCTGCAACTCTTTTCATTACAGTAAAATGTTTCACTTTCTAGATCATAAGACAGATGGAATATTATGTTTGGTTTTATAGCCAATCTCGATTCCCAGAATTAACGTACTGGCGTCTATTTCTACTTCCCGGATTAAAGAATTTAAAACTATGGACTTGAAATGACATACGGTGCATTTTAAATTTGTGTGTTTTAAATGCAAAGAATTCGAAAGTTTTGAAGATGAACGCACGGAAGTTCATAGAATTTCTGCATCACATGTTTCTTGAAGCTTTTAAAAGAAAGTATTTGGAGGGGAAGAAATTTTGTCAAATACTAGTTTTAAAAATCGTTTTTCAAGCTTCTTTTATCTGAATATTTTGTTTCAATACAAACTTTCTATAGATGATGATTTACTTCCTTTCATGATTAAGGTGACCAGAACTTATTCTAATATTTTTCAATTTCAAAAATAACGCATTTTATAATATCCCATGAAACATGTCAAATTAAACATAGTTTTTATAAGAGAAAGGATTCTGTACAGCTTTATGCTCTATTTAAAAATTAAAAATTCAGTTTTAAAGAATAAATGGAGGTATTTTCTCCAATAAAAAACTAAATTATATATCTTAATTTTTCTTCAGATTCTAAATTCTAAATCGGGTTTTCAATGTAAGTTTTAATGGTCATTAGTCGATCTATTTTATCGATACTTACATTTCAATTACCTGTTCAACTTGGTGGCTTAAAATTAACTGAAGAATAAAAGTGTCTTCTAATACTGCTTTAAATTTAAAATTTCGGTTTAAAGAGGAAAACGTTTTGTAGCTATTTAATGCAAATTAGATTTAATGGCCACTATGAAACTCGAATATTTTAATTTTAATTTCCGTCAGAGTTACATAGGTTACGAAAGAGATAAAAATTCTGATATTAATTATGAACTTCATTGATTATATTTAAATTTGAAGTTTAAATTATAATAAAAATATAAAAAAGAAAAATTATATATAAACCATTATTTAAGTCTTTTCTTTGGAACTACAAATTTTACTAAAATCCTAGTTATGAAAATAATTTTAAATTCATGTAAATAATTATATAAAAATAGTAATTCATCACAAATATGTGTAAAATATAAATGCTTAAAGATTGCTATGGATATCGAAATTGGAAATTCAGAAATATAGTAAAACTAAACAATTTAGAATTTATAATACACTATAACACCACTTTTAAGATTTAAGAATATAATAGAATACTAATTAAAACTTGTATTTGGCCTTTCTTGTTCCAAACAATCACTGTTAATGTAAAAGGGAGCCCAATAATTATAAAGTTAATTTCTGTTAAAAAATAATATTTGAAGAACATAATTTAAATTTTCCTTTTTCTTAGAATATAACGGTAGCATATTATATTAAAATTTATGTGTGTAAAAGAGAGGTGAGTTAAAATAGTTACGAAAATGGGAATTTCATATTATTAAGCATGAAAACATTTAATTCTGAAAATAATATTAATTTTAATTTCGTGTTAAAATAATAATGTCAATTCAGCTTCGTTGATTTCTGTTTTAAAATATTGTCTTCAGGTAAAAAGTTGGAGGGAGGGAAATAATTCTAACTGGTATCTAAGCACATGAGAAAATATTTACTGGGTGCTAAATCTTTCATTTTAAAATGTATTTATGAAGTTAATAATAATTTCATAAATATATTTAATTAAAAAGAAAGTAAGAATAAAGAAATACTGTTAAGGTAAAAATCTTATTTAAGAATTTATCCATTGCTTATAGCAGTACAAAATTAAATACTAGCTTAATAGTTTTCTACAAAACTCTGCTATACAAGTTTATTATAGAATTAGGAAAGTAAGTGGTGTAATAAATAATCTGTGTCGATAAACATATTGTTAAAATGTCAGTGGTGAAGATGATGGAGGATAAATACTTCTAAAAATTTTATCCTACAGTAACACATAAATTTGTAAATAAACTGTATGTATTAAGCAGTTGTAGCTAATTTCTCAAAAGAGAAAAAGCACATTTCTAAAGTTGATTCATGTTGTATAGACATATGTTTTTAACGAATTTTGTTTCTCATATTTGCGTAGTTTGTATTTCTTGTAAAATATGTTCATTAAGAAATAAATGTATGCTTATAATATGGGTTTTGTTGGCGTCTTAAGTAAAAGCTAAAATGTTTTTATTTATAACGCTTTCAGGGTGAAGATTACATAAAACACTGATATGGATAAAAATATCACAAATCGGAGTAAGTCCCTTTGGTTGCAATGTAAAATCTGAAAGCTTTCAGTTTTCTTTTTATTATTATTATTCGGTTTTATAATCATTTTATTGAAACGATTTTTTGTTGAATCGCTTTTGTTTGTTTATTTTTAAAAGAAATACGTACTTTACTGTGGCACATTATGTCATTAAAATAGGATTTAAGATTTTCAGACGATTTTCCGCTCATGTTTGTAGAATTAAGAAGACTGTTTTAAATTCCTTTCTTTAATGAGAAAATACATGAAATTTTTGCGAATTAAAATTTACAGTTTCAAAGTTTAAAAAAATTATTTTCAGTAAATACCTCAACTTACTAGTTTAATTGCATTATGAAGTTAAAGTTATAAAATAGCTATTTATAATTTTAAAATCCTATATATTATGCATTATAAAGAGCTTCTTTGACATGTTTTTCAGTTCATTGCAACATAATGAAAAAGGTTTACATAATAGTGCACTTACACTACAGATTATGAGCCTATGCTCAATAAATTGATTTTTTTGCTGAATACAGACAGATTTGTGCCCTTTTTCTCCTTTTCAACATAAAATGAAGAAAACTTCATAAACCCTTTTAAAAAATTATCGCAAGTAAGTTTAAGCTTCTTAGATTCAACAAGAGAAACCTTTTTCATACGACGGGAGATAAATTCCGGATTTTCTTCTAATACCGAAAGAGCAGTGGGGAAGAGAGAAGGGGGGAGTTAATACAGAGAAGTAATAGTAGGGAGGTGGAAAAAGGGAGAACAAAATTGGAATAGAACTGTTCATTTGATGGTACAAAATGGGGAAATCCGAGCAGAAAACATGTTTTGTGATGTTAATCTGTCTCGACCTCTGGGGAGGTCCTGGGGAAAGATTAGCGCTCAGGATTTCAAGTCTCCCTGACCAGATGGTCTGGGGTTCCGTAAAACAAAAAGTCAACAACACATGATCGTCTTTTTACGCTGCTACCGCATAATGTTTAATCCGGGAGCTTAAGAGTGTGCAGGAAGCAGCCTAACATATTGTTGGCCCTTCAGACCTACCTGAGCGGCGAACATAAAGGACCAAAGACTTCATTGTGAGCAAATAGATTGAGATTTGTCGTTGTCGCTGAGTTTTGCATGTAATCGAATGAAGAGAACGAACCACCTATCTCATTTTCTGAGATATGTCTTTCTTTTCGTTTTCGTTAACAGCAGTTTAATGGCCTAATCCAATTCTTTGAAATTTTTGAATTAATTTCCGTCCGATGATTCTTTTGAATTAACTGGTGGAAAACAAAGCCTGAAATGCACACAAGAATTTAATTTTATCAAACAAATTCGAATCGTCTGTAGAAAAATTTGAATCATCTGTGTCCTAATTCTCCTGTAGCAAAATAATATAAGATGAGAAATTTTATGTGAATTTCTTGCTATTATTATTACTTCAAATGGCAACATTATCATTAGCCCAAAGCAGCATTAGTTCAGAAGGGCTATTAATTTCGTTTTGTTATTTTGCGTCGATTCACATTAAATGTTCGTATCACTTTTCAAACTGCTGCCACCAAATATAATCGCTCTGTGTTATGTTTAAAGAAATTAAATAATGAAGAATCTGCATAAATGTATGTAACTGTGCATATTTTGCTTTAAAATGATTGAATTATGTTGTTCTTATCTTCCGGTTAAGGTTTTTATGCCTTAGTTAATCTGCATGCAATAGTTGTAGAACTATCAACAGTTTAAAAGTTGCTTAAATGCGGCTAAGCCTATTTTTTACAATAGCAGCCATATTTGCTTACATTTGAAACTTAGCACAATAGTGAATTAAGTCTTTCTGCACCTTCAGTGTCTTTTTGCCGAGTCGGACAAAAAGGAAACTCTAAGTTTTGTGCACCGAAAAATCTACCTTCATGCCTGCTGGCCGAATTGCTTGTTTTTGCGTAGAAACTGTAATTTTAACTGTAAAAAAAATTTTTTTAATTGTTTTAACTGCATTTGGTGTTTTATGTTTTTCTATACCTTTAAATTTTTAATGAAGATATTTTAAGTACTTTTTTGCCTTGAAGCGAAGTGAGAAATATATCTGCAATGAAATTCGAGGAAATAAGTTTAAATGAAATGCAGGAACAAACGCGTATAATTTAATATTTCGTACAAGGAAGTCATGTGGTATACATATTTTTTAAAAATTAGTTTCAGGATTTCTTGATTCTTTTATTAATTGAAAGCCTTTTCATAATATTTCCATTGGAGATTTATCATAACACCTCCATTCAACTACATAAATTCAGATTCATTGCAAAATTCTACTTTGTCATCAACCAATTTGTTTAGGAAATCAACACTATGTCTGATGAAGTTCGTGTAAAGAATCCAGAACATTTTTAAACGTAGTAGGGTTCGTTGCTGAAAAGCATTCCCTATTTAAATCAACGAATCAGCCGCACTCTTCAAATTGCGCTCTTGCTTTGTAAAACCAATAAGCCGATTATTTACCGCACGCCGCCTCTGACTTAAGGCTTTTAAAAATGGGTGGTCCCGTTGAATTTTGGATTTTTGAGGGATTATTGTGATACAAAGAGACAATTTTATAGATAATCCGTTTCTTTATAACTAACTTTTCTTTAGAAAAATCAGTATCTTAACATTTCTGTTGCGATAGGGCACATAATGATGGAATATTTTTTTCAAACTAAAATCATCAATCTCACCAACAAAATAACAAATGCCTGGTCGGCCATAGCTTCTATAATTTTTCCCTCCTTTCGGGCATGAATATACTCTTCAAAATACATAAAAAAAAATCCTCATTTCATGGCTGTGCCCTTTTCTATGCAGATATTCGAAGAGCTTTTTTTCTATAGCATTTATGGTCAGTATTAGAAAAATTTAGTATAATTTTTTTATTGCAGAAAACTTAAGACAATCTTAAAAGAAACTTAAACATCTCGAAATTTAAGTATATTTTGGTATTGATACATCCCCTCTGCAAGACGACCACCAGCAAAGAAAATTCCGGAAGTGTAGCAGGTCGCCTTAGAGAGATACATTTCGTAGAGGCAACCTCCTTAAGACGACCATCTCTTAAAGATAAGCATATTTCTGAGAACATAAGCATATATTGGTAGTGAGAATCAGCTGATTCACAGTTTCAGTTTGGATTTCTTTTTTACTCTCAAATATATTAAAAAAATTAAGTTACTTTGGTTTATATTATTGAAAAACTGTAATACTCGTTTACTAAGTTAATAAAAAAAATCTGGAAGCTTTCAAATTTTATATTACGCCCAAAGGGCTTTTTTAATGCTTTGTGTGTTACCTTTATTTATTAAGCACCATGCTCTTCGAACTTAAACCACATGAAATTCAGTTCAATAGCAATATCACAAAATATTTAAAAACAGCATATCTTTAGAATTTTCGATAGACAGTCCCGCGGTGCTGGAGATAAAAATGTTTTTTTTTTTTGTTGTTGTTGTTGTTTTGTACAGTGTTCCTATTGCTCGCTTTCAAATCGTTGAGTTTATTAATCGGAAACTCGTTAAAGTTTTACAAAATATGAAGTAGATAATAAAACAAATTCAAAATTTGGTCTTCTAGGTGCCCATGTTCGGGTGGAGGACTACTTTGATGGCTCTAGGTACCGTCGTTTTTCCACAGTGCAAGAAACATACATACTTCATGCAGATTCTCCATTATTTAATTTCTTTGAATATAAGACAGGACAATTATATTTGGTGGCAACAGTTTGGAAAGTGGTACACCGTTTGTAGGGACTCGACGCAAAATGATGTTTCAAGACAAGCTTCTCGGCCAACGCTGCTTTGGGTTAATAATGACAAGTAATTCTTTTGTTTACTGACTAAATTAGAAATTACTTAAGATTATGGATATATAATAAATAATATTTGCCTTGATAAAAAAGCCTGAATATTAATTGAAAAGTTAAACAAGAGGACAATGTCAGATTTTTTTTTATGAAAAATAATAAAATAGATTTAAATTACGTCTCATTTCTTATAGAAACAATTCGCTTACTAATTAAAATTGTAATTTAACACATGTTATATTTTTTCAAATCTCATTCAGAGAAAATACCAATCCATATTCTAAAACCCTGAAATATTCCTCTTTCCTTTATGTAATATATACTATATATATGTATGATGTAGAGTTTTCTGAGGAATTTTTAACAAACAAATAGATATTACGTTTAAGAAAATGAATATCTAATTCTGTTAACTATTATTAAAAGAATTATTAAAAGTTCCATTATTAAAAGAACTTTAATTGTAATTATTAATACAAATAGTGGCTTGAATTGAATTTTACATTTATTTCGAAGTGCACCTAATATATACTATATTTTATCCTTCTTCAACTTTCTAATCAGCTGTATCTTTAAGCTCTAATTCTCTGCCTCATTTCTCAGGAACTCTTAAGTACTAATTCATAATACCATGCAAGTACAGTCAAAATACTCGTCCTAGCATAATATTCTGGCTCTGCATTTTATGAAGCATGTAGTTACATGGACAATTCGAATATAAAATTTACTTAGAAATCGTTGCTATTATTGCAGAATTATGTAAACTGAAAAAAATCCTGTCCATAAACACAGCGAAACTTGTGAAAAATCAGGGATTCAAGAAATAAAACAAAATAATTTAATCAGTGAAGAATTTGTATATAATTCATAAACAATTATTTTGCTCCTGCTTTGTATATTATTTACAAAAAAGGACCCTTACTTATAAAAACTAATAGAATTTTTATTTGATAATCGAAGTAAAAATAACTTGCGTGCGTACGGGTTCGTAATGCAATGAATGCACAAGTCGATAAAGAGTTAATAAAATTTATTCTTGTCCCAAGAAATAAAACAAAATGCTGAAATTTCCTGGGAGATATTCGTACAATATCGCAATATCTCACAGTAGTCATATTTTAAACTTCTAAAATATAAATAGAACTCAAAAACACAGAGAAAAAACACAGAGAAAGCTAATCCGATTTCACCGGGAATTCGCTACAGTCAATCACAGCACTAAGTAAACAACTCATAAACAACTGAGGTGAGATGTTTTAATCCGGCTTTTATAAGCGTTTTAATGATGCACGAGAACATTCTGTTACTTTCTATTCTCGAGGTTTCTGGAAAGCAAAAGCAATTACGAGATATCTATTTATTAAATGCGCGTACTCCTGTATTTTTATTTTTCCGGCGTAGCTCTCTCTTAAAATATGTCACGCGCTGCATTACACGGGGAAATAAAACAATTTTAATTAAAATTCCATCAAAAATAGCTAACTAAATACAAAATCCGTAACAATATATTAACACGTTTAATGGCTGCGCTTACTTTTATGTGTTTATAATCACATGCACATAGCGTATGCAAAATATATCAAATATTTACGATTGTTTTACATAATTCATACGAAATCTCCCTTGAATTATTTAGTAAATGAAATTACCGTATCCAATTAGAAATTAAGTAATCTCAGAATTGCAGAAAAAATTTTTATAATTAAGTCTATTAGGAACAGAAGGAAAAAAGAAATTTACTTCATGAAGCAGTAGAAGAATTCCTATATAATTTATTGAGAACTGTTTTGTTCCAACTTTGTTTCTTGAAGAGTGATTTCCTGTTTGTGTATTATTAACTTGAAGATATGTAACTTGTTTTGCCATCCAATCAGCTTTGCATTTCCTAGACTGCCATTGTATCCACATATAAAAGAGAAAAATGAAATCAGCAGCTTCCTTATTGAGTTATTACAGGAGATGGTGTTCGTTAGAGAACACAGGAATGAAAGAAAATCAGTGGAAATAAGAAAGTTATAGCTCGAAGAACAATGATTAGATATTCGCTTAATCGAATAACTAATGCACAATAATTTGGTTTGAAAAATATTGCATTTATTGGGAGTTCTAAGGAAGTTTTCCAGTTCAGAACAATGATGAAAAACGAAATAAGCTAGTCCAAATCGATTATTAATTTTTACTGCCATTTGTATAATACACAGTTTGGAAATTACAATTAAATAAATCTAAATATTAATTGATAATTTTAAAATTAACTTGACATTTAAATTTTTTAGAGTCTCCTCATATACAAAAAATGATTCACTGCTAATAAAGCCCAAAATATAGTGTAAATTAATTCATTCTTCAGCTAGCAATACAGCCATCTTTCGCATAGAGAGAAAAGGAAGAATTGAAACGTTTTGCGTGCGAAACATAAAAGTATTATAAAAGTTCACGCAAGCACTAAGGTCAAAAAATTAATACTAAGAAAAGCAAATAAAATATGCACATGAAATTTTTTCGTTATATTCTTTAGGATAAAAGACTATTAAAGCGTAAAAAATATTTTTTTTAAACATCACAATATTCTTATTCTTATGCGACTAAAAATAAAATTGCAAGGCTTTTAACAATGACGAATTTTAAATCAAAACTGGTGTAAAGATATTTATCAAATCGAAGGTAATCATTCTTATGGGGTATGGGATTCTTATTGCGGAATTGTACGAATACTACAATTCTGGCAAAAAGAATGAATTAAAAAAAAATTAATGCCTTTGACGAAAACCGCGTAATTTAAAAAGCATTCTTATATAAATTATTTTATATCTGAATGGGAGAAAATAAAAGAAAAGAAAAAAGAAAGAAAGAAAGAAGTTTATCTCTTCTGAACGTAGAAAATTATTTCTCCAAATCGGCGTAACATCGAAGCAAATACCCATAGGCGTGGCATCGTGTCTTTTTGAAAGTCTTGACGTAATTAAACCGATGGAGTAAGATTACATACAATTTAATTAAATTTCTGTTTGATTTATAAATCCGACATCATCGTCATTTAAATCTGTGGGGATGTTAGCTATGAAAGAATAAATTATTTTGTTTGAAACTTGATTACTGGAAGAAGCACATGATAGCTTAGAAAGATGCAATAGTTAGCAAAAATTCTTTAAATTCTATAAATGAATTTAGAAATTTAAAAAAAAAATCTGAAAGCTTTCAGATTTTATACTACGCCCAAAGGGACGTTTTTTCATTTACACACATACACATTTCGAGAACACTTGGGCTAATATCCCTTTGGGCTAAAAATATTCAAAAACAGTATATTTTTAAAATATTCGATAGACAGCCTCGCTCGCTGGCGATAAAAGAATTTTTTTTTCTCCGTACAGAGTTGACACTGCTTGCTTTGAAATCGTTGAGTTTTTTAGTTAAAAATTCGTTAAAATTTTTACAAGATATGAAACACACAATAAGACAAATCCGAAATTCAATATTTGTGCTTCCAGTTTCCCTTATATGGATGTTATTAAAAATTTAATGGCTGTGGGTATTATTGTTTATTCACAATGCGAGAAAAAATGCATTCATGCATATTCATCATTGTTTAATTTCTTTAATACAAGGCGATAACATTTGCTAGCAACAATTTGAAATGTAAAACGGACATTTACAGTGAACCGACTCAAAATGCTGTTTCAAGACTAAAAACCCTTAGGGGTTAACGCCCTTTTGGGCTAAAAAAGAGATATACTACAATTTTAAAAGATTATATTTCACTTTAACCGGTGGTAAAAAGTTCAAATCTCCGCTGTATCTGATCACTAATGATTTGCAAGAAAAATTCAACAGAAGGGTAAGTATAGCGTACGTCAACTGCGCCTCTTCCGGCAAAACGAGCTACCCCCTAGTCAACCAAATTATTTCCTATTGTGCTCCTCTCCCGGTAATATTTGTGAGAAAAACCGCTAAGAGAAAATAACTGATGAGTGCCTAAAATGTAAAGGATGGGTGCGACATATGTGCTGGAGTTAAATAAAAAAAATGGCTTTGTGACAATTGCTTTAATTAATTGTATAAATAAATTAATCGAGAGAAAGAAAGTTTTATTATAACTGTCCAGTTTTAAATGTAATACGACTTAAGCTATAATAGATACAACTTAGAATACTGGTTGGGCTTAAAGTTGTATGAAGTTCGTGTTCATAAATTTTATTAATTTTATCCAAGAGATTACACTGTATGGAATTTTACTGTATTAAATATCAGCAACGACAACACAAGATATTATTACAACACGTAATTTTTTTTTTCATAGATCCTATGATTTACACCTATTTTTCCTTAAGGGTACGACTTACACAACCTTACTCTCTCTATATATTTAAATAAACAAGGTAATTTTTAAAAGGAAATAATGTATTCAATAATCTACTAGGAAATAAATTGCATATATATATAATACGATAGCTATGCATCCAAATAATTGGCAACTTCAAACCTGACTATTCTAAATTTGGTGTTCTTTTCCCTAAATTCATCTGTTCTTCCAAATTCGAGATCTTTCTATGTTACATAACGCTGCTTGAAAGATAGAATTAAAACCTAAAATTAACCAATCATAGCTTAGCTCTACTTAAGCACTTACTTAGTATAAATACTGCTTCGTAAAAAACTACGTCACTCCTTTTCTTAACTTCTGCCTTGCCAACATCTCCGCGCTGTTTATGCTTTCCTACCTAAGATGCCTACGCCGTACTTTTAAAACCAGTGTACATAAAAACTATCGTATTCAACTATGATTGAAAAAATATCTACCAAAATAATTTGATATGTATAAAAATAAAGACTAGTGATTCGTCAAAACCCAGTTTTCTGTATGCCTTCACACTGCCACGAGGACTATCGAAAGTTAAAAGTGCCGGTGTCTTCTAGGCAATTAAAATATTACATATATGTTCGACATAAATGCATATATATATATAGAGAGAGAGAGAGACGGAAAGAGGTAGAGATCTATGTAAAAAATCCTCTACTGTGTTTCATTTTAATCGTTAATACGTTTGTGCTAAAAAATTCCAAGAAAATTACCTTTTAAAAAGGAGATCAAAAATTAATTTGAAGACTTTATTTGGCAAATGAATAGTGAAATCAAATTAACTGCATTGTAAAGAAGACTGTTTTGTTAAGCAGCATACAAACAGATAACTAACATACTGAAATACTCGCATTCTCAGTATACTTCCAGATCTATCGCTTATAGATACAGCTTTCCTTTTTACCGGTGACATAATAACGGTAATATAATAATAATTTTACCGGTAATATGATAAATTTTTCCCTTTTGTATATTTTTCCCATATTCCATATATTCCCCATACCCATATATGGAATGCGTTCAGATAAATGATTAATCTGACGAACAAAAAAATATGTCAATATAAGAAAGCAGAAATAACAGCAAGAGAAATGCAAAATAGCCAAATTTCCTTATTCTCCCTCCGTTCCCGATAATTCGTCCCATCTCTCGGAAAAGTCTCTCCAATACTCCGCGTACGAATAAAACCTCTGAGACCCGGTCGGGTTCTGTCGTCGGATCGCGATTTAAGCTGATTTGTGTCATGTGCATGTGTAAGCACAGATTAACGGGGTCCCTCGATTGCCACTTAATCTGTGGCCCACCCAAGCCGTTGTACAGCTATCCTCCTCCCGCCCTTTGTCGCTTCCGGATTAGGAACTCCCCTTACGGCTGCTCGTTTTCTATCCTCACTCCATCGCCAGTCACGGCCCGCGGGCAGGGCAATGGATATTCGGAGGCGCTAACAGAAGGGCGGGATTCCCAACTCTAGTGTCGGTGGCATCTGGGGAAGGAAGTTTGAATGAGGGTTCTTCATTAACTCCAGCTTGTCCTCTGCAGGTCCTCCATCGTACGAACGCCATCCCCGACGATTTAAATCACCGCTTTACTGAAGAGTTGAGGTGTTGAGAAAGATTATTATATTTTTGTATTTGGACAAAGAAGCTTCTTTCCAGAACGCGAAACAGACTTGAATTACTGTGCGGCACTTTAATGCGTTTTCCCTTCCATCTGGATATCAAAATTGGTACACTGTGAAGAAGAAATAACACAGTAACAATATATTCGGTAGGAATTTCGTACAGTAATCTTGAATGACAAATTGGAAATCTCAATATGAACGAAAAGAGAGACTAAATTCAATTTTAAAACGGGGGCTGAAAGCTTTCAGATTATATATTATACCCAAAAGGAATTTTTTTTTCCTTTACACGTACATACACGTTTGTTTCGAAAGCATCTGGGCTAACGCTCCTTTGGTCTAAAACTATTTTAAAAGAACGTATCTTTAGAATTTCCGATAGACAGTCAGGCGCACTGGAGATAAAAATATTAAAAATATTTCATTCCGCAGAATGTGTTTGCTACCACTACTCGCTTTGAAATTCGAAATTCAAAATTCAAGCTTCTAGGTGCCCATATTCGGGTAGCATATAAGCATTCTGTACCGCGCCACGCGCATAGAGAAAAATCCGTAATCGTGATTGGACACACTTTCAGATGACATCATTCTCTCCTGGCATAATGATGTTTATGCTGGATTACGGTTTTGTTTTCGTTGAATAACGCGCATGAGTGACACGAAGTGAAGTGAAAATTATCGTTTGTTTTCTTTCAAACGAAAAAATTTAGCTTCAGCGTTCTGCAGATGTTCCATGGAATAGTAAAATTATAAAATCTTTCTGTTAATGTCAAATGCTGTTGATATCAGAAGCAATCTTAAGCGCTTAGATTATATAAATAGCTGAGTTCATGAATTTAGTGCAAAAACTAAAACATAGATATCTCGATCCAAGTGATAAGGCGTTATTTTGCACTATTTTTTTTTCACATTAAAAAATGGTCAATGATCATAAAGTAATTATTCAATTTAAAATACGTATCTCTGTTTCTCCGTTCCAAATCTGTATTAGTCGAACTTCGAAAATATATTTTACTTTTTCAAACTGATTATAAATGTTGTGTTTATTGTAAAATTTTATTGTGTATTATGTTAGCTTCCAGGTACGTATTTGATATTTCCGAAAACTGACTTGCCTCATGCTTTCGCAGATTGCATCATCAGAGAATGGAGCACACGACAAAATAATACTTATTCTCTGTAAAAAAATCCCCACATTTTTTATATTAAATTCACCACACTACAGTGTTATAAGGAGTGTAATCTCACAGCAACAAAAATACAAAGCACGTAATAATCCTTTCGGTACTGCTATCAAAATGTAAACAAACGGTCTGGAGGTTTACCAAAGCAAAGTCAAGGCGTTCATAAGAGTAGAGGAAATGATGTCATCGGAAGCCATATCCAATCACGAGGAGGGATTATTTCCTATGTGCGTGGCGCGGTACAGAATGCTTATATGCATTCGGGTATTCTACGTTATTCAAAATTTGATGGCTCTAGGTATCGATGTTTTTCATAATGCGAGAAATATGCATACATTTCCGGAGATTCTTCATTATTTAATTTCTCTAAATATAATACAGAGGGGCAATATTTGGCGGCAATAACTTGAAAAGTGATGCAGCCGTTTATAGTGATTCGAAGCAAAATGCCGTTTCGAGACTAATAGCCTTCTGGGCTAACGCCCCTTTGAGCTAAACAAAAGAGACTAGAGTGGTACTTTTAAAAGCAGACCTCAACAGTATTGCTCAAAGTTCCAGATATTTATTACCTTCGAAACCTTCTTACCTTCTCCTTACCAATTACCCTTATATTCGAAGCATAAGGTAACCAGATGAGTAAGGAAGAAAAAACTAAGAAATTTACACAGATAGATTCGCTAGTTCAGATCGTAAGTTAATAAAAAATTCACACTCTCATTATACTATTAAATATATCCGAAGCTTTCTTTTTTATCGGTAACATCGTAGGATCTTACTCTTTTGGCTACCATGCAAAGATATGGTCGTAATAATAAGCCAGGAGACTTCTCGCACAGGCGTGAAGAACTAAAACACAGGGAAAGGGTTTTAGTTGCCCTTTGATTTAATTAAAACTCTAACAAAAATGAATTTACTTCATGCTCACGACAACAGAGACAACTTGCGGTGAGAAGTTAAAAATGAGTTAACAATAATAAAACTAACAGGCTGACTCAGCAACCTACACCGTCAACAGACTTTAATAAACGGCCAGAAAGCGGATCAGCAACTAAGATTAACAGCAGGAAGGACATAATAGCAACGTGCGCTATGCTAGCGAAATAACACTCTACCTGACTTTTCTTTTCGTCCGTTTAAATACTCTTCCTCTAACTTAATTTGCATCCTGGTGAGGAAATGGGAGAGGAAATGAGGAGTTCCGAAAATATAACAAAAATTAGTATAATTGGTGATTCAAACTAAGGGAAACTCTACAATATAATAAAACATTTCCCTTTTGTATATTTTTTAATTTCACAGATTCACTTGATGCGTTCAGATAAATGGTTATTCAAATAAATGACTCCAGTTTAAGGGGTAATTTGAGATAACTAAAAGCGCTGTTTAAAGTGTATTCCGCTAGAAACAGCAGCGGAATGCCAGTTTAAATCCAACAATCCAAGAATCCAGATATTAAAAGGGGTTACCCATTATCTCCAAAATAAAATATCTATGCGTGGAGCCTTGTTCAAAAATGAAACAGATTTTGCAGTGCGATGAATCGTCTGATAGTCCTTGAGCATTTCCAAACTTCCGAAACCACTCGAGTAAAAAATTAACAATATGACAAAGAATTTTTTGGCACTTGGAACGAAAGAGAAGGAGCACAGCAGAAAAAATAATGTTTCCTTCCGTCCCACCCTTTCCAAAAAAAAAAAAAAAAACTGTTTACTTATAAATTCCAAACAATGGAGAAAAGCGCTGATGTTTAAAATAATTTTATAAATCTTTACACAATTTAAACAATTAAACAACAATATACCTACACAATTTGATATTTACATATTTTCTTGTCTCCAGCTATAACTAGTAAAATAAAAAAAAGCTAAAATTGTACACTTTGTTTTGGGGAAAGTTTGTTTTATTATAAAAATTACATTAGGAAGCAAATAATTTTTTTTGGGGGGGGGGAGAAGGGGAGATAAATTATCGGCTGCTTAAAAAATAGAAAAGGAAATTCGATCGTTCTCAAATAATACATTAATGTAACGAAAACTAAATAGAAAAGAAAGAGACAAAGTTTTCGATTGTGAAACGTCATTGGCTTAACATAATTATATTCCATATATGTGTATCATCACAGCAGCGGTAGACATTTTTTTATCTAACGTAAGCAAATAAATATGTATCCCTACATGCAATCAGATTAACACTATTTGTGCGTTTCATATTCATCAAAGGTAATTAATTTAAATCATGCTATTCTAGCGCTTAAAATATTTTTAATAGTAATCTTACACATTCATAAAAATGATGCAAATAACGACTGACAGTTTTTAATAAATAAAAAATAAATAAATAAATAAAATAATAT
>KK113855.1:27085-38861 GCA_000611955.2 Stegodyphus mimosarum
AGTAAATAATTAAGTAAAAAAATTAATTCCTCCCTCTTTTTTTTAATAAACTACACATAACAATGTAGTAGTATAAATAGTAATGCAATTAATACAAAATTACAACGTAAAATTTTGAAGCAGATTTTACTTCCTTGTACGAAGTAAAGGAAAGATTGTAATTGCGAAAATTTTCGGGCATCATATTTCAGTATTCTAAAATATCCATTTTGACCGTTATCGAATACAATTTAACGATGTCTTTGCATGAATGTGTATGTAAGAACAGAAAGAAGCACTCTTTTTCTCAAAACGAATTGCAAAAAGGATTTAAAATAGATTCAGAAGAGATCTTTTCATGACGTCTGTACGTACGTACGTATTTATATATGCATCTTACACAACTCAAAAACGAGTAGCCTCAGAACGTTGGAAATTTGTGTCTAGGACTGCTATAACATGTAGTTTTGTACAAACTCTAAAAATTAAAATGAAAATGCAAAAGGGTAAAAATATACACGATAATAAATATATAAAAAGTATAAGTTAATCTCCTTTTACTAAAACTCCGATTCAGAACTCATCAAGGGAAAATTAATTGAAGCTTCATAAAAGTAGATTAATATGTTTTAAAAAACAACACCCAAAAACTAGGTGATTCCCGATTATGCTAAACTATTAATACCAAGAAAACGAAAAAGGTTTCGTAAAGATTCTTGGTAGAAAATCAAATCTAAGCCTTTATCAGCTATAAACCGGAAACCAATTAGAAACAAAAATTGAAAAAAAAAGCAAACTTACTGAAATCTTAGGACGACCTTCTAAACAAAAATATACTTAATTCTTCAGACTACCAAACTGTGCTCCTTGTAGAATTCAAAGTTTCTCTGGAGAGGCAAAAAATTGTAGTTTTTGGAAAAAGTATGCGATAAGGTTCATAGAGTTCAATAAGAGAACTAAGTATTTAAACATGTGTTCAAAATGTCCTATCGTGTTAAATTTTGTGTGCAGGGGTGCCAAATCTTGGGTGCAGTCTGTAAAAATTATAACCTACGAGGAGGGTGATCGTCGAATCCAAAATGACGGCGTAAGGAACTTCCAAAAACTGCTGTTTTCTGTAAAATCTTAAAACCCGAAAGCAGTACTGGCTCAAAGTTGAGGGAAAAAAAATATGCGCTACAAAAGATAAAAGTCTTCATGCAATCGGGGTGCAATACGTCTTAGAAACTAGAAGCCCCATTTTTTTAGCAACAGCTAGAAGATTTATCATTTATTAAATTTAGAAAATAGTAGAAAAATAGTATAAATAATAATTGAAAGGGAAAAGAAACAAGATCTTTGTACATATTTACATTAAATTTCTTATCGTAGTCATTAAACTATTACTTCAGGTTAAGATTTAAGTAATAATTATTATATCACTTTAGATTAGAAATTTAAAAAAAGTAGTTAGTACCAGCTTTCTTTAGAGTTATATAAATTTTGAATAGAGGTGTTTTATTCTGTAAGAGAATTTTGACTGAGTTAATGATTTCTTCTTGTAAGCATTCGGCATTGTTGCAAATATTATTTATTCTAAGGAGTTGAATATGTATGTT
Organism: Stegodyphus mimosarum; assembly: GCA_000611955.2. Taxonomy (NCBI): domain Eukaryota; kingdom Metazoa; phylum Arthropoda; class Arachnida; order Araneae; family Eresidae; genus Stegodyphus; species Stegodyphus mimosarum. Next base: position 28,663 of record KK113855.1, read on the forward strand.
ATTAAGTATTATTCTTTTGGACAAACGGTTGAGTTCAAAACGAAAGCCATTGGCTGACATCACCATAAAATTTCGGAATAGATATTTTCGGCAATTTAATACGTTCTCGTCTGTTACTTTCTAGTGTTTGAGAAGGTAACTGAGAATTAGATAGATTTGTATCATTAACAGTAGAGTTTTGGTTTGACAACTGAATCTTTTTTTTCGCTCTAAACTTCCACAACAGAATTCTTTCCCGATAATCTTCTGTAATTTAAATCTCTTCATCTAATTCTTCTGGTTTTAAAACACTTTAGATTTCAGAATCAGCTATCTTAAGATATTCAAACTTATCATTCAAGAGTTCTAAGTCTAAGCAAATTTATATCAACAGAAGACCTATCTAGTTCTGATTCTATTTTCTTAAGAATTCTGGTAATGGACGTTCTCAAACCACCTCTCTTTTTCTTTAGTTTAGTAATATCTTCTAGCGACATGTTTACTGAATCAAATATATAACATATAAAATCTTGAGAATTCAACGAAAGTGCCCTTCAAATTCAAAATACATAAAATCAAAAATATCAATCAATCTTCAATTAATTCGTTTTCTTCGCGGCACGGGATGCCAAAAAATATTGTTGTTATTAACAAGATAATCATTCTTAGAATAAAGGTAAAAAAGGCTTACCTTTTCAGTCGACCTTCTTTCTCGTTCTTCTTCAAAGGTATATCTGGGAATATTTTTATTAATTGCACACATCAAAGGCACTACTCATCTAAAAAAAAGGAGAGGCTTCTAAGATAATAAGATACGTTTAATTTACATTACTAACTAATTCCATACACGACACAGAGAGAAGATACTGGTTACATCTTTAACTCAAACGTCCATTACGAGTTCTAAAGTTCAGTTATAGTTCTGTTTCATTTTGATTGCGAGCATGCGCAAATCACGTGGTGTTTGGTAACAGTTTTAACCGCGAGATGGAAGCCATTAAGATGTTTGACGCCAGGAATTATGGATAGTAAACTCCCTCAAAATAGCAAATTTCGACGTTTTTAGAGTCGATCGTATCCACAATCGTGGAGGAGTAACTGCAATCGCCACTAGAAGATACCTTAAATGTTGTCAATACACTTTGCCTACATTAAATAGTATAGAAGCCTGCGCTTGTATTTTACACAGCAAAGGAGTCGACTATTTACTTATTTCGGTTTATAAACCGCCAGAAAGACCCTTGGACATCCTAGATTTGGATACGATATCCCGGCTGGGATATCCGACCATCATAGTAGATGATTTAAATTGTAAAAGCACAAACTGGAATTGCAGAGTGAATAATCATAACGGCATTATACTGCATAATTACATTATTAACAATAATATCTGCCTCTTTGCTCCAGCGGATGGTGTGCAAAAATTAAGGACGAAGTCGAAAAATTAGTATATCAGCTGAACGAAGAGGCAGAGCGGACAGAAAGACCAATCAGGAGATTAAGTAAGGTGATGTACGGTAGCACATGCGCAGATATGCAGGTAGACGTAATGGGGAAGTGTCTGAGTAGTATAAAGCATATTGTCGGTGAGATCAGTATTTCTGGCAAAGAGATTGCACGCCGTATAGCAGTTAAAATCACACCGAGTTGCTGCCTCAGCGAGAAATGGCGAATAATCAATCTGTTAGACGACATCTGGATGCTTTTACCCGAGGTCGAATCATTGGGAAGTTGGAGGAAGGCCGCAGTGTGACAAGTGTGGCTGCAGAGTTCTAAATTGCTCACAGCATCATTTCACGACTTTGGAGACAATTTCAAACTACAGGAACAGCTATCCGGGGGTTTAGTAGTGGTCTTCCACGAGGAACCACACCCGCAGATGACCGGTATATTGCCTTAAAGGCCAGAAGAAACAGGCGGCAGACAGCGGGATAAATCGCTAGACATACGACACAGGCGACTGGACGACCGATATCGCGTTTTACCGTGGCCAGAAAACTGCACGGTGGTGGTCTGTTTGCACGACGCCCTGTACGGTGTGTACCTCTAACGCCTGCCCATCGGAGAAGGCGTTCTCTGTGGTGCCGGGAACACCGGAATTGGAGAGACAATGAATGGGGACGAGTACTCTTTACAGATGAGAGCAGATTTAGTCTGAGTTGCGATTCTAGACACATACACATCTGGACAGAGCGGGGAACACGCAATAACCCCTTCAACATCATCAAAAGGGACTGTTTTGGAGGTCGCGGAGTTCTCGTTCGAGCAGACATAATGCTTGGTAGCCGGACCGACCTTCATATCTCCCAAGGAGGTTCGTCACCTGGGACTGCTATTGTAACGAGGTTCTTCTTCCTTACATGCGTCTTTTCACAAGGGCTATGGGTCCTCAGTTCCTCTTCATGGACGACAACGCTCCACCTCATCGCACAGTTACTGTCGAAGAGCTGTTGGAGAGTGAAGATATTGAACACATGGATTGGTCGGCAAGGTCTCTGGATCTAAATCCCGTCAAGCATGTACGGAACGTACTAGGGAGACCCGTGGCAGCATGTAACTTATCGCCAGTAACGATTCCGAAACTGCGATTGGTGCTACAAGAGGAACGAGCAGCAGTGTCTCAACAGCTCATTAACAACCACATATCCAGCATGCACAAATGATGTGAAACCTGCCTAGCAGTCAGGGGAGATCATATCCCCTATTAAAGACCGGATGTTTCTTGCTGGACACCCATCACAGGGATGTTTCGGCCTTCAGTCGCATTGCGGTCCATACTACTTTTTCAATAAAGCTTCTTTTTATCCCTCTGATTTCTCTTTTAGTAAGTGTTGCTTACATTACTCATGTCCTTGCGTATTGGGGATCTTACGGTATTAAATGTGTTGATTTGGAAAGCTTTTGTACAAAGTTATACTGAAAAAACCGTCTCGTCCTTAATTTTTGCACATCAGTGTATAGCACAACAACCTCTTCTTAAAGTGATTAATGATTTATCTTCGGATCACCTGCCGGTGCTCATCACCCTTTACGGTTAACGGCATGGACTTCCAGTAAGGACAAAAACAAATTGGGATAAATATCAACACGAAATAAATAACAGAATTACCACCTCCGCAAATTTAAACTCTAAAGAAGAAATTGATAAATCTATACATAGCCTGAATATCATAGTGCAGACAGCCCTGCAAAACGCCCAATATGTTAAAGATAACGAAGGCATTACTCTACCACACCATATTAGAAGTAAAAGAAAAGAAAAGAACAGGCTGAGAAAAATCGCGGAACGCACAAATAATCCCATGGACCGCCGTAATTTTAACCGATGCACAAAAGAACTTAGAGAAATCATGATTCAATATAGATCTGAAGCCTGGGAGAACTTCGTCGAAAGCCTCTCGCACACTGACTCAACCGTATGGAGGATAAGCAAAGCACTTAAAAAGAATGATAACACTATCGGACCCATCAAAAATAATAACCAGATCTACCACAACGCGGAAGACATCGCTAACATCTTCGCTAATGATTATGAGGCTCAATTTACCTTAAATCCTTTCACTAATACCAATGATACCAACGTAGAAAACCATGTTAAGGATTATCTAGCCGTCAACAATAACTGCAGAGGAAATCTGATCACACCTAATCAAATTAAAGAATATCTCGATAATTTACACTCCAAAAAAGCAGCACATTATGACGGAATTGGAAATCAAACTCCGAAGAAATTTAATAGAAAAGGAATTGTATTAATCACAAAAATTTTCAACGCCTGCATTAATTTTAAATATTTTCCCACTATTTGGAAACAAGCGATTGTAAGAGTTATTAAGAATCCAGGAAAGGACGGCTCTGTCACGTGTGGATACAGGCTAATCAGCTTGCTTCCTGCTCTGACGAAGTTATTCGAAAAAGTTATGGTAAACAGAATTAAAGATTTATAGAAAGCAATAACGTTCTTCAAAACTATCAATTTGGATTTCGTTCAGGCCACTCTACAGTGCAACAGGTTGCCAGATTTACCGAGAAGATAGGACATCACCTTAATAAGAAAGAAACATTTGCCGCCCTGTTCTTAGACATAGAGAAGGCGTTCGACAAAATATGGCATGCCGGACTCCTGATCAAAATAATCAATTATCAAATTCCTCCAAACATGATCGTAATTATCGCAGGCTACCTACATAACAGATCCTTCCAGGTCAAGATAAAGAACACACTCTCTGTCAGCAAAAATATTAAAGCAGGACTTCCACAGGGCAGTCTCATCTCTCCAATCTTGTTTTGCTTATACATAAATGATATGCCTGCAATACCTGACACCACTTTCGCCTGTTACGCGGACGACACTGCACTTGTGTGCAGTTCATTAAACCCGAACAGAGCTAAAGATAAGCTTTAAAACGCAATCAACATTTTAAATAGATGGCTTGGAAAATTAAGATCAACCCTACCAAGTCACAAGTAGTTCTTTTTAGATATAATCGGAACGAAGTTTAGAATATCACGGTAGATGGCATCACAGCACCCACTACAAATAACGTGAAATATCTTGGAGTAATTCTCGATGACAAACTCACCTTTAAAGCTCATATTAACTGCACCAGAGATAAAGCCCATAAAGCCTTCATGTCCATCTACACACTTCTCAATAGACACTCGAAACTTCACCTCAGAACTAAACGTATAATTTATTTACAGGCAATAAGGCCCATATTACTTTACGCGGCCCCCGTCTGGGCAGCCACAGCAAGATCTAACAGGCAAATTTTACAAAGATTGCAGAACAAATTCCTTCGCATAATTTCAGACTCACCATGGTTTGTTTGAAATAGCACAATTCATAACAGCATGAAAATCAAGTCCTTAGATAGCGAAATTCTGGTACATTCGCATAACTTTTTCATGAAATGTGATAGTCATGTTAACGAGGCAGTCCAGAGCATAGGGGACTATGACTATACGGTTATTCAAAGATGCAAGCGTCCCAGGACACTTCACCATAATGTATTATGGTAATGTAAATAGTGTATATATTTTCGTCATTATTTTCCTGAAGTTTTTCATATTTCACTTTTATATTTTATTATTATCTACTGTATTGTATATTTTTGCAAGTATATACTTTCATACTGCAATGTGATTGGACGACACGTTTGCGTCAATGTTAACTACGATTGGACGAAGCGCTATGCTCCGCCTTGCTCAGTTACATGCTACTACTTCGCTGCTAACTCATAATTACTCTGGATTTTCTATGCTATATTGCTATCAAGAAAGAAATGCTGCTATGTTTAAAATTGCTATTATGTGATATGCTATCCTACCATATGCTATATTGTTATTTTACTCTTATGTGATATGCCACTTACGACACTGTTACATGCTAAGTATCGCCACTGGGAGTCCTCAGCACTACAAGTGCAGAGGTATAATCCATTTATTCTATATTTATATTTTTATTTATGCACCCTTTCAGGATAATACAGATAGGTAAAGACTGTTAAGTCGAGTGCCTATTAAAAGAACGATGATCTACGATCTACGATAACCGCGACAGTTTCAACATTCATCTATCCTTCGCTGATGTATTGAGAACACGGGAGCAGGCACCTAGGCTGTGTAAGCCTCATCCTGGTTTGAATAGGTGGATGTAAAACATATCTTTTTCTAGTAGGATAAAGTAGATGCCGATTCGGAAAATCAGTTTTCCCGTTTGGTTATAATGTCATCTAAATACGAATAATCAACATTTATAAGTTGATTTTCTGAGAACTGCTCGAAGAATAATATCCATAGCCTTTTGGAAAGTAGTTGGGGCACCCATAAACCGAATCGCACGCCTAAAACTGTTATTTCCTACTTTACCCTTTTCCTCGGTTTTAAGATCGTCCAGCTCCAGCGCTGGAAACTTGGATTCTACATGCGTTTTCTCTGCCATGTCTAAACTGATAGCTGCATCTTGAAAGTTAATTCGGGCTCCCGCAGAATTAAGAAAATTCATGCCTAAAATGATTTTTGCATGCAAATTTTTCCACTACGAAAAAAATAACCTTTCGCTGCTCACCTTTTACCTGCACGTGGAGTGGCAACTTTCCTACGCAAGAGCAGCTTATTCCTTCAGCTGCCATGATCACTGCCATGCCTTCGGCGTTGGACAAATGATGGTATTTATAATATTGTCGAAAAATATTTTACCCAAATAACTGCTCGTTCACGTATCAATTAAGGCGATTGCCGGCACATTGTTCAATAGAATTTGTATCTCCGGTAACTCTAAATTTTTACCATTACTGTATTGACATATGATTTGGAAGGAATGTTTTTCTTCCGAGATCAGCATTTCCTCCCTTCTTTACAGCGTCCCTCAGAAGTTTAACAGCTTCGGTTTCCTTTCTTTCCGCCGCTGTTTATTATCATTTATCTCTTTAGCCAGAAGTCTTCCTGATGATTAAATTTTCTTCGGCTGCCGTCGTTCGTCTGTCCTAGACGTGCGAAAATATCTCGATTCTTGCCCGTATCTCTGCATGTGCGCATTAATGGAAATGCGGCGGCTTTTATACTTTGCCTCCAGCTTATATACAGTTTCCAGAGTCATCGGGTTTCGAATTTAGATGACATCTTGCATTGCAAGATTTCCAAGCGAATTTAGATGCTTTAACTGCACTATTCTTGGGATTATTCGCATTAGATGCTTGCGATTCATCGCATTAGATGCTTAACTTGCATTAGATGCTTTAACTGCACTATTCTTGCGACGGCATTTAAATTCTTGTGAATTTACAGATGAAATCTTGCGCTAGCAATCTTGGCAGGATGATTTGAATTGCTTTCTCGTCTGATTTTCTTCCGTATAACAATTTGACCACTTGAATTTTTCGTAGAATGAAGTTTGTGAGATCTTTCCCGCTATAAAGTTCAGCTTTCCAACTGTGCACTATTTTTTACTACTGGAATGGCTTTCAGGAGGGAGGCTTTGAAGTTTTCGTATGTATACATTGGTGTTCCCCGATCTCCAAGTATTAATTTGCCAACGCTCTTGTACCAGTTCAAGTTTTTGGTTCATAAATGTTGTTGTCGATCCTTTGTCATCAAATAGGAACTTGGCCTCATCGAAGTTCTGATGGTGTCGACAATATACCCAAATTAGTCCACAGGATTAGTTTGATTCACAGCTGCGGTTGAATTGGAAGGGACCATGTTAAATGTAGCTTTTTCCATAGTCCTACGCTCTGTTACTAAAATATTATTTCTGAACTCATTAAGATTTTGCATATACGTTATTTAAATTTGAATTGTAGCAGAAAATTGAAATCAGAAGGGAAAGGAAAGTTTCTTAAAATAAAAATAATTTATTAGTACAAAATAAGGTTTTCACAAGTGCCTAGAGTGCAATGGATGGCGGCCTTGTAGTTCACGCCTGAGTTAAGAAGCTTCACATCAATAACTTAATAATTTCAAGCTGAATTTGCAGCCTTAAAAGCAACACTGTTTCTCACTCTTTGTAACGGCAGCTCCAAAGTAATTTACGTAGATTCTCTATCAAATTTGCGGGCCATTCAAGACGGCAGCAGCATCCACTAGTTAGGACAATACAAAAACAGTCGTTATTGATTCCTGGAAGTTTGAGACCAAGGTTCAGTGCAAACAGGCCACACTGGGATCTTAGATAGTGAAAGACTCAGGGGATTGCAAAAACTTCAGCTAACAAATCAGGCATAAGTTGAATGAATTTGCCTCTTCCATTAAAGGAGATTAATTAATAATTCCAATTTCATTTGCCTCGTGCATTAAAGCTATACTTGGCAACGAACTGTTTAAACAGTCGCAGAACTGGAATCATGGAACACGGCCACTACAGGCAATGATGGCACAGCAGGCATCTTATAGTGTATTAGAATTTAATTAAAGATTCTTCGCAACTTACTTTATATATAACATGACATGGCAGATACATTTCCTACCTGCATCGTTTTGCCCTCAGAAATAATGACCTATGTATCTGCGGTAGCGTTGGCTATCCTGATAACCATTTTTTTAATTGCTCATATACTAAAATCCGTCACTTTACTGCAAGCCGAGCAGTAAAATCAGTGAGTAATAGTAGTTCGACCCAGATTCAAGTCCTTGGCGAACGGGTTAACTGCAAAGGAGTTCGTGATTTTCCCCCTGTGTAACAAAGATACGAAATTAGTTGCATTTAAAAAGTCCTCCATGAAGGCATCTCTGTCCAAAGGTAGATAGCTCTCGAGTAGCTTTGGCTCAATCAGTTAAGGAAACCATGGAAAATGATGATATTCGTCACCAATAACCGTCTTCACTTTCTATTAACGGATGTGATATCTCAAGTGATGAACCCCATCTTCCTTCATAATAATGCGTGGTGTTATTTATGGGACACCTGCGAGAGATCTCTTGCGACGGTGGCAATGGAAAGGAAGGTACAGGAACTCCCACCATACTTATCCTATGTAATAATTCCTAAATACTCATCAATATGGCAACCGAGGGAGCGGCTTCTAGGAAAGAAATAATCTGCTTTTACATTTCACGCCTAAACACTTCTTAGAATCAACTTTATAGGCAGAAACAAAAGTTAAAATCTAGAACCCATTAAGAAAGAAGTATGGAATAATTATCTGGTCCTAAATGCTACCTTTATATAAAAACATGCACGAGAAAAGAATATTTATACCAATTATAAATGTAAATAATAGAGGTCGTGGTATTTATTATAGCAGGCTATATAAAAACAATGTTCAACAACAAGCCGAAACACGGTTTTATTCAAAAAGAGTATTCTTTTTGCTCCCTCTTAAATGCATTTGTATAGTTTACACTAGAAATACTCTTCAAATGGAATGAATTTATCTTATTCACAACAAATACATTTAATTTCTTCATTTATAATTTTTAATGCTAATCGAAATATGGAAAAACATTGGCATGTCATTTCAGTAAAAGTTCGATTTTGTGTCAAAATACCTATATTAGAACAATGCTATATATAAATCTAATACATATCCTAAGTCTGAATTTCGTTAATCGGCCCGGTAGAACGAGAGATATAGAACTGCCTTTTTTTTTTTTCGCAGTGCACATATGTTGTAGCATCATTAGGTTATATCGGTACAGGAACATGAAAATTGTGCGATGCCCTCGACTGAGAACTGCGGACGTCTCAGATACGCGCTGAACTTGTTTCCAGTTATATCACGAAGGCATACGGAAAGGAGGGAGAAAATACGATTGGAGGTTTGGGAACCCATTCGTCAAATCCTGGTGGTGACAAATTATAATCCGAAACCTTTTAGTTCGGGCACCACTTGTAGAGTCTTTTAGAATTTTCTCGAAGGCAGGGAACTGAAGAAATCCGTAGTGCCTTCATCGGGATTCGAACTCCAAACCTCCCGAATGCGTGTTATATGTGCTTCTAGTTGCATCACGAAGGCATGAGGAAAGAAGGAACAAAATACCTTATAACTGATGAATATCGGGAAACTGAACTATTTACTAAAAAACGGAGAAATTTTTATCAGATATAAAAAGTTTAAAAAAAAACGCACCTAATTTACCAATTGAAGGAACTTTTGACCAATTTTAATAGAAAAAAATTAATTGCATATTAAGGAGATAAACAAAGATAGGTAATAGAATATTTGAATATACATAATATTTATATTGTTACGGATTTCATATTTATTTGGTTATTTATTTAGAATTGTAATTGAAATTACTTTATTTTCCCGTGCAACGCAGACGATTTTTGAAGAGAAAGCTACGTCGGAAAAATAAAAACAAAAGACTGCGTGCATTTAATATTTAATAAATAAATATCTCGTAATTACTGTTGCCATACAGAAAAATCTAGAAAAATCGAGATTGTTCTAGTGATAATTAAAAAGCTTATAAAAGCCGAATTGAAACACCTCATCTCAGTTGTAGTTGTAGTTGTAGCTGTGTAAAGCGAACTGCTGTTTGTTTACTTAATGCTGTAGCGATTTCGCTGTGAGATAGAATTAGTTTATCTGTTTTGTATTGAGTTTTGCTAAACGTTTCAGATATTGTGATATTGTGCGAATATCTCTGAAGAAATATTTCAGCATTTTGATTTATTTCTTGTGGAAAGAATAAACTTTCTTAACTTTTTAACGACTTGTGCATTCAATCCATAACGAACTCGTACGCATGCAACAATATACACTCTTAGACAAAAA
>KK113855.1:51085-174718 GCA_000611955.2 Stegodyphus mimosarum
GAGGACTTTCTCGCCGCATATTTAGAGTGCCACCATGCCGCACACACATTATACATTTACAAACAGCCATGCCTTCTCCGGGATTCGAACCCGGGCCCTTCGGTAGGCAGTCAGCATCGCTAACCACTATTTCATTTGGGCGGCGCCATATACTTGTTATGTAGATAATGAAAAAATGAGGTTTTTGATTACAGAGATATTTAATATGATTGTAAAAAAGGCAATTAAAGCCATATATCACTTAAAAACAATACATTTACAAACAGCCATGCCTTCTCCGGGATTCGAACCCGGGCCCTTCGGTAGGCAGTCAGCATCGCTAACCACTATTTCATTTGGGCGGCGCCATATACTTGTTATGTAGATAATGAAAAAATGAGGTTTTTGATTACAGAGATATTTAATATGATTGTAAAAAAGGCAATTAAAGCCATATATCACTTAAAAACAACGTGAAGCTTGCTTAGAAAATTTTAAGTGTTCTTTTTGTAATAGCACAAGTTATTTGCAAGTCTACTCCCCTGCACTAAAGTGCTAAAAATACTCTGCCTTTAATAATGTCAGAGTACTGATGGCTCTCCATCGATTCCGGTGGCATTGTTCACATTGTCTATTTTCTGTTTGTTAAAAATATCTCTAGATTGCAATTCAAAGTTAATTGTTTACAAAAATTTCATTGTATAGCTAGCTTCGGAATCGTTACATGCTACAGTTTTTGCACTTTAGTGACTTTAAATTCCACGAAATAATAAAGAATATTTGTGCAACGTATGACCTATTGTTCCACTTTAATCTGATATTAGTTTCATCAAGCTTTCATTAGTGGTTCTGTTATTCTTAAACTCTTCTAACTAATTCGATTTTTATAGAATTACTTATGGTTTAGCAGAACTTTATCGCGATACTAAAACAAAATCTCTTCTAATAGAAATTGAGCCCTAACTCTTTTCAACAATTTTCTATTGATCTGCGTATTTTAAAGTTTCCTACCTTTTGATTTACGTTCTGTAAGTACATTATTCTTTGACTTTTATCCAAAATTCCCCTCATTCCTGTTTGCGTCATATCATTAAAATTCCTATAGGAATTTTCATTTTATTTCAGTAGGCATAGCATTTTTTAGTATTTAATTTTAGAAGTATAGCTACTAAAATTATTTCGCCGGCAAACGAAGAACCCTTTCCATTATGAAACAAATAAATAAATAAGTAAATAAATAAATAAGTAAATAAATAAAAGAAAAGGAAAGAAAAAAGAAAATCTGAAAGGTTTCAAATTTTAAAGGCCAAAAGGGCCTTTTTTTTTGGCATTTTATGTGTTACCTTTATTTATTAAATATCATGTTCTTCGTACTTAAAATACAAAATTCAGTTCAAGAGCAATATCGCAAAATAATTTTAAATAGAGCATATCTTTAGAATTTCCGATACACAGTCTCACGCGCTGGAGATAAAAATGTTTTTCTGTACAACGTCGCCATTGCTCGTTTTGAAATCCTTGAGTTTGTTAATCAAAAATTCATTAAAGGTTTACAAAATTTAAAATGGATAATAAAACAAATTCCAAATTTCAAATTTGGGCTTCTGGGTGACAATATTCGCAGTAGAATTACGTCATTCAAAATTTGATGGCTCTAGGTCCCTTTGTTGCATCACAATGCGAGAAACATACCTACATTTATGCAGCTTCTTCATTATTTAATTTCTTCATATATAATACAGGGAGATAATATTTGGTGGCAACAATTTAAAAAGTGAAACGGACATTTAGAGTGATTCGACGCAATCACAAAACGAAAACAATAGTCCCTCAGGGACAAAGCCCCTTTGACCTAGAAAAAAAAAAGGGCGGAAGAAAAAAGAAAAAAACGAAAGGGAAAAGGAAACCTTGTTTACAAGCAAATATCATGCTTGATTTTCACTACGGTTCAGAATCCAAAATTACCCTAAAATTACTACAGAATCCCCACATCTGCATAATATACTTTTTATAAAATCCACATTTTAGTTCGAATATTTTATATAAGTCCCCTTTAAGCTTTCCCTCCAGCCTTTGCTGCACGTATAAGTAGATTTTCTGCTACAATACATACCAGGCAGTGAAGTTAAGTTTCAGGTAATATTCAGCACTACATGGTCTGTAACCTACACGAAAGTATACTTTCAAAACTTGTTTCCGCGCAATTCTTCTGTGTAGTCAGTAGCAATGTTTTTAAATATGCCATAGCTGTATTTAATATCAATCAAAACTTCATATATTACGTAAAAATTTGTGCCAATTGCCTTCCCTGTAATTTCTGCAGGTGCAATTGATTTTGTTCTGTTTCTTATTAATTTATTAAACGTCAGAACTCTTTTTAGAGCACTCGGAATTCTCTTTTAAAACAGTCTCTGAAAATTCAATGAAAGAATTGTAGTTGTAAATTAGTGGAAAAGACATTTATATGTTCAAAAGCTTCATCAGAAATTTTAAGGGTTTCATTGCTGACCAAATACCTAAACTTCCGAAAGGATTGCACGCGATGAAGTTGAGAGAGACACTATCAGTGAAATCCCTGAAATGCGTTGTCAATCAACCCAGTCAGTAGGAAAGAAACGTAATTCCTATATATGGATTCTGCAGCATCCTAGGCACTTCTCCCCATCAATTTATTCATGAAAAGATCTCTTATCCTACACTTAAACCTTCTCAAACCATTACCGGAAATCCTCATCGAAGAGAGCGATAGCAGAGCACATAAACGAATAAAGTATCTGTTTCTTGAAATTAACACTGCGAATGTTCATAAACGTATTTTTCAGTCTGTGAAGAAAAAGATTAATATTGATAATTTTTAAATAATCAATTTTAGTTCGAATTGTGCGCGATCAGTAGACGAATTAATTTAATTTGCAGCCTAATGTTGTTACATGTTCTATGAAATTATACAAGAACATGTTAAAATTTCTCCATATAATTCGAGAGAAACCGCGCTGTATAAAAGTTTGAAGCACTAAAAAATTCTAATTTGTTTTTTCTTTCAAACCAACTTTTGGCCATATGACTATAATATTACCTGGGAAATTACTAGAAAAGTAAGTGAGTGCCTGCAATAAATTGGATCAAGAAATTCTCCTATTGCAACTCCAGCCATACATCATCTACCAATCATCAAAAAGGCTAAAGAATAGAAAAACAGCACGATCAAATGGAATAAAAAACAAGTCGCTCAAACATTTGTCACCTAATGCAGTCATCAGCATGACTAAAATTAGTAATTCATGCTTACAACAAAGCTATTTTCCTGAAGAGTTAAAGAGTGCCATAAATATCACCTTTCCAATATCAAACAAATGAAATCTGACGTATACACCACATGACATCCTTGTACGGAATGCTAAATTATACGCATTTTTCTTGCATTTCATTATTGGATTGAGTTAAATCTACTTCGTCGATAGAGCATAAACCACAATACAATAAATGCATTCTTTAAAATTCACTATATTTGTTGACCATAGGGACACTCTGGCGCTAGGTTCCCTTAACAGTCTTACATCTCATTCATTTTATAACTCAGAATGCACAAAAATTACGTACATCATCTGAAGAATTATTTAATCGCTGCCACATGTTCTATTCAGGTATTATAATAAATCTAAGGCGATGTATAAAAGAAATTACGCAAACAAACAAACAAAACAATTCACAGAAATTCTCATTCAGTTAATTCAGTTCTCACTTCACGACAAGGCAGAAATGCATAAAAACTCAAAATATCTATATTAAAAATTACGAAGTAAATCTTAAAGTCTTATTTCCTCGAATAAATTACAGAATTGATTAAGCATGATTTAATTCGCAATAATAAAAGAAGGCGTTATCTTTGTTGTTGCGAAGCTTAGTTTCTCTAGATTAGCAACAAATCCACTATTATGCTAAGTTTCAAATGTACACAAATGTGGCTGCTATGGTAAAAATAATTAGGTTAAGCCGCACTTAAACAACTTTTAAATTGTTGATAATTCTACAAATATTGCATGTAGATTTACTAAAAGCATAAAAACCTTAACCGGAAAATAAGAACAACATAATTCAATCATTTTTAAAGCGAAAAATGCGCAATTTACCAACATATAAGAACAAAAAACTCTGAGCTCACTCAACCGACTAACAGAGTGGATATTTATAGAGTGGGTAGAAATTATTTCATCCAAGAAATTAGCTGAAAAACTTGATGCCTATGAAAACGTCCGGGGAAACTTTCCAAAAAGGCCTGTAGTAGAACGGCAGAAAGAAAATCACAATTCACAAACTCATAGTAAAGTGAGTTCAGATAATAAAAATAAAACTGAAAATAAATGGTCATCAGGGTTTAATTCGCAAAGCTGGTTCCACAGACCTAGAAGTCCATGTCCGGATGATAAATATGAAAAACGAACGACTCCACAATGTTATCAATGTGGAACCTATTAACATTTAAGACCTCAATGTCCAAAATTTAAGAATAGTACTGAATCTCCTGCGAATCTTAACAGAATAATGCAAAACCAGAGGATAAATTTATATTACCTTATACTAGTATGGGTTACGTGATGGTTATAAAATTCCTATATTAAGAGATTCAAGTGCTAGTATTGATACATTTTGTCGCAAATACATCACGCCGGAAATGGTGACAGGTGAAAATGTGTGGGTGCAACAACCATTAGATTTGAATCCAACCTGTTTACCATTGTCTGAGGTCGAACTAAATTGAGATCTCGGGCGAATAATAACCAACGCTGCCATTATTAGAAATGAACTCGACAAAGGAAGATATTTATTAGACAATCGAACTTGTACGCTGTTGAATGCACAAAGAAACGAACCTGATAGTCATCCTCACCAGGTTAATGCGGTCTCTACTAGAGCTCAAACGAAAAGAGAAATAGCTGAACGCGATGAAGAGGTCTTGGAACCGATGAAGGAAGAAAATGAAACATCCAGAGATGTTCTTGAAGAAGAAGTTAAATTACCGGAATTAAATATGGAAGATGAAACTCTCATGGAATTAGTAAACATTGACTCAAAAAAAGTTGCATGACTTCAGCATAGTGATAAGGAACTATCTAAAACCATCCAAGAAGTTAAAGAAGGTACATGTAGAAATGAGAACTATAGTCTAACAGGAAAAGATCTTTTAATTAAAAAAAGATAGATAAAATGGGCTTTGAAAAACAGCTTGTAGTACCTGAAAAACTCAAACCGTCAATTATAAAGATGTGCCACGAAGGAACTTCCGATCATTTGGGTTCAATAAGATCGAAGACAGGCTGGCTAGACATTTTTATTGGACGAGGTGTTACAAAGAAACCGAAGATTTTGTAAAACCTGTGATTCTTGCCAGCGCGCTGGGAAAGGAAATGGCAAAAAGAAGGCTCCAATGACATTAATACCAGTTATTTCCGAAATATTCACTAAAATAAATGTCGATGATGTTGGTCCGCTACTTATTTCAAAGACTGGAAAAAAATATATTATTACAGCTCTGTATATGTCGTCTAAATATTCAGATGCTGTTGCGGTGACAGACATTTCTTCACCATCTGTGATTGATACTTTCTTACAGATTTTCAGTCGTATAGGTTTCCCAAAAGTGATCCAAACAGATCAGGGGACCTCTTTTGTCAGCACTTTGACAGAGGAATTTTTGGAGCGTTTTGGCATAAAACATGTAAGAAGCTCTGTGTATCATCCGCAGAGTAATCCCGTTGAACGATTCCATAGAACGCTGAAAAGGGTATTAAGAGTAGTATGTATAGGAACTACTTCTGATTAGGAGAAGTATCTACCATCAGTTCTTTTTGCCCTCAGAACAGTCACACATGAAGCACTGGTTTTACTCCAACAGAACTAGTTCATGGGAAAAACCTACGAACGCCAGTCGCTTTACTTTATGAACAATGGCTAGAACCGACTGAAGAAAGAAATAATGTTGTCAGTTACGTTTTCGAGCTTGTTAATCGAATGAAGGAATGCCAAGAACGTACCGTGTAAAACATGAAAGAAGCTCAACAAAGGAGGAAAACATGGTACGGTCGGAATGCACTGAAAAGAGAATTTCCTGGAGGAAATTTAGTTCTAGTTTTAACAACAAATCGTCAAAATAATCTAGAGGTAAAATGGAAAGGACCTGGGAAAATAAAGGAGAAAATTTCAGAAACCAATTATGTTGTAAGTTTCGGGGGACAAAACGAGCCAAATCAAGTATATCACATTAACATGCTTAAACCATATTACAAAAGACCGAAAATGATTACTATGATAACTGAAGTGGAAAGCGACTTAGAAATGGACATACCTCCTTTACCTTCCAATCCAAGTATATTAAATTTCTCGGACATCATAGAGGATAATGATCTCGAGAAAAGGTTGAAACCCGAGCAAATAGATTTACAAAAGGTTTTATGGAAATATTCTGGTTGTTTGTCTAATAATCCTGGACTAACAGACGTAGTTTCTCACGATATTGAAGTATTAAATAACGAACCAATACAAATAAAGCCATACAGACTGTCACCATGACAGACTGAAAGTCTCAAAAAAGAAATTCAGAAAATGCTCGATCTCAAAATTATAGAGCCGGGAGAATTGGACTATACATCTCCCATGATTTTGATAGAATCTTCATCAAAGGATCCTCGGCCTTGTATTGATTATCGTAAACTCAATGCTGTTACTAAAACTGAATACCATCCTTTACCTAATATTGAATAACGTATCGAAACCGTAGCAAAAGCAAAATATATTACCCTATTAGGTTTATCTAGAGGCTACTGGCAAATTCCATTAACAGAAAGAGCACAGAGATATGCAATATTTTTAACTAGTTTTGAAAGATTCAGACCTCTACGTTTGCCCATCTGATTGAAAAATGCTCCATACGTTTTTAGAAAGTTATGACTGAAGTCCTAGCTGGATGCGAAGGATTCCCTGTACCACACCTGGATGACATTGCAATTTACTCAGAAAACTGGGAAAAGCACCTTAAAAACTTGATTCTGTTCTAGATAGAATACAGAAAGCAAACTTACGATTAAAACCATCAAAATGTAAGTTTGCACGAGATCCAGTGCGTTACATAGGCCATGTTGTGGGACAAGGACAACGAACTCCAGATGAAGAAAAGATCCTGGCTGTAAAGGTGTATCCTGCACCTAAGACCAAAAAAGAAGTACGTGCTTTTTTAGGACTAGTAGGGTACTATCGCCAGTACATACCGAGATTTTCGGAAATTGCTTCACCCCTCACTGACACTTTGAAGGGGGCAACTAAAAAAGGAAACATAGAATGGTTTGAAAAATGTGACCAAGCTTTTAAACATTTAAAAGAGTTGCTATCCAAAAAACCCATTCCTTATGCTCCCGACTTTCATAAAAAGTTTATTATACAAACCGATGCCTCTGACAAAGGCATGCATATAGTACTGTCCCAATTAGATAAGGAGCAACATGAGCATCTTATCTTGTGTATGCGAAAAAATTTACTAAATTTGAAAAGAACTATTGTACTACTGAAAATGAGTGCGCAGCCATCATCTATGCTATCAAAAAGCTGCATTTTTATCTTGATGGTCAGCAAGAATTCTTAATTCAAATTGATGATAATAACCCTTTGGTCTGGTTACAATCCAACGATAAATGCAACTCTAGATTGACGCGCTGGGCACTCTCACTACAACCCTATAATTTTAAGGTCATTCATCGCAAGGGATCTTTGCACAAAACCGTAGATATTCTGAGTAGAATTAAGCAATAGAATGTCTCTTAGTGTATGTAACGCAAGTTTATTTTATTTCATTTTATTTAATGTATGAATTTTACAGAACATTTCCCTTCGGAAAAAGTCTCTCCGTTGGGGGAGAAGTTGTAACAGTTTTAAATATTGTTGCTAATCGTTTGTACAATTTAAATAGACGAACATTAATATCTATCTGAATGGCAACGTTTTAAGCGCACGAAGAATATAATTATATTTATTTTAAAATATTTTAGAATATGTTCTCTTTTTTTGCTTGTATGTCGCAATTTTGAGTGTTAAATAAAGTTTTTGCTGTGTTCCATCAAGGAGTTTGCTTCATTTGCAAAAGAAGTATCACAAAGCTGCTAAGGTAAATATCGTTAGCTGAAGCAGCTAGGAAAAGGGTATAACAAAAGGGAGCAAGCAAGTCAATGAATATGCAAAATTAATGGAAACATTTTCCGAAAAAGGGACATCTAACAGAATTATGGTCTAACTACTCTTTGATCAGTCAGTTTCATACGAAAATGGAACTTCATGGGAAAAAAAAATTCATGCAAAACAGAATTTCATGGAAAGGTCGCATCCTCGGATTCATCCTTGACAGCAAGTTGACATTCCATAAAATTCTGCTTTAATGCAATACATGGATAAATCTTGTGAAAAAACGGCACAGTAACACGAAATGTTTCCTAAAAGTCTATGTAATGGAAAACAGTGGTGTCGTAATAAATTTTAGAAATTTTCGTAGTACATTATAATTTTGCTACCTATCTACGAATTCATAAAACAACGAAAAAAGTAATTTATCACGTTAGCTTGGTTACGGTACATTTCATTAGCGTTCAAAACCTTTCTGCTTTTGAGTTGTAATATTTGTGAGCATGAATTTTCAGAAAACGAAATCACTGCGATTTGTCAAATTCCGCCTAAGTATAGAACACAGTCATCAAAACGGAAGATTTTAAAATGTGTTACAAATAAAAATAAAAATAAATAAACAAATAAAATTTATTTTTATTTGTTTAATCTTTAATTTATCATTCAGAGTATAAGCAGAAAAAAAAACATCAGTTCTTGTTCATATTTTGCATACTCAGATGTTTACATTTTGTTGTAAATCTGACATTTTCTTATTCCATTTTATATTTCAGTATTTGTATTTGGCTCGGGGTGAAGTTCTTTTGTTGGATATTGCATACTTCTCCTATAGGCCTGGCGCTGTTCTAACAATTGGCATTACAAACTCGTGGGAATAAAATCCCTAGTTATACAGGAATTTTCTTAATGTTTTCTTGAACGACAGATGCAGAATAGCATGTGAGGAATAGAAGTTTTGCCTTGGGATGTTCACCATTAATGCATTTTCTCCAAGCCCTTTGCACGGTTTGCTGTATTTATCAATTAAGTTCATTCTGCGCTATCTTTTCTGTAATCTGTGAAGTACTCCTGTCTGAATACCTGTATTTATCAATTAAATTCATTCTGTTAATATCTTTTCTCTAATTTGTGAATTTCCTGTTTGAATACCTATATTTGAATTTCTTTTAGCCAACTTTAAGGTATATATGTATTTTCATCAAAGCATGGGAAAATGAGGAACACTGTCACTGAGTCGTTCCAAGCTTTCATAATGCATCTCTTCTTAAGTAAAAGAGCGCCCACCAGCGGCCGAGCGGTAAAGACGCTGAACACTGGTAGTTCGGTCCGAGGTTCGAATCCCGCGAACGGGCTGGCTGCGTGGGCGTTTTCATGGTTTTCCCCATGTGTAACGTGTATACGAGCCAGTTTCCCTTAGAAAGTCCTCCACGAAGGCATCCCTCCCTTTAGGCAGATAGCCCTCGTGTGCTTTGCCATAATTGAATAACCTAACCTAACCTAACCTTAAGTAAAAGATAAAAATACGTTTCATACTTTATGAAATGTATTTTCTTTACTTATTATGTGTGATAGCCATGATAAATAAAAAGTCATAGTATATGCTCGAAAAACTGTTTGGCTCAAGTGTTTAATTAATGCTTCCTTGAAAACGTGACATTTTTTTAGATTACATCATTTAAAAATATGTTTAAAGTTGTTTAGTTACCTATGTGGTTCTTTATATGGAGTTCATGGCAATATTACTTGTTATGTATGATATTTATGCATAATTTTATTTTCCTATGGATGATGTCCAAGATAAATTAAATGCTAGAAAAGCTGCAAGAGTTCGATATTAAAAAAAGTAATGTCAGTTCGAAATGAATGTCTTAAGTTAGAATGAATATTTTAAAATTTTATTTAAATGCTATGTTGGACTATTAGTTGGAATTCATGTCAATATTACCCATTTTGCATCACGCTTATGTATGATTTTATTTGCTAAGTATTGTAGAGACATTAGGATTTTTTTTTAAAGCAGGAGAGATGAAAAATGAGCAATGCAATCACCGGGACTCGAACCACGGACCTCTCGAATACGCGCCGAGTGTGCTGACCACTACACCACGAAGTCATGCTAAGAAGGTGGGAGAAATACCTTATAGTATGATAAATGTGAATTATTCTCAAAATTGTGTAAAACTTCAGTATTAAATAAAGTAACGTCAATTTGAAACGCATGTATGTTTAAGTTGGAATGGACGTATTAAAAAGCTTCGATACTCATAAAAAATTATGATTATACCGACTGGAAAAAATATTCCTAGTTGGGGAAAGAAGACAAGCTTTCATTTTCATCGCCGGACATTAATTCTGCTTGTATTCTACACTTCATTTTGAGTTATTCCTCATGGATCTGGCTATAATTCAAATTTAAATAATACATTACAGTGTGCATATTGTTCTACAATCAAAAGTAATTCGACTTCCATGTATCTTGTTAAAAAAGTTAAGGCTGTGTTAAGTTCAAATTTTGTAATTGTTATAATGCTTCGAGGTAGATGGCGGAATCATGTAAATCCACGTGAAGCTTTCACATGACGAAAATCAAGTTTTAGCTTATGTTTAGTGGCTGCACTAGTACAACTACTGCTCTTTTTGCATCAACAGCGAGAAGTAATTCAAGCTCTCAATACTTTAGTTGTACCAATGCAACTTAGTAGTAGTTGTACTAGTGCAGCATATCGGATAACGAAACGAGAGATATTTAACAGTAGAAACATTAAACTTTCAGATCTTTGTGTGACTTTCAAGTAGAGTAAAAAGAACATATTTATTTAGTGCCTTGAACATGTCAAATTTTGAACCTACAAAACAGCATTTTCGGAAAGTATTACTCTTCTGCTTTCATCTTAAGATATTTGCAGCAGAAAGTCATCGTTTGTTAGTGAAAGGATATGGAAAACATGCTCTGTCGGAAACAACACGCAGAGATTTGTTTCGACGATTCAAGGACCACGATTTTGAGGTGAGTGACAAAATGCAAGCGTTTAATAGCAATGGGGATGATTCAGAAACTGGATACAACATAAATTCATAGAAACAGACATTGTGAAACCATTTGCGAAGTGCTGCTTCAAAGACAAAAACAGAAGTAATTTTTGTATGAAACCATGGACACATCGTAGAGAGCTATCAACATCAACCTCAAAAAAGATATTCATCTCAAGAAGTATACTGTGCAACTGGTGGGATGAAGTCGGTGTAGTGTGCCACAACCTCAAAAAAGATATTCATCGCAAGAAGTATACTGTGCAACTGGTGGGATGAAGTCGGTGTAGTGTGCCATGAGCTGATGCAAGCGGGTCAAACAGTGAATGCTGAAAGCTACGAAGCGTAGTTCCTCAAGCCCGCAATATGCTCAAAGACACAACAAACTAATTCTGGTTCATGACAATGCAAAACAACATGCTGCAAACCGACTGAAGGAAACCTTGAAGAGTCTTCGATGGAACGTCTTATCACACCCATCATATTCATCAGACATTTTTCCGTCTGATTACCACTTGTTTCTGTCCATGCAGCATGGCCTTTCTGAACAACACTTTATATTTTTTAACGATCTCTAAAACTGGCTCCATGAGAGGATCACCTTAAAAGAACCTGATTTTTTCCATTTGTTACCCAAAAATTAGGAAAAGGTTGTAGCTGCCGAAGGACACTACTTTCAGTAAATTATCTCACACCATTCTTTAAAAATAAACATGTGTTTTCTGTGTAATAGATAACACGCACAAACATTAAGGTATATATAACAGCAAAAACTAATTCCCAAGCAGCAGATGTATGCTTCGTACTTCAGTAGCATTTCAAGTAGAATGAATTTCGCAGCACCCTGCGCGTTTGCTTCACCGCACAGTGGCTTCGATTCCAAAATCCCCTGCGGCGAGCGAGACTGATTTACATTATGTCTATGACAACTTGCCTTCTCCTATTGATATTCTTTGGTTAGACTTAAACCAAGATTACGTGTCTGAACGTCCAGGAATGTTCCTTCCAGCACAGCCTTAATGTCACAAGGACAGGCGTGCCCATTTCATTGGGCGTTAGTGTGTGCTAACAAGTTTTCTACAGTATCATCAAAAATAAATCAAGATATATAGACCTAGTCATATCATAGCATAACCGCCATATTTCCTATAATTTAAAAAAATTCACAAAACGTTTGCTGCTTATATTAACTGTGATTAATGCGTTAACCATTTAACAAGCAAATAAACTTTTAGTGTCTACCTTTTTCGGGAGGGGGGAGGGTAACCAAAGGGTTAAAATTGTCTCACCAGTGACAATTTTATTTCTGAAGATCCAAAGTATATCGTAATTTCTGAACACAAGATAGTTCTGTCCGGAGTTTAAATCTAGGCGAATGGACTGGCTTCATGGTTTTGCCCATGTGTAACGTGCATAACAGTCAGTTTTCCTTAAAGCGCCGTTAACAATGCATTCCTTTCTTTGGTGGATACCACTGTGTGAATTGCTGTAATCAATTAAAAAAAAGGTTGTAAATTATACGTGTTAAAAGATATCTTCTCATGTGAATGATAGGTTGAAAATAGGTGCATGAGATCTTCCGATAGCCACTGCAAAGATCTCTTAATAAGCTTTTGATAATGAGTTTAGTTGAAGAGTTAAAACATTCCTCATAATTTATTGCTGACACTACAACAAAGAAAACGCAATTTAATGTAATAGTGACACGTCCACAATTTGTTTGTGGAAGATGACTACAGGTTTATCTTCCTTTAATTGCTGATTCTGAGCATATACTTCTAATTATGTTTTTCACTTGATAAGATAGAAACTTTTAGGTGAACAGTTTCAGTACTAGAAAAAGGAAGAATTTTGAAAACATAAAATTGTTTTCATACGTATGCTGTATAGCAAAACGTCTATCTAGAAAAATGTTTTGTAACAATGTTGTATGCAATCTACTGCTTTTAGCTGATTATATATTTTTAGATAGTGGCAGTAAAAATGATCGTTGTTTTAAAAATCTCTTTTTCCCGCCACTTTATCGCAGGTTCAGATTTCAAAATAATGTTTTAGTGGTGCCATCTATGAAATAACTAACTAACTAAAAGCATTATATTGCATATTACATGATTAACAAACAGTTGCTATGTTTTAACAAATTAAATTTTTAAGTGCAAAATTTGTGAATACATTAAAATATAAGTTTACAGTAATACATTAAAATAAGCTAGGTGAATTAAGTTTGCTCTAGTATATTAAAATATAAGTTTACTTTGACAAAGATATATAATTTCTTAAAATTTAATTTAAATTTTAGGAAGCAGTTGTTCCTAACTCGGTTTTTATCTCTAAGAAAGGCATACTTGATTCTCCGCAATGTCAGAACCATTTTACTTTTAAGCGCTGAAAACTGAGCTCATAAAACTTGTAAAAAGTCTATAATTGAAAGTACATGCACTGGATATGCATGTAAAACATTAAGGACAAAGTAGAGAAATTAACGTAACATTGAAACAAAAAAGTGGAATCGGCTGAAATATTATCAAGACAGAACTAAAATCAAATACAGCATGGTTTGTGCATATGCACAGCATGCCAAACGGTGGGTGTATAGGAAAGGTGTAAAGCATAAGTGTGGTATTTTTTCAACATTTCAGTGAAAAGCGACCATGTGCCATTGATGCCTATTCATCAGAGATATTGTTTTCTGTGGTATCAAGAATATAAGAATTAGGTAGCTGCACAAAGACATCAAGCACTTAGTGATACTGGATTCTAAATATTTATGGAAAGCAAAAACACACAGTCCTCCCTCCAACATTACCAAAAGACACCAGTTTACAGGTCGTGAAGTTCTTGTGCTAGGAAACATGCTGCTCAATGGCTGTATGGAATTCCACGCGTTTTTAAGGAAGTTTAATAATTAGTAACTGCTATAGCACTGAATTCTCCTTCTTCATGTGCAGCCTTTCCAAGGTGTTGTGGGTTCTGAGTTCTTCTCCGTGTGACATCCCATTGTATAACAACGTCACTAAGGTGTTGAAGTAAAAGGATATTCATTTGTACAGTCCTCAGATCTAAGTATAATCAAGTATGTATGAGATATTTTTAGGGTGTGCCAGGCAGCATGTCGCAAGCTACCAACAACAATGCTTCAACTGAAGCTGATGCTGCAAAAAGAATGGACATTAAAAATTTCATTGACAACCTCATATGAACAGACACTGCTCATACACATTACAACCCCTACCAACAAATGCATTTTCCTTGCTTGTTTTGTGTCAAACAACATTTTTGTCCTTTGTCCCGCTATACAAGGAATTCCCCTTTTTAAATTAAAGTTTTTAGCATCCTTTGGATTACTTTCTTGGTCAATGTGTTCTACTTTTTCCATAGCCATATATCTTGATGATATTATGGAAACTTTATATTACTTTGAAACACTGTAGAGTGACGTTACATAGGAAAACTTGTTCTATCCTTAATTTATGCACACTTTACATGCGCCTTCTAGCAGTCAAAAAGCCTTAATCGTCTTACATTAATATCACGTGTAAATCATAAACCAATACAATCCAATATCATACAAAACACTTTCCTTTATAACATATGCCTCTCAATTTTAAACACTGTATTGCTTTATTTAAACAATGTGTGTTCCAAAGAAATTTAATAATATTCTACGAATTCACGTTTTAAGCATCCAAACTGTGATTAAAAAAATCAAAACTGTAGTTTAAAATAAAGGCAAAAACTGAAGATAGTGAACTTATAACATTAGGTAAGTTAAAATGAAGGTTGCTATTTATATTTCTGGCCATAGCAACAGTAAGTGTTGCTAGGCAACCGCAATCGAAAGTTATATATTTTTAACCATAATTTCTTCAGACCGTTTTGCCATTTTAACGTGATTTCTGTTGTTTACAGTAAATTGGAAAAATGGAAAAAAAATGGAACTGACTCGTACACATTTTCGTGCGATTATTTTTGTTAACTTTCAAGACAAGAATGCTTCGATGAACTTAAATTCTTTAATCAGAGATAAAGCACCATCCTACAGCACTGTAAAAAATGGTATCACGAATTCCATCGTGGTCGACGTTCGCTCCAAGACGAATTCCGTGAAGGTCGTCCAAAATCGATTGTTGTAACAAAAAATATCGATGCTGTGAGCGAACTGATAAAGCAAGATCGTCATGTGACGTTCAATGAGAGCGGGGCATCTTTGGGCATTAGTATGGGCAAGCATCAATAAGATATTAGATCAATATTTCGCCAGAAAAAAGATTTGTTCGTGTTGGATCCCGCACAATCTGACAAAAGCTCAAAAGAAGGATCGCGTCAATTGATGCACGGAAATGTTGGAAAAATAGTTCAAGGTGCATCAAAGGCTGTGTATAACCTCTACACAGGCGATGAATCATGGATCTATGCAAATAAAGGCCGAAACAAAACAGCAGTCGACTTCCAAACCAGCGGGTCTTCCAACACGAGCCAAATCCAATAAAAGTTGTTCGCGGAAGAAGAACATCGAAGTAAATGGTTTCTTCGTCATTACCGATCACATGGCGACAGTGGCGTTTGAGCAACGCAGAACGCTCCGAATGGTAAACGGCCATATGTTTGCCAGAAGTCATCGAAGAATTTCGGAGAAAGCAAAAGAGACGAATCATTCTTCATCATAACAATGCGAGCACTCAAACAAAGGGATTTTTTACAGGCCCAAACATCGAATTGATGGATCTTCCTCAGTACAACCCTGATTAGGCACCCAACTTTTTTTTTTATTCCCGCACATCAACAATAAATTACGTGGTTAGCGATTTGTGACACCTGAAGAAGCAATTGATGCATTCAAAATGCATGTTTTGGAGGTATCTGAATCGGGGTGGGAAAAGTGCTTCGAAACTTGGTTTAACAGCATGCAAGAATGCATTGATCTTCATGGAAAATATTTTGAAAAACAGTAAAACCAATTTCAATCATAAGCATTTGTTGTTCATTATTAGGTCAGAAATATAAATAGCAATCCTCGTACAAAGCAAAATATAAGAAAATTTACATGCTACTGACTAATAGCATACATACTTGATAGTTATCCTTTACTAATTGAAAGCACCTTCTTTGTTTCTGAAAGGAACATAGAATTTTGAAAATTGAATGTCGGTCATTTGGATAAAAACCAAAAAACATACTGAAGCAGTGCATTTGAATATTTTTACTTAAAGCTGTTTTAATACTCATATATCAGTTTTATTCATATTAATCGCAACAAACTGCAAGATTCTTAATTTAATACTGATTTATTACAACACTTGAAAGGAAAAAATACTGATGAACCCTAAAATTTTATAAAAGAAGCAGATTGTTGTTCTTGGAAATTTCTCTTCCATATGATCCAAAGTATACTCCTCAAAAGTGAAATTGCAACATCAAGAAAGAATGCTCGTAGCTTCATGCAAATTGCAGGATCGAAAGTTATACGTATGCAAATGGATATGCAAATGATTAAAAAAACATACACATAAAATCATTATAAACCAATTTATTCAGTATCTAATGTGTCCACTTCGGGCAGCGATACAGGCCGCAATCCGGCGAGGCATGCTATCAACGAGTTCATTGACGGTTGCCTGAGGTAGCCTTTGTCAAGTCACATCCACTGCTGTACGCAGATCATCCAGGGTTTGTGGCTTGGTCTTCGGTTAATGTCACGTTCAATGACATTCCACATGTGCTCGACGGGATTCAGATCTGGAGAGGCTGCCGGTCAGGGTAGGATGTCATATCCGGTCAGGCTGTTAAGTGCAACATGCGGCTTGGCACTGTCTTGCCGGAATACCGTGTTGGATGCGCCCTTCAACCAAAGCAGAACCACAGGCTCCACAACTGCGCTTCTTAACGGTCCGCCGTCAAACTGCCGTTAATGTGTACTAGGGGCGTCTTGCGATCAAACATTATGCCCGGTGCAGGACCGGTGTGAGGTTCGGCGAAATGGGCTGTTTCATAGCGTTCTCCGGGTCGCCGTCATTCCTCCACAGACAGAAACGAGATTCATCCGTGAACAAAACTCGATGCCATTCGATGGTCCACGCACTATTAGGCCGACACCACACCAGCCTTCTAGCCTTGTGTTCAGCAGTCAATGGTATACCTGTGGCTGGTACCCGTGCACATAAGTGTACTTCATGCAATCTGTTGCGTATAGTTTGGGTGGACACAGATCCACCTGCTCCTGAAGGCAACCGGCTTCGGATGTCACGTGACGTGGAGAAAGAGTCTCCAATAGTTGACCACTGATTACGTTGGTCTGTGCGCTCTGACGTGCACCTGTGCGCACCACTTCCTCTTCGACGTGCATGTACACCTTCCTGAATCCTCGTGTGACACAACGTTGGATGGTACTCACGTTGTGCCCAACACGAGTGGCTATTGTGGGCAGCGACAAAACAAGTTCACAGAGTTCGATAATACGGTCACGTTCCCCGGTCGTTAACTGATGGCACTGAGCTCGCCGACGTCTCAGAGGCATTTTCTATGCTTTTTCTAAAGTCTCCAATGCTCCGTAAACCCTCAGATGCTGTTTATGAGAAGGGGAAGTGGCTGACCTTTATAACCCGAATATACGTACCACGTGATCCAATGCGTGAGCAAGTTTTATCATTGGCATATCCACCTCATAACTCTCGTTCCTGCAATTTGCATGACGCTACACGCGTTCTTTCTTGGTGTTGCAACTTCACTTTTGAGAAAAGTATTTACCAAAATATTACTGTGAGTATATACACAGGAACATTATCACATATTTTTTTTTAATTTCTTCTTTCTTTTATTTTTTTAAAATTTTATTTTTAATCTGCTTTCATCTGCTCTAAGTACAAGATTTGACTTCAAATTTTCTTATTTACAAAGAGTTACTAAAGTTGTAATAATTATTACAGATCTTGAAAAAATAATGTGGCATGTTTGTTTTATTCAGGATCAACAGTGACACTTTCCCAATACAGTTTAACACGTTTAAGCCATTCTTTCCAGTAATGTTGCATTGCATTTTCATTAATAAAAAAACTTCCTGCTTTCATTCCATTTTCATATGCAATTACAATTAAACCTTTATTTGCCTGAAAAGACCATAAAAATTATTTAAAACATTTTGTATCACAATAACAGGAACGATCAATTTAATTTATTAAAAAAAATACAGTAGAACTTTGATAAATTGAAATTTTCAAAAAGTTGAACTTTGTCAGTAATGAAAAGTGTTAAAATGAATGTTATCTTTAAAAAAGAGACTTATACTTAATTGGCAAACAGATGCCATCTGAAAGATTCTGCTATTCAAAGAGATTTAAAAAAAAGTAAAAACAAAATATAAACTTAAAATTGCACAAAAAAGTTACCTTATTTTAGTTTAAGTTTTGAACAAAACTCAAAATAAAATAAGGTAACTTTTTTGATTTCAAAGGCGATCAGACACAGGTCTCTTCTTCAAAAGCAAAAAGACTCACACTTTTTTAGGGGGGGGAGGCAATTTTAAATTTTAGATTGATGTATTTCTCAGCCATATGATTATAAAGTTAAAGCTTTCTTATAATGAATAGTTGAACAACTATACATAATTAAGGATAAAAACATAATTAAATAAATTTTAAAAATCCTACAATTTAATTAATAAAGCATCATGTATAAAGAAATATCTGCTTCTGAGTTTATGATTTGATACATAAAATTAAAACAGAAAGACAAAAGTAAGCAAAAGATTTTTATTGAAAAAATTATTATTATTATTCTAAAATAAGAATCTGTTGTTCCATAAACATTAAAAAAATCACATAAAATGGAGATTCAGGGGTCATCAAATTTGACTTTTTAACAATGCATTTATTCATCTTCCATGTTTCTTAACAGCATATTTTACAATTAATCTAATTTAATTGATATCTAAATTAGAAAGTTTACCTTAAAAATAAATGCATGCGATTTTATGACTAATATATATGAGAAAAAAAGAGATTTTTTAAAAAAAAAAAGGTCTTCATACTGCTTAGAGGAGAAGAATGTCTCTCTTTATGACAAAGGGATTTATTTTCACAGTTTGATCGATAAAATGGGATGACAATATCCTGTGAATAACATATGACAGTTTTCATTTTCAAATTATTTTTGCTATTTTATCATGTTAACACAATTTGCAATTTAGGCCATAAATAATAATATTTATTATATATATAATAAATCATACATATTAGTAAAACTAGCCAAATTTCAAAATTCACATTAAGCAGCCTGAAAATTTTATATCATCCACTGATCTTCTTGCAGAATTATCCGAAAGAACTTCTTCAATACAATGATTAAAGTTTTACATATCCACAAATAGTTTCTAATTTTGGATAATGATCTGAATTTTAATCTCTGTTTCTGAACATTCAAAGCACTTAATTTTTTATTTCCTTCTGTTTGTCAACTTCATCTCGTATTTTATCTTCATCCATTAGAAAAAGTACTGACCTTTACTGGTTTTTCGAATGACTTTACTGAACAGGGTTATTCAACAATATATGGCAAAAATGTAAAAAGCAGGTAGATAGCAGGGCTGTGGAGTTGGAATCGGAGTTAGCCAGATTTTGGGATAAAAGGAGTCGGAGCTGGATGTCGCTAAAAACACATTGACTCCTACTCCAGTTTTTATTGGACAGTTTCAATTTGAAATGAAATTAAAGTGAACCGAAGAAAAATTTAATGGCAAAGTGAATTATTATTTTTATCTATGGACTATACACATTAATAACATTTAGTTATTTTCCATTTGATTGACATATTAATAAATAAATATAAGGGAGAAGGATGGATGTGATATTTGCCATTATTCATTAAACAGATTTATTTAGTTACTTCTTCAGCTCATAGATGGCATTATTGTAGCATAATTCACAACAAGAAATAGGAGACTATTCCTGCAAAATGCAAATCAAATGCTACAGATCTCATTGTTAAATTTAGCAATAGCAGTAAGGACTCCCAAAAGTGAAGCCATTCTTAGCAGGCGAGCAGGAAAAGGAGCAATTATTGATCAAACAACGTGATGGGGAAGTACATATTTGATGATAAAGAGGTTGTTAGAATTTTAAAATTTTTAGATGACGTAGATAACCCTAATGTTTCACTAATAGAATGACAGAATGATCTTGCAGTATTGGAAACTCTTCTTTCTACACTGTATACAACCACAAAAAAGGTACAATCTGAAGAGTTAACAGGAGGCGAGAATGGAAGAATGTGATGTTTGTTGTTTCCGAAATGGAGGGCTTATTGCAGAAGGAATCAATTCCTCGATGTGCTAGACAATGAGATCTTGCTGGGTTCACTATACGTTGTTTGAAAATATCGAATTTTGTTCGATGACGAACAAATTAAAAAGGCAAAGAAAGCCATCTATGAACTTTCACTAAGAATGAAATTGGAGTATTCAAATTAAGACAGTTAGACAACAAACATTGCATCTGAGTCTCTATCATCCTCTTCCAATGATGAATTAGATTTTGAGAAATATTTCGATAATATTGAAAAGGCTAAGGCAAAGCGAATGAAAATACAGAACCAAAAGACTTTAGATATAAAAATGAAAAAATACAAACAAGATTTCTGTCGAAGTCTTTAGAATTCCAGGAGTCAAAGCCGGAGTCGGTCATTTTCCCTACCGACTCCACAGCCCTAGTAGGTAGACGGGACCCCCTCCCCCCCCCCGCAAAAAAAAAGTTGATTTTGTACCGAATATGGGTTTGGAAATGGTAGGTTCAGGTGGCATAGAGAAAGTTTCAGCAATAAGTAAAAGAGATCCACTGGCATAAATCCCCATTTTCCATGTGAATTTTGGGTGGCATGCATCCCAACATAAATCAGGAACTTACCAATATGCATTTTATTGATGGGGCTGCAAACTGATATGAAACAGCTACTCAAATGATATACAGAGAACAGTTCCTGAGTACTTTCATTCCTGTTCTTGTTCACAGCTCCCATAGATAAAGTGCATGTCGATGAGCTCCGCAATTGCATATTAATACATAACACTGAAAATTCATATGGGGAATGATGTTTAACATCAGCAGACTACTTTTACCTAATAATCGTAACAGTGCCACTCTCAACCTAACACACCACTTCCGTATTCACATTTCATTACAAATTTTTCTTCTCTCAACCACTTCTACATTTCTACCCCATATTTTTTAATCACCCTGTATTTATCTTGGGTCATTCAAGTGTTTAATAATAATTTAATTACAGAATATTTTGAAGCATGGAAAGCAGCTAAATCAAAAGGAATAAAAAAAGACAAAGAAAATACCATCACCAGCCATTCTTAGAATATTAAATTTATAACTCTAATATGGTTAAGCCCCATATCTGCTGATTCAGTATCCCTAGTTTCAGTTAGTTATCCATAGTTCCACAAAGGTGAAACAAAGAAATAAGGATTAAATAAATAAAAAAAACGCATATGCTGTAGGTTTAAAAATATCAGCTGAGTAATAGCATGCCATAATATACCTTCTCGTGCCATCACCATAATCATTTAAGATTGATGTAACTAAGTATGCGGAAAGGCAAAAGTCACCACGCATTTTAAATTCAAACAGTTTGCTGTTCTGTTCAGGCTTTGGGAATATATCTTGACTTGATCAGAAACACATTGGCAAGGAATTACAGCTATCAGTGTTCACAGAGTATTTGATTTACCTTTATTTCCATCTCAAATTTCAAAGTTTTAAATTTGCCCTAATCTTGCTTCTAGCACTTCTGCATTTTCATAACTGTTGTGTCATCAAAGTTCTTCTGCTCTTATAATTCTTATTTACAGTAATAAGGCCCTAAAATGTACGAATAATGATATCACTATTACTTAGAAACTGTTATGCTACGCACAGTGGGCCAATGAAGTAGAAACTAAGATCAATACTTTATCCGACCTCCTTTTGACGGATAACTGCTCTTACTCATTTGCGCATCGAGTCTACATACTTTTGGAGTGCATTTACGTCCAGATAATATCATGCATTAGCTATGCAACTTTTTAGATCTTGTAAATAAGATGGAAGAGGAGAGTGCAGTTGAATGCGTCTTCCATCATATCCCACACATTTTCTATGTAGTTAAGATCCGGGCTAGGCGGTGGCCAAGGAAGGTGTTGAAAGTCCGATTGATGTCCAACGAACCAATTTTGAACCCTTCTGGCAAGATGTATAGTTGCATTATCATCCATGAAGTATCAGTCGCCATCAGGATAAAAATGCAACATTGCTGGGTGCACTTAATCTGCTAGTATATCTAGGTATCTCATGGTTGTTTTTTTACCCTCATGAGGAACACGAGCGCATCACTTCCATGTCAGCAGAACATGCTCCATATCATGATACTCCCACCAGATCCTTGCACAGTGCGAGTAAGGCAAGATGTATTCAAGACTTCATGGGGTTTTCTCCAAATTCGACGTCTTCCATCAGTGCAAAATAAGGTGAAGCGTGATTTCATTCGACCACATTACCCGTTTCCAGTCCTCAGATGCAGAGTGTCTTCTTTCCCGACACCACTGCAAAGAATTCTTGCATGTAGGACAGAAATAAATGGTTTTCTCACAGGCACCCGACTATGCATTCCTATCCTCCGCAATTCTCTGCGCATGTTTCGGGATGAAATCTGTTGGGGACAGCCTTCGTTGACGATCTGTGTCAGTTGAAGCACAGTAGAGTCCCTGTTCTGTCGTACAATTCGGCGGAGACGCCGCCGATTACTCTATTGGAAAACTGCGCTCGAACCACAGTTATGTCTTCTAGAGAAGGACTGTGGGTTCTGAATTCAACTTTTGAAAACCTTTGATATAGCTGCTTTTGAGAACCCAATGAGATTTGCTGTCTTCGAAATCGAGGCCCCTGCTTAACGTGCACCAACAATAAGCCCTTTCTCAAATGGTGAAAGATCTGCATTTTTTCCATTTTACTTCATTTATCGTGAAAAGCATTCTAACCACATGCAACCCACGTCATAAAAAGAATTTGCATACTTCATCCCTAGCATGCATTCAAATGAAAATCTCAAAGGTTTCTAATTCATTGGCCAGCGAGTGTGTGTATTCGTGCAAGGGAAAAAAAATATTCTTATTTGAACTACCCTATGAAGCAATATATTTTTCTTTTTGGTACAATACAAGCACAATATTTCTTAATTTTTAATTAATATTCTGAACATTACAGAAAGTGGCTAAACTTTGTGTGTCTGTAGGAACTAGGAACCATATGTATTACAGCAAGCTCAGGAAGACTGAAAAGCTGCAGATGCATAAATCAAGAACTACAACTAAGCATTTATGCCATTTTAAAAGGAATAAAACAATTTTTGAATAGAAAGAAATGTATCAGATAATTTGCTAATGATATTGCATTTTATGATTAATGTACTTACTCAGTATAAGCATGCATAAATAAATAATTCATATGTTCTTGCATTGCATTTGGGAAATTAGTATCAGGGTTGCCACTCAAACAGGAGAATGAAATTCCCTGACTTTTCCAGGTTTTCCAGGTGTGTTTTAAGAAAATTCCAGTCTATCCGCGTAGTGCAGTTTGGCTGTGCTAAGCGATAAATTAATTATGGCCACTTGAAAACACAAAATTTGCCAATTACATATGACTTATAATCTCCAAAGAATTACTATCTTAACTATAATAGTTGTTTTCATCACTGACGATTGAGATTAGACTTTGTCCAATCTGGATTAAAAAATAACTTTTTTTGCAGATATTTTGGTAAACGAAAGAAAGAAATCTATTTAATAATAGTTTTTTATATAAATTCAGGTATTTTATATTTATTTAGCAGCATACATAAGCAAAAAATATGTGCATTAAATTTCGTGATGTTATGTCATCATACTGCTAGAATTAGCTTCAGGACTATGCTAGAGAAGAAATTTGAAAGTATTATTTGCATAAATAAATTTAGAGGGAAGAAGCAACATTAAATGATAAGAATAAACATTAAAATAATTAAAAACTGAACTACAATAATCAACGATATTTTGGCGAACATAATTATATTAAATGGTTAGCCTAGATGACTGATTACTATTTTTTTTTATTTTACTGCAAAATGCAAATAAGACATTTATTAAAAAGGAAAAAAAAAATGTTTAAAAGATTTTGCGGTAAAATCCTACTACTATACGCTACGGCCTAGGCCCGATTTTGAAAATTGCTGCCATCACCAAAATGGCCCGTTTACTGTTCTTCACAATGCCGCCAAATCCCGTGTGTACCGTACATGGAGGTTAGAATAGTAGAATACATGGACGCTATTTTAACCTCCATGGTACCGTATACTATGATTAAACCGATTTTGTTTTATACAAGAATGCGTATTTTCTGTAGTTCAACATGCACTGCACATGCACGTTTCTCGATTCTAAACCAAAACTACTGGAAACTTGCTTTGCCTTTCTAAAAGACAATCTGATTGGAAGTGCGAAAGTTGGCTCTATGCCAGCTGCCCGTATGACGCTAACGCGCGTCAAGAAAGAAATCGCTTCCAATGTCGGCACAAAACTCGCGTTTTTTGGGGTGATCGCCGTATAAAATTCCCTGACTTTTCCAGATTTTGACTAAAATATTTCAATTCCCTGACTTTTCCCTGAATTTTTTGGTCAATTTTCGAATTCCCTGACTTTTTCCGGTTCTCCCGGTTTTCCAGGTAGCGTGGCAACCCTGTAGTATGTTCCTAATGACACACAAATTTTAAACTTTCATTGCACTGAATTTCTAAAAGACGTAAGTTTGCCATTTCTTCAGATTCTCCTACCCCAAATTATTCTAATTATCAACCGATTTTAATAGCAGTGAAAGAAAAAACCGCACTTACAATAATATAAAAAGGTTTTAAATTTGCTTGAAAAATAACACAAGGATTGGGAAAAATTAATAATGGATTTCAGTTGTCTTAATTCTGAAACAAGTAGAGAATTCATAGAGAATGCTCTATGAAAAATGTGCAATTCAATACATGGAAATTATTTAAAATAAGCTGCCAATTTAGTCAGGTTTTTGCAATAAAAGTAATGGTTTAATTATCTTTTACGTTTAATGTAGTAACCATCATACAGATATAAAAGCTAAAACAAAATCATTTAATTAATTCATTAAACATAAATTAATCTTTACATGGATTTTATAATTCTTTTAACGCAAGTTACAGCTAAACACATTCATAGGGCCATTCAATATAATTTAGTGTACAATAATAACACATTGCGTTAGACATGCATATCATTTTCTCTAGTCCCAATAACCTTTTATATAAAACAGGCAAATCGACAACCTTGTATTCGGCGTAGATTTTGTAAAATCCCAATCGATTTTGAGGGCAAAACGGGTCCCCCTTCATCAGGTGCAAAAAATTCTGCAAAAGTGAGAAAGCGAATGTCGATCATATTTATACCCACAAGCGACCAGTGAAAGAGCCGATAGCGCCATTTATTGGCAGAAATAGTAACTAAAAATGGAGGGCTAAGTTAGTAGAATTTTGAAGGCATTAGGCAAGACTGGATTGGAATTGAAATCATAGACTAAAGAGGATAAATTTTTGTGAATGTGAAAAGCTTCAAGAAAATACAATTCCCTAATAGAACCAACTTTCTGGATAATTTTAGCAGAACTAAAATTAAAATTGTGATTGAATTTCCAACTATGATTAGTTATTGAAGATTTGTTAATTTCGTCTTTTCGGACGTAAGATTCATGTTTTTTTATGTAAAACTTAAATGCTCTTTTCATTTGGCCAATATAACTTACCCAAGAATTATAGTCGGAAATAGAATCGTTAAGAGCTGAACCTCGGATTTTATTTATAGGCGAGAAAACAACTTGAAAATTAAATTTGTGTTAAATCAGTGTCATTTTTGTAAATGATAGAAGGATGAAATGGAAGCAAAACAAGGTTATTTATCTTATTTCTGACATCAGAATGTCTTCTTAGATGGCCCGATGAGAACTTTCGAAGAGCTTTACCAATGACTACGGGAGTAAAATCTCGGTCAAGGGCAACAGATCTTAAATAATTGAGTTTCTTAGCAAGAAGAGATTCTGATGAACAAACTTTGAGAGCTTGAAATATATAATAGTAAAATGAAGCCACTTTTTGTTTAGCCAGGTGACATGACTTAGCATGCGGAGGTAAACAAACAGAAAAGGGTAACAGTTGTGCTGAAATTAGATCCATTGCGGATTATAAGAATATCAAGGAAAGACAGTGTATTATCAGATTCAATCTCAAAAGTGAACTGGATGGCTGGATCAATCGAATTTATAACAGATAAAATCTGGGGTAAGTCTTCCTTATCACCATCAAAAAGAACGAAAGTGTCGTCTACTTAGCAAATCCACAGATGAAAAGATAGTTTCTCAAATAATTCGACATCAAATTAGTGCATAAAAGTTAACCTTTCATATATTCTAACAACAGTATCACCACAGTAATAAACTGCAAAAACAGTACAGAGTTCAAAACTGTCTAAAATTAATATAATTTTAAAATGAAAATAGTAATTAGTAAAACATTTATCATAGCATAAATTCTATTTCATGCTGAAATTATATTTCAAAAATAAAACTAGTGTTCACATCGATGTGTGTTTAGGCAAAGAATAGAGTTTATTTATGCCTGATAAATTAGGTTAAAATATCAGAAATCCTTATTTTTGCAGGTACAAAAAAACCATATTCCAATGAACGATATATTTTGCATTATTTTACATACTAGTATAGTAGACAATACTATACAAACTGCTATCTGTTTGCAAAGATTATCACTGTAACTATGCACGTTAGAAGAATATCCTATTCTACATAAGTTTCACTATCATCATCCAGTAAATTTAGATCTAGCAACAACAGATGCAAAATGCCTTAATGAAATGGAAGCACAACAACATGGTTATTTATCTTATTTCTGACATCAGAATGTCTTCTTAGATGGCACGATGAGAACTTTCGAACAGCTTTACCAATGACTACGGGAGAAAAACCTCGGTCAAGGAGAACATATCTTAAATAATTGAGTTTCTCAGCAAGAAGAGATTCTGATTTTTGTGTTAACACAAAAATTATTTACATGGTTATAATCAAGATAACTATTTCCAAAAAACAGTTTTGAAAATTCCTCAAAATTATAGCTTGTTAGGAGTAAAACTAATAATAATAAATAAATAAACAGGACATAAACAATACTTTCCTCTGATTTAATTTACTATATATCCATAAAAGCTGGACAATGATTAAATTATAACAAAATCGTATCAGCACGTGAAAATATTTTACTAATAAAGTGCTTTTAATAAATCATTAGGTTTCTCTAAATTAATCTAATAAAAAGTTCTATATATGCCACAAATCTAGATACCTATATACATAAGCTTGCCAGACGTCCCAGTTTGACAAGGACAGTCCCGGTTTTCAAACAAAATCTCGGTGTCCCGGCCGGTTTACTTCACGTCCTGGTAAAAATTAAATTTGATTTTATAGATGTGATTATGAGTAATTATTACCAAAAAAGTCTAAAAATAATTAATTGTGAAGGATTATTTAGGATAATTACTTTGTCATTTACTTATGCACTGTATGAAAAGTGCAAAATAAAAGAGTGATGATCTGCTAATAAATAATATTGTCATCGTATCGTCTTGTCTACCTATGCGCAATGCCAGAAGCTCTCTGGACGGGTCCAATATTGGGTACTAAGGGGTGCTTTAGCGCTTGCGCTAGAGATAAGATCAGTCAGTTAATTGTCAGTCTCTGCCGGCGGTGCCTATTATATTAGTGAGCTAGCGCTGTTTTATTTATGTTAAATTTATGCACTCTCTGTTAAAATGCCAAAACGATCGTGGGAATTCACCTAGGATTTACAGAATAAATTCCTTTTGTTGAAGAAAGTATGTACTGGTACTGGTAATCAAGATCAAGATGATAGAGTTAAATGTTCACATTGTAATTCTGAGTTTTCGGTTGCTCACAGTGGTCGATCCGATATAAAAGATCATTTGCAGTCGAGTAAACCCAAAAAGAGTTTAGGATGTACTGCTAGCTCATCAAAACTGACCAGTTTTTTTTTAAGACTGCAAGCTCTAATGACAAAAACTCAGCAGCGAAAGAAGCGAGCTTTGCTTACCACACAGCAAACCATAATCTAAGTTTCAGTTCAAATTCTTGCTTATCAAAACTAATTTCTAAGTTTTTTTACCATAAATTCTTACTCGGAATAACTGTGAGACAATTGTTTTAAATGTAATAGCTCCTTTAGCTCAAAAAGTGTTTAAGAGGACTTAACCAAGTCAAACCACGTAATTGTAAGTAAGGATGCATCAAACAGAAAGGATGTAAAACTTTGGAGCAATTGCTTACGCTACTTTAATCCTAATTCAGGTGTGCAAGTATTGCTGTTAGATTTCAAATCTATCGCGGATGAGACGTATGAAATTCTTACAAATCACTTATGCTCTGTCTTTTTGCTAAACGATTTGAATAACAAAGTAGTTGGCTTTTGTGGAGATAACTGCAACACTAACTTCGGTAGTGTGAAAACAGCAGGAAAAAACAATGTTTTCCATCGAATCAAGTATAGCCTAGGACGCAAAGAACATATTCAGAAATCTAAATGAGCAAGTCCGTACCAGTGTGAAAGAAGAACGTCATGGCTTTTATAAAAGATGCATTGCGTACTTGGACCTTTGGGCGAATAGTTTTGGAAACGCTGAAGTGTTTTCATGGGACAATCTGACCAAAACAAATGCTGCTGATTGGGAAAACGCCGAAACTTCAGCTGAAATTATTAATAGCTGTCTTTTTGATGTACCCGATCTGAAAATAAGCAATGATCGGCTGTTTGACGGAGTTGTATTTGCTAAGGAGTATTTGCAGTCAAATTGGGAACAGCGGAAGGAAGAACAGACTACCGGAGATGTGATTATTTCAAGAAGAAAAATGGCTCAGGCTGTTTGGTCACTTTAAAGAGAATCTCATAGCAGCCCCCAATCTGATCAAGATTGTTGAGTATGCCTTCTGTTTGCATGGGACATCAGCACCATTTGAGAAAGTATTCTCTTTGATGAACAACGCATGGACTGAGGACAGGAGTGTGATGAAGGAATCTACGGTTAAAAGCTTGATGACATGTAAAATTAACATTGGTTCAGCTTGTGACGATTCTTACAAGAAGATTAAAAACAAAAAAGACTTTCTATAAAAAGTCCTAGACAATGAAAAGATGTAAATATTGTTCAAATTTTTGTTCCTCACTCAAAGTGTTTCTTCTTACAAGCAATTTATAAATATTAACATGTAAGAAATATAATGTTTTAATTTATATGTCATTTATTACTATCCCTCGTTTAGGTTCCTAATCAATAACCATTTATTCACAGCACTGAGAATAAACTACCCTCTAAAACACTCTGAAAACCCACAAAGTGTGTGTACCCTTGAATACCCGTGACACTAGAAGGGGGCATTCAGGTGTCCTGGTTGAACATTTCAGAAATCTGGCAAGCCTACATATACACAAATAAAACTACATTATTCAGAAGCTTACCAGATACTGGAATTTAGGATCAAAGTTCAAGGCACCAACATATGCAGCTATTTGAAGAGGGTTATCATATGTATTATTGATTGTTGATTTAACCCTTTTTGAAGTTTTCCAATCAATAACTACTAAATGATCTCTGAAATGAAAGAATTTTATCATAATTTTTATGAAAACACAATTCGTGAAGCCTGATTATTTCTTCAGATGTTCTGAATATACTATCTATATGCTTTACAACAGGCCTGGGCAAAATACAGATTCCTGCATGTTTTTGTATGGCCTGGGAACAATAACCATTTTTTTTTTAAACAGCTTACGTTTTCTGGCATTTGATGTCCTTTAAATTAAAATCCAATCTTTGAACTGTTTTACAATTTCTATTTTTGTTGAAATCAAAGTTGAACTTTATTCATTAATAAAATTATTAAAATTCTGCATAATAACAGATCAAATGTTTATTTTTAAATGGTCTCACAACAGTAGCTTAACCATAACTCATAAAAATAAGTAAGTCATATGAGTCATAAATAATGAGTAATGCTAAAATGAGTAGGTCATATGAGCGATAAATTAATCCCACTGTATGATAATGGTACCTACAATACAACAGGACAGAATGGATATGGTACAGAAGGGGAATGAGTATGGTTCTAAGCTCATATTATTGGTGTTATCCTGCAGTTTGTTTTTTCACTCTGGTGATTTCAGTGATCATATTAAATTCAGTAGAAATAAATAGGTATAACTTTTATGTCTTTTAAAAATACATGAAAAATCAAACACGTGAATCCTGTGTGAAAAGATTTACTATGGAGCATATAAAGTATTATTTTGCTAATACGAATAAGACAGCTGCCAAAAGAGTATATCAGTGTTTAAAGAATGCATTGCTTTACTACTGAATATTCTGAATATGATACTAATTTAGCCGTGAAAGCAAAGAGAAAACACAGATGATGGATGAATTCAAAATTTAACCAGATAACAAAATTGGTTCATGTGCCAAATTAAAGAGAATTGAATATATTGATAAAAATTTAAATAAGCAATTATTATCAACATCAAAGTCTATAACATGGTACTCAGTAGCTTCAATGAAAGTAGTGGCCAAAACGAGCATCGCACAGTTATTAATTTTTATGAGTAAGCTATCTCTACATTTAAAATTATTGAAGAGCTCACTTAAGTGAAATCTCTTAAAATCCAAATAATATGGACTGATACATTTTCAAAAGTTAAAAATTGCCTACCAATATGTTACTTACCAAGAAACAAAATAGTGAGTGTGATAAATGACACAGTTTTGAGTTTAATAGGGGAAAACATTGCAAGATAAAATTTACAAAAATTACCCTGAATGAAATTTAATTACTATTCATCATATTACACATTAACAGGCATTATGTACAAATGTGTTAAAAGTTAAACACAACACATTTTGCATTATAACACATGCTAATTATAACACTTGGAACAAGAGTGTGACAATTCATCAGCTTTCCTCATGATACTGAATCTAGGTACTGAGGTGCTCCTTACCATAATCAAATTCAATGGGTTAGCTTAAGAAAAGTTCTTTGGCAAGTATAAGATGTAAAAGATAATATTACAATTTTTAAAATGAAAAATATTACAAAATTGCTTGAATTAACTGAAAATGACTGAATTTGTGACTTTGCTTTTACTCTTAACATCATGATGCATTTCAACACTTTTAACTTGTTATTACAAGTTAAAAATTAATATGTCCTTGATATGATAGAAATCTGAATAGATTTCAATGAAAATTGTAATTGTTCAAATGGCATTTATTTAAAAACAATGCAGAACCATTTTCCAACCAGAAAGTTACCAAAGGTAACAGATCTTAAATTTCAAGAACATGATGAAATTATCCACACACTGAATGATAAGATGAAGACTTTGAGATTTTAAAATAGCCAAAAGAAGTTTGGCAATATATTTGTACATTACAGCATAATATATTTTCAATAGAAATTGTTAATGCATTGAATCAGCTACAACTTGAGATAAGAAATCAAGAGTGTAAACTGCACAGTCAGGAAGAAAGCTGTAAACTTTGAAATACTCTTCATTCAGACAAATCTGACAAACTTAAGGATTTTGCTAAAACGTTTTGGTTAGTTTTGGGTCAATCTACATATCAGAAAGATATTTTGTCTCATGAGCCTTAACACAATCATTTTATGATCGAGTATCACTGATGATCATTTATAAACAGTTCCATGAATCTCCACCACAAAATTAAAAAATAAAACTTGGTTAAAAATAAAATGGTGAAAGATGTGAAACAGAATAATTTAGCTCATTATTTATTATTATAAAATTTGTCAAATGATAGAAAATGTTTTCCTTTTATATTAAAATTCACTTTCTCGAAAATAAAATTTCTTCTAAATGGTTATACTTTTTTTAATAGCCTACCTCTCTATACATAATATGTAAAATTAAGCTATCTGCCTCTCCAATGATAAATTAGCAATAGCCCTTTAACTCCTCTTTTAAATTTGAGCATGCTCTCCTTTTAATTTAAAAAATAGCACAGCAATAACTTTTCTAAAATAATCCTTATTTCCTGTAATTCTGGAACCTGATCCATCTTCTGATATCCATTGCACAATTATTCTAGGAATGCAATGATATTTTAATCCAGTATCTGATGCAACTGAAATTTAATCCACTGGATGTAAATATTCTTGTAATTTGATCTGAAATGTAATCTTTTGGATTTAATCATACCTTGGCATAAATGGTTTTGTTGGAAAGTGGAAATCTGGAAAGTGATCCATCTTCTGATATCCATTGCACAATTATTTCAGGAATGCAATGATATTTTAACCCAGTATCTGAAGATTAATATGTTATGCATAATCCACTTAATGTAAATAAATATTCTTGTAATTTGATCTGAAATGTAATCTTTTCCATTGGCATAAAAGTTGGGCAATCTTGCTATTTCTTTTTGGTGGCTTCTCTTTGCTCTTACCCACTTTGCTGTAGCAAAATGCTGCTGCCTTCAAAAAAAATATATATTTTTCAACTTTATCTGATGTAAAATGTTCTATAAGAACAAGAGGCTATAGTGCTGATTTGTGCTGGATTAAAAATGCATGCCAACTATGAATAAAAAGGAAACTGTTGAATTCAGCCAAGTCTGCAAGTTTCTGGTTTATGAATCCATCTACCAAGTTATTACAATGAGCTTCTTCCAATTCCATTGCATGTACATATACATATATATATATCACTAAAGTGTCTCTTTAGCCAAAAATTTTGCCCAAGCCTGCTTTACATAGTTTTGGATATAAAATTGCTTTCACATTATATTATTAAAACACTAAAATATGCTTATATTTGGCAAATTTACATAATATATGTATGTTTAAAAGTTTTGTTGAGAATTTTAAACATACAGGTTTTAAAAAATACCTAATTAACACATACAAAATTCCTAACCTTGAGTTTTTTTACTTTTTAGCAATATATATATATATATATACATAAAAAGACAGTTAAAATAGTAAATGACAAACCATATACATATTTTACTATCCCCATATATATATATATATGATTAAATTTAAACT
This sequence comes from Stegodyphus mimosarum, assembly GCA_000611955.2. Lineage (NCBI taxonomy): Eukaryota > Metazoa > Arthropoda > Arachnida > Araneae > Eresidae > Stegodyphus > Stegodyphus mimosarum. The sequence goes on from KK113855.1 coordinate 84,478, forward strand.
ACCAAGATAAAAAAAAAACTTTCGGAAGTGTAAAATTGCTGTGATAAAAACAGAAAAAACAATTTCAAAAGGTCTATGCCTAAAATTAATGTGAGAAAAAGTTGAAAGTAGTCACATTAAAATTAAAATAAACAAGTAATTTTGTTGCTAGATTGACACTTCAGGGAGTATAATCTAAAATTATTCCACCAATGCACAATCAAGGAATCCTAAAAAAAGGGATATATACATACATAAATACTTATTGATGCATTACCAGAAAATTCTATCACAAGCACATTCATACTACATTCTGCTATTATTTTTAAATATTTATATACAAAGAAAGTCAGAAATAGGTTACATATTTCACTGTATACTGTGAGTATCACTGTATACTGTAAAGGAAAATTGTGAATGATATATTAGACTCGAAAATTATTATCATCATTATTTTGCTTCAAATCAACATGTTCAAACTTATACAACTGGCCAAGATGTACTTGCAAGTTAAAACTGCAATATGAGCAACTTCATACTGAAATGACCATGAGGGTGAATAAGTGGTTTTAATGCAGCATTGTTAGCAGTGATAGAGAGGAAGCAGTACTTTTTCACTGAAGGCCATATCCTTGCAGCACTTCTATTCTTTGTGTATATTTTCTCAGTGTCATATATAGTCAGTCTGATCTGGTTTCTTTCCTGATGATAATTATCTTCACAGCCATTGCTCACTAACTACATTTTGTATCTAACGAGTCCCTCCCTTTTACCTACAATAGATTTCACAATTTAGAGTTAGCAAAGAGATGAAAAAACAACTATCCTATTTCTTAAAAAAAAAAATCTTTACCAAGAAATACTGTACTCAAATAGTCATCTCCTAAAATTAACATGCGATTAGAACCCAGAATGGCCATGCAGCCTCCATTCCTCATGGGAACATAAAGATTTAAAAGATTTTATGATAAAATTCTAGTATACGGTCACGATTTTGAAAATTGTTGCCAACACCAAAATGACACGTTTACTGCTCATCATAAATGTCCAATTTACCGCTCATCAGAATGCCCCCAAATCCTGTGTGTACCGTATACTAGGATGAAACTGATTTTGTTTATACGAGAATGGGAAGGTGTTTTCTTTCGTTCAACATGCACTGCACATGCGCATGTGAAACTCTTGATTCTCGAGGTTACTAGAAAGCAAAGTTGCTGGAAACTTAATATGTTTTTCTAAAAGACAATCTGATTGGAGCTGCAAAATTTGGCTCTACGCCAACTAACCGAACGATGCTCATACGATACATAATTTTTGAACGGATAATATTAAAATGAATGCAACCATATTTGGATATCTTGCTATCGGAACAATTCGGTTTTAGAGCAGGACTGTCTACAACTAAGCAGTTAGTCCATCTCACAGAATATCTAGGTGAGGCGCTGCACACCAAACAGATTGTCACCTTACTCATGCTGGACGTGGCTAAAGCATTCGACCGCATCTGGCATGAGGGGCTTATTTATAAACTAATAAATTTCAACTTCAGTAGAGTTGGTGCATCTCATCTACTCATTTATCAGAGAAAGAACCTTCTATGTTTCCATAGGCAGCGACCTTCAGGACATCAAAGGCTGGGCGCTGGGGTCCCTCAGGGTTCTATCTTAGGCCCGCTTCTCTATATCATATATGTGGCTGATTTCCCAAAAGACGGAATTACTACGAACCATTACCTCGGATGTTATGCGGATGACACAGCTATAGCAACTAGATCAATAAGCCCTGACTATGAAGTGAAAAACTTACAGCTACTCATGCCTGCAATAGAAAAATGGTGTGAAAAATGGAAAATATCCATTAACGCGGCAAAGTCCAAGCTTCTCATCGTTAGACGAACAAGAACTAGGAAGCCAATCACGGAGAGATTGATTCTTTTTGGTACAGTGGTACCCATTGTGAAGCATGCAACCTACTTAGGAGTTATCATAAATGAGAAACTCACATGGAAACAACACATTAACAGTGTGAAAGGGAAAGCAATCGCTGCCTTAACTAGTCTGGTACCCCTAATCGGCTCTAAATCAAATTTAGCACTTGCCAAGAAAAGGCACATTTATATCGCAATCATTAGACCAATCCTGACTTATGCCTCTCCCGCTTGGGCCACCTATACTAGGAAGGATATAGAAAAATTACAAATACTACAAAACAAGGCCTTGCGACTTATTACAAACGCTCATTTCTATGTCAATAATGAAACTCTGCATAAGGATCTCAGGATTGAATACCTGAATGAATATTTACACAGACTAAATAGAAATTTCTTTAAAAAGGCACTAAGATGTGAACACCTAAATAAATTCTCAGTTTTTGACTACGTAGCCCTTGAAGAAGACTACAACCTAAGACCTCTTGCGGCACATTTGACTAGAGACCTAAACTTCCCGACATAATAATTGAACTTTGCAGTTATTGCTGCAGTGTATATATGTAAATATTAACTTCATCTATTACTGTATGTTCTTAAATTTATTGAATTTGCTGTGTTTCATGTACTCTTATTTGTTATTCATTATTATTGTTTATGTATTCCTTATATTTTAATTTATTGTATTTTGCTATGTACTCATAGCACTTGCTCATGAATTATGACTTGTCAGGATATCCTCTCCATCGTTGGTCTTGGTTCCTTGCATTGCGGTGTCTGGCACCCCTGTTCTTTTCTCTACTTTCATCTTTTTTCTCTCTTGCTTCAGTTATCTTCCTTACTTGTCAGGAAAAATACATTAGGAGCACTTTGTTGCAAACTTCAGTGAGGCGGATACACCGCATCTTATGTGGTATCCCGGCGATAGAGTTCCAGACTAGACTAGATACATAATTTGCCAAGAAAGTTATCTCTTCCAACGTTGGCATAAACTCCCTTTTTTGTAGGATCGCCATAAGAAATTCTCTGACTTTTCCAGATTTTAATTAAAATATTTAAATTTCCTGACTTTTCCATGACTTTTTTAGTCAAATTTTGAATTCCTTGACTTTTCCCGGTTTTTCAGGTAGTGTGGCAACCCTGATGATATTTAATAAATAAAGGTAACACACAAAATGCTAAAAAAAAAAAAGGCCCCTTTGGACGTAATTTAAAATTTGAAACCTTTCGGATTTTCTTTCCTTCTTTTTAGTCCAAAGGGATGTAGTCCCGAAGGACTATTACTATCGTTTGGGAGTTTTGCGTCGTTTCACAAAAATGTCCGATTCACTTTTCAATTTAGTGCTTATTTTTCTTTGTTGGTAATTGAAGTTGCATTGGGTTGGCTATTAGAATTTTTGGAATTGTACTGTGTTGGTTATTGGGTCTGTACTGGATGGATTAATGGAATTGTATTGGGTTGACTATTGGAATTATATTGGGTTAGTTTTTGTGCTCGTATTGGGTTTAGTTTAATGTTTGTTTCATTCGGCAAGTTATTATATTATTAAGCAAGATCCCTTTGGACGTAATCTAAAATCTGAATCCTTTCAGATTTTTTTTTTTTTTTTTCAAGATTATTTTTTAATTTTGACAAGTAGCGCTAAAACTGTGCCAGATTCTTCAGAAAGATGAATTTTTTTTAACCTCTTCCCCGCCTTGTCAATGTTTTCCCTCCCTTTTGGAGGGGTAAAAGAATGATGGCAGCTTTCTTAACACCAACACCAGTTTCAGACTAATCAAAGGAACAGCCTATTTGCATTGCATGACTTTTTTGGTAGGAGGATAACCCTTTCTCCTTGAAAAGTTTTTGAGCATTTGTGAATCTCGTGTTAATTTTTACTGCATTTTGCATCATATATTTACTAGATTTTCTGAGAAATGAAGGAAAGACAGTCACTATATTGCCCCATGTGATATTTTGCCAACAAACTGTGAGATTTTCAGTGTTCATGCAATGAAACCACTCTACAAAAGCTACATGATGGAATTAATATATCAAAAACAACCAACAAAATATTGGAATAAGAAATAGAAATTGGTTTGAGAGAAGTTACCATCTTATTTAGCAGAGTTTATATGGTGGCAGAGACATATTGTTAAAAATAACAACCTGGTGTAATTTTTAATGAATTTATGGAACAAATTACTGTTAGAAATTAGGAAAAAAAATTTGTGCCAGTGACTGATAATCTGCTGACATCAAAAAGCATATTTCATTGTCAAAAGGCACTAAGAGATTTTGGGTAGTGTACTTACAGGCATTGGCTAATATGCAAGTATCCATTTTTCTGATCATCATTAAAGTATGTTAAATTGTGTCAACATACTTAATGCAAAACATTTTAACTTCTTTACATCTGGCAACACAGCGAGAGATCTGTTGGTAAAAAGTTTTTAATACATGTATTACTCTTTCAAATCCTAGGTAACCTTTCATTAAATATACAATAATGTGAAACTATAAAATGTTAAAGCAGAAACAAAAGTTAATGTGATATTAAATTGGTCATTTAATAGCTTTTATGCTATTAAATTTAACAAATAAATTAAATAATGTCTTATATGGTATGCTTTAACTGCTACAAAAGGTATAATGAGAGAATTTTTTAATTCCTTGCATTTCCATAAATCACCGTTAATGAGATTAGATTATAAGCTGCAAAATTCAAAATTAAGTCATGTCACAAATTTATAAAATTATTATTATTAATAGTCACATACTTCACAAACATATTTTACAAAATTTAGCATACTGAACTATTATTAATAAACATCTAAAAAATACTTCAAATTTTAAGTCCATGCCTCGTAAGAAATATTACTTAAAATCACCATATAAGTTAGCATTACTTGCTCAAAATAATTATTATTTACACAATGTATTAAAAAAACTTACTTATATTTTGCAAAACAATCAACAACACCCTTATATTGCAAAAATGGATGAAAAACACGCTCTTCTAAAAGCTTAATTTCTCTGATTTCTGGAAAGATTGCTTTCAGACTTTTCCAGTGACCAAGATTGGCTTCCTCAATTTGAAGTTCTGCCTCTGGAGTTGAAGTCAAATAACTGTTTATACATTTATGTAAAGATGCGCCACTTGATAAAATTCCTTAAGGAAATGAGTAAAATATTTTATTATTATTTGGGGTTTTGGTGGTGTTTCAGCAAAAATCTACTCAGATTATTGATGGATAATTATTACCTTTAAAGTTAAAATTCATGATAGACATGATAACAAAATAAAATTAGAACTCAGAAATCACATATCAAATAAGATCTCAAACAAGCAACACATATGTAACCATAATAAAATGAAATAAATAACATAGATAAAAAAGAAAACTAGATGAAGTAATGATTAAAAATACCTAACACATACACAAAATAATCAACATCTATACTACTTATAATGGCAAAAATATGTAAAACTAAAATACCTGCAAAAATATCAAAAGTATTAAAATGAGATAGCATCCTCCCCCCCCCAGATGATGTCTCTTCATGAAAATGACATACTTTTAAATAAAAGGGAGGAAATTACATTATAAGAATTACAATTAATTAAAATAAGTGTGAAAATGTTAAAGAAGTGTTACAGCCATTGCACACTTCATGTTGTTTCCCTTCAGCAACTGCTGACGATACTCTTGAGTGAGCTATCCATACACGAGTTAAAAGAAATTTTTGCTTATAATTTTTACTCATCCCCAGTTATAAAAGCTTAGTCTCACTCACATAACTTATTAATAAGTTGTATCCTAAGCTGCAGCTATTTGATACCTGCTTGATAACATTTAGACATTCGTGAAGAGGATAGCTTGCTAAGACATTGCTTTAATCTATCTATGAAGAACACAAATTTTGCATTTTTAATGTCCAATACACAGAAAAAATTTCAGTCTTTTTTTTTCCCCTCCAGGACTTTGCAAAGACTATTCTTGGTATAAAAACATTTCACAGCAAGAATTCATGAAAAACTCCGAGTTCTTACCTACTTAACAGTGAAGTCAATGTACACTTTTCTCTACACATATACAAAAATCTGCTTCTCCTACAATCTATCACATGCAGAAGAGTTACCAATGATTTATCAGACAGACGCTTCTTTGCATTATCCATATCATCAGGAAACAAAGAGCCTTGTCTTCGAAGTTCAAGAGTAAATTCTCATTGGCTCAAGCACGGTAAAATGTGTATCCATTTTCTAGGTTGAAGTTTTCTCTTTGGGCAGCTTGTAAGAAAGAAGTAACAATCAATAATTTACTGCTACTACCCTCAATTATAAAAAATCCTCGTTTATAATATTTACTATTTATTTTCTCCTGCTAACATTTTTCTCACCTTTATACCAATATAGAAAGTGAATTACCCAGATATTTTAGATATTTTTAACACTCAAAAATTTTCCACTTTGCATAACTGACTTAAGATGATATATACCCTTTCTATTAATCTCTCCACTTTTGCTGCAAGTCAAAGGACTGAATTCTTGATGAAAATATTAAAATTATTTTCTTTTGTTGCATTCATTTCCTTAAATCCACAGTTTCATCTCGTTTAAGTGTATTTTAAAAGTTTTATTAATAATATAGAAAGTTTAACTGCCTGTATAAAGATCTCAGTGACAACTTTGACTGAATGACAACAACATCAAGATAAATACTCTTTTATTATCGCTTCAATAATTAAGCCTCGTTAGTGGCCGAGTGGTTAAGAGCATCAAATACTGGTAGTTCAACCTGGCTTGGACTCAGTCCTTGGCTAAGAGGCTGACTGCATGGCTGGTTTTCATGCTTTTTTCCATGTATTATGTGAATAAAATCCAGTTTAATTTAGAAAATTCTCTATGACGGCATTTCTTCTCTTAAGCAGATAGCTCTCATGGTTTTGTCATATTCATATAATCTAAACACTTTGTTAATTGCATCTAATGATGAGAATACTCACTACTCTGAACAATCAAAAATGATATAGAGTCCCAGACAAAGGAGAAATAACCTAGACAGGAAAGAAAAAATTAAGAAATTGTTACTATTTAAAAATTCATTCCGAACTGAACCAGTATGACAGAAGAAACAAAAAGATATATTCTCAGTGCTGAATTAAGACTCTACTAAGCCCTTTCTAATGTAATCTTAAATAATGTCATTTGTTACAAATACTAACACAGCAATAACTGCACAATAAAAAGATTTCTAGTCCAATGAAAAATATATAAAATATATATATAATTATAGCCGTTAATCAGCCTTTATATTTTTTATTTTAGAAAACTGAAAAATATTACACTGGTTATCATAAATTAAGGAAAAATCACAAAAATCACGATTACTGAAAAAGTTACATGTAGAATTTTATGAAACTTACCCACAATATATACAACACATAGTAAGGTATCAAATAACATAAAAAGATATTACCAGACAATAATGGTAGTATAGAAATTAGCACATGTATAAAATGAGCAAATCGAAGGTGTGAGTTTGCTATAGAAAAAGTACCTTCAATATGGAATATGATCACCTCTAGAAGCAATACAGCGATGTGTGATGCTTTCAATTATGCGGTCTATCAGTTCCATAGGAAGAGAGAGCCATTCCTCTAGCAAAGCAGTTGCAAGTGCGGCAAGGGCCTGAGGGAACAGATTCAGAGCAGCCAGATGTCTCCCTAAAGCATCCCAAATGTGCTCGATAGGATTCAAGTCCAGGGATCGAGCTGGCCACTCCATGCGCATAATTGTTTACTGTTGAAGATAATCATGTCCGATGCGAGCCCAGTGTGTCTTGTGTTGTCCTATAACAGGAAAGCATCACCTATTGCCCCGGCATATGGGTGTACATAAGCATCAAGGATGTCATTTCTATAAAACTCAGAATTCACGGTTCCCCTTGGAAAGACATGGAGGTCTGTGCATCCACCTAAAAAGATGATACTCCAAAACAGACTCTGCCTCTTCTGTATGCATCTCTTTCATGGATGTTTGATGGATGATAATGGGTTCTAGGTTATCTCCATATCAAATAACGCCTACTATCGGTTTCTAGACTAAACCTGGACTCATCCCTAAAGAGAACAGCCGTCCATTGATCAGGCGTCCAGTGGACATGTTGTCGTGCCCATTGCAAATGGTCCTTCCCATGGCATGACGTGAGCGGCACAAAAATGGCTGGTCGCATATAGACCACCTTCGTGAATCTTTCTATGGGCAGTTGACGTTGACACTAACCTTCCGGTGGCTGCAGCAAAGGAGGATCTAAGAAGAGTCAGAATAGCGGTTCTATTCCTGCGTGCACATAATGTCAAATATCCGTCATCGGCGCTCATCGTAGCAGTTGGTTGTCCTTGGCTGAACCTCCTAGATGCCAAATCTGTGGTTTGAAATTGCCTCCAAAGTCTATGAGCCACATTTAAGCCATCTGGCCACTGCTGTTTGACTTTACCCTGCCTCTAGTCTCCTATAGGCTTTCCATCGTAGTTCTGCAGGCAAATGATGCCTGGAGGTCATTGTTACGAATTGGCTATCTCAGATTTCTAATGTCACTATCACTGTGAAATATGTGGGCTTGCTCTCAAACGTGGACTTTTATGCTCCTCGCAGATGATGTATTCCAAGTGCAGCGCCACTAATTTGCATATTGCAGTTTTACTCATACTCTTACTTGGCAACATATTCAAATTTCACCCAGTTTGGCTTATTTTTGAGGGAGTTACCACTATTTTTGTGATTTTCCCTTAATTTACAATAACCAATGTATTTCTTTAGTCTAACTGCTTCAGAGTATCTTTTTTTAACATATGCATTGTTAAAGACCTTAGCTTTACCTATCGTGCTGAATTTTTAAAATAACTTATAATACATTTTAAAATGGAAGAAAATTTCTCTGCATAACTTACAGGGATAGTTTAGTAAATTCTTAACAATACTTTGGCAATAAAAGGCACAATGCTGTTATTTTTTTATGAACCAGTATTTATCATTCAGGATTTGCAAATTTTGTTTTCTCATCACTAAAATAAACTATGCAAGTATATTGTTTAGTTCAGCACTTACGTATTAACGCCACCGTAGCTACAGATTTGGTGGTTTTTAAATGCCACCAATCTACACCTAAAATTTTTGTGACAAATCATAAAATGAAACACTTTATTTAAAATCAAAACAGTTTCAAAATTCAAAACACTTTATTTAAAAACAAAGTAATCAATCAGATTTGGGTGGAAAATGGGCTGCTATAGAATTTAACACAAATTCAAAACAGTCTCATTTTTTTTCACCTGATGCTGTCGCCATATGAACTCTGATAAATAAGATTCCAAATGATGTCTCGCTGTCCCCCTATGTCTCTTATTCCTCCATTTTGCACTGTCCCACATTCTCTCAACTGTTTGTGTATGAACTCCTGTATCAAGATCAATAAAATTGTACTTATGATTAACTTAAGCATGTAGGAATCCTTCTATTTCTATTCTATTTGTTTGCTAACCTTTCCAACTGTCAGAATAAATTGTGCTACCATCTGCAATGTTTTCAATAATTTTATCAAGAAGGGTAGAGCCAGTTCTATTAGGAACAGTGACAGCAAATGAATCTTTTGTTTCCTTACTTATACCACCAAACACCCACTGTTTGGGTAACACTCGACCACAATTATTTTTACACTTAGTAAACAAATTTTCATCAATTTCCACAATGCAATCTGGTCCATCTACCTTCTTGTTTGGTTTATTCTCCATATCCAAAAGACATAATCCATGCATGTAATTGTTCCAATCTATGAAAGTTTTATCCGATAAATCAAGTTGCTTTTCACAAAATTTAATCGATGTCTACTTCTCGCACCAGCAGTATATGAATCTCAAAGCTAAACAAAATGGAATTCTGCTTCCCTCAAACCAGTTGTCTTTTCTAAGTCCCACTAGCTGATCACGCTGTCTTAAAATACATTTCCAAAACTTCGTTTACCAAAATAAAGTTTCATGTCATGGGAATTGGTACGTTTTCGTTTTTTTCATAAAATATTTCGCTCCTGAAAAAATAAAATTGCATCTTGTTCTGTATTTGGCAAATCCCAAATACGCATTTTCGTAGCATTAAAAAATGGCATAAAAAATCAGCAAACAGCAAGGCAACAAGGAATCCAAAAGATAACTGCGTGCACGTGCGAACAACAGGGTTGCTGTGTGCAAACAAGACTGCACTTTACTGGCGCATTAGCGCAACTTCCGCTGCGTCACGTTAATGCGTAAGTATCTTTAGTTCTTATACATAAATATCACCAAAGTAAATCTTTTTTACTTCATTCCTACAATTCAATACATTCTCAAAATTCTGAAATTCTGCAAAATATACTTGAAATATTCTGTTAATTTATTAATATGTTCTGTATTTCATATTAATTTTGCTGCAAATTTTATTACAGATACCATAGAATATTTTTAAATCTGCTTGGCAATCAAATTAATATCTTCAAATGCTTTTGGTTTTCATTAAAAAAATGTTTTTGTTTCTTTGCCTTTCTTTTCCCCCTAATATTAGCATAACATTTGATGTGGATATACTTAATGATCTATTTCTAGTTTTGTTATATTTACCACTTAAATTATGTATACATCATGATGAACTTCGTAGAAAACTTATAACAAGTTGTTAAATTACACCTAAGATCTTGTATAGATTTGCTGAATGCAATCTATACAAGATTGTAGTAATCTTTAATGCTGTTTTGTCACAAATAACAGTACTGAAGCAAAGTACAATTTTATTATTTCTTTGCTGATGTGTTTTCCTTTGGCTTGAATAGAAGGACTTTGTGATTCATCTTAAGAGCAAGGGGTTGCATATTTCATTAGATCCATTATGAACTGATTTTATTGCATCTGCTTAGCGTGGTATTGCAGTGTCTCTTAATGGTTCACAGTATCTAATTTTCAACAAATTTAGCTTCTAAAGCAGTCTAACAACTAAGTGGCACATGAAAAAAAAAGAAAATAAATAAAGATCACTTAATAAAAATACTACCAAGCATAACACTACAGCGATTTAAATGACATATAACAACCCTGAAATAAAAAAAGACAAAATTATTATTAAAAAACTAAATAAAAAAATCTGAAAGCTTTCAGATTTTACATTATGCCAAAAGGGGAGTTTTTTTAACGTTTTGTGTGTCATCTTTATTTATTAAATATCATGTTCTTCACACCTAAACCATAAAATTCAGTTCAAGAGCAATATCACAAAATAATTTTTAATTGAGTATATCTTTAGAATTTCCGATACAGTCTCATGCGCTGGAGATAAAAATGTTTTTTTCTGTATAATGCTGCCATTGCTCGCTTTGAAATCCTTGAGTTTGTTAATCAAAAATTCGTTAAAGTTTTACAAAATATGAAATCAATAATAAAACAAATTCCAAATTTTGGTTTCCAGATGCCCATATTTGCAATAGGATTATGCCATAAAAAATTCGATGGCTCTAGGTACCATCGTTTTATTACATCGCGAGAAACATGCATATGTTTATGCACATTCTTCATTATTTTATTTCTTTAAATATAATACAGGGCTGCAATATTTGGTGGCAACAGTTTGAAAAGCGAACCAACTGATGTTTCTGACGCAAAATGCCAAAACAAAAACAATAGTCCTTAATAGAAAAAGCTGCTTTGGACTAACAATGTGGAAGTTCCTTCTATTAAATTAAAATGCAATGCTGTTGTAGACAACAGTAAGCAGTGACATCACCAATTAAATTAAATTAATCCCCGAGGCACATAACACACTGTTCCATAATACTATTTAATTCTGGCTTGTAAACCATTTATATTACTTAGACAGTTTTCTGCATTATTGTGGCTTTGATCTACGCAGTCTTTAACCCTTTGACTACGAATTTTAAAAAAATTAGCCCATTTTCTATACAAGTGAACAAATTATGTCATAAATAAGGTAAATTTAGCATTTGGGATTTTTTTTGACACACAGTTTTCAAACCAAAGGCAGCTTTAATTAATGGTGAGATACATATGTCCCTCATACAGTAATCAACTTACTAAAAGCACACCTATTATTCTGGAAAACTTTACTATATGAAATAGATTTTACATCGCATGGTACAGGATAAAGCATTCTTTGCATAGCCCAACATAACACATCGGCAATTCTTATTTTTCTTTTTTCCACATTCATTTGTATACGCACAGTGGCATCTTGGTCTTCCAACTATTGGAAGATGAACCCCAACATTCAGGATATTCTAAGTACTATTTAACCCAGCAGTAATTTTTAAACTTTTAGCGGGAAATATATGTCCTATTAGTAGTCAAAGGGTTAACAGATTTAGCTGATCCAGTACAATGGTTTCTAATAATGTACTAGTACTCAGATATATAGGTAACAAGCCAGAGAAACATTCCAGACATTAACCATTATCTAATATATAACACAGCACCATAGCAAGTTGATCAAAATGTGCTATATCACACGTGGAGAGAACAATTATGGTATATTGTTTTAATTTCAATTTAAATAATTTAATTTCAGTTTTAAATATGTTCACCATTTCTTCACTAATAATTTCAATTAATTCATCCCATATGATCACTAATAAATAATTTGCATTTCATTCTGAGCCATAATTTTGCACATGGGATGCAGTTTCCGTTAGATCCAGCTAATAATCTAAAATAATTATTATCGCATGAAATGCAAGTGAATGTTTCCTTGCAAATTTTACACTTGCAGTTTATCTTTGAAATACCTTTTGGTACTTTTCCTTTAAAGCCCTACCATGCATTTTTGCTTTTTTCATTTCCCATACTTCAGACTCGATATTAGACATAACATAATGATTTAGAGTTGCAAGTAACATGACTTGTAATATTATTTCCCTTTCATTGAAAGGATTTTTTTTCCAGATTTAGAACAATGATAATTTTAAATTTACCAATAAGTGAAAATGAAGCTGTAGCATTACTACAAGAAAGGGTTATTCTAGCTTCCCCATGAAGTTGCAAAAATGGATATAAAATAAAATTATATACTATTGAGGAAGCTAATGGTGAAGCAATGCGAAAGATTGACAAAAAAAGAAAGACCTTCGGATTTACAACTTTACAGATCCAAAAGCTAAATGCCCATATGAAAAATACCAAAAGACTATAGGTTCTGCAAAGTGGAAAATTAAATAATAATGTGATATGGCTTGCCAACATCTTGAGTTGTACCTATCGTTACCAAATGCAAAAATGGGAAACAAGGACATTTATTTTGAAAGAGAATAAAATTAAGATACAGAAATATTTATTGTGAGAAAAAAATAACTTCAACATTAAAATAAATTTTAGAACATAGTGCTCATACCCGATAGCTGCTACCTGTTTTTGTCTAAATTTCTACATTTTTCAATAAACAAATATAAAAACTAGAGCATACCATACTCTTAAAATCTGATTGAGCATTATCACCTTCACAAACCTCTTCCAGGGTTTGCATTATAAGTAGAAATGGAAAAAAAAAAGAAATACAAATTTTCAGTAATTCCAAAAAGGAATCAATATTGGGACACAATTTAGTTGAAATTTACTGTACGGTACACCTTGGTTTCTGTCTGAAAAAATTGCCAAGTGGTATAGGTTTTTCGGTAACCCTAATATTGATAATGCTGGCGAAACTAGCGTTGGGGAAAATTGTGCGAATATCGCCTAATGTGTTGTGATAAATTGAGAATTTGGCTATTTTTTGTAATAGTAACCCTTTCGTATGGACCACGGATTTTCAATTGCTGTGTTTGATTACATCTGCATAATGTTTTATGAAAGTGGTGCCTGAAAGGTCATCTGAAAGTTTGCTTAGTGTTATAATTGAGTATGTTCTTCTGGATACAGCTATGATTTCTGATTGATGGAAGGAGTACATAAAATAGAAGAAATGTGGAGTGCAATTAAACATGGTTTAACCAGGAGGAAAACGAAGGATGGTTTGCACTATTATTTGGCTGTATATGTGTGGTGCAAGAAGGAGCAGGGATTAGAAAAAGTATTTATGGCTTTCTTGGATACTATTATACGTATTTATCCACCACTAACAGCGGATAAGTTGAAACGACCCAATATTTAATTGAATTACTTATGTGGAGGATGTAGGAGTTGCTGGTGGGAGGAGTGAATGTACGCACGTAAAGAAAAGGTATGTTAAATAATTGATGTTTTATTTATCTATTGGTGTCTGTGTGTTAATTTCTGTTAAAACATTGTTGTTTAATGTTTTGATATTAGGAAATATGTATTTTTGGCTATTTATTACTCTTTGTTTGTGTACTTTTGGTTATTTGTCTCTGTGTAACGACAGTGACGAATTTTTCCTGGTTAACACGATAGTTTTAGCTTCCTGATTTAAGTGAAAATAGATTGATGTGTACATGGACAAATTTAAGGCAGTGCACAATGCCCAGATTGTGCTATTCTGGGATGACTTTTTTTTTAAGTTAAAATAGATCGATGTGTACATGGACACTGAGTTTGTTAAGTGTTTGACTTCTTGTTTTGGTTTTGTGTAGCGGGTGGAAGGATCGATCCTTTGTGCCGCCGATCTTGACGTCAAAAGAGAAATGATCCATCAAGGGATATTGTAGAGTACATTTTAACCCATAATTTAGAAAACACCATCATTGTTCATTCAGACTGTAACTTTGGATGGACTTAATCCATTTGTCTCAAATTTGAGGAACGATGTCAGGTTGTAAAACTGATTGTATAGTTTTCCACAGGTCTGAATCATCCATGATGGCTAGAATGTACAAATAGTATGATTGTAGAAATAAATGTAATTATAGTGAAACAATACTTTTATACTGCACAGTGATTTCTTTTTAAAAAAAGAGAGGGAGAACATATTAAGTTTGAAGGAGGACGTTATATTTTAACTGCAAAAGAAGGACCTTGTTTATCTTTTGGACACTATATGGTAACCTTAATTATGACAAATCAAGTTCATATGTGGCAATATAAAGGTTATGATAATATGAATGATGCCAAATTAGCTGCTATTGCTAATTTATGGCTTTATACATATATATATGGTAGCTTGATAGATTTTCCTTGGTAGTTTGGTTGCAGCAAAAACTAAAAGTAGCAACAATAAATCTCATTTCTGCTACTTTAAATGTAAACTTCTTTATAAAAAAAACTTATTTTGAACATTTTTAAATCCTTCCAAATAAAAATCTTTACTACTTCCATATCCTCGTTACATTTTATATTTCCAACCTTAAATACTTGTTCAGATGCACATCAGAAATTATATTACAAGTTAACATCTAAAGCCAAATTCAATCATATTCACTTTAATGGAAATTCACAAACGTCTTATGCAGAACTCAGTACACCGACCTGTATAATTTTACTTCTACTAATCTTAACAACATTATAAGCATAACATACTTGCATAATACTTTTCAAATCCTTCTTGTCCTAACTGTGCAATCATGCTCTGTCTCCAACGCTGTAAAATTTCCACCCTATTTTCAGGCATAGTTTTTTCTAAAATAAGAGTAACAGTAGGAGCAGAAGATTTATTACTCACGGATTCCAAATATTTTCTCAAATAATTCATTTCCAAAATCGTACTCTTTACTTTAGGATCACTTTTGTTCATTAATGGAAACTTCAACAAAATATTCATATCAGGTGCAGACGGCCTATTATGTGATGGTTCTGTACTTAGTCCAATGTCTGCATTAGGCTCAACCACAGGTATCTGCGTTTTATGTTGAATTATTTCATTAGATGACTGAATCTTATTATCATTATAAGAATTACTGTAACCAGACTGCACTGGTCCAAACAGACATTTATTTTCCCAATTCAACCGCTTAATTACAGACGAAGCACACTTCCATTCTAAGACAACAGGAGAATTTTCACCAGAAGCAGGAAATCGTCTCTTGATAATACTGGCCTTTTTTTTGAAAATTTTAGTGCTTTTCACTTCTTTTTCCAAGATACAAGCACTACACATAAACAATCTTTGAAATGCTAACAAAACATTTTGATTTCTTAAACCGAAACTACACAAAATTGAATATTTAATAGCAAACATACTATTCTACAAATAAAGTGAAAAATTCCACCAATCCTAGAATGGTATACTAATAGTCACACATGAAAAATATTCAAGTGAAAACTCTTACATAAACATTGCGGGGTTTAAATTTCTAACTACAGTAATAGTAGAAGTACCTCATCGGTTAAAATTATTTAAAAAAAAAAAAATCATTACGACGCATGGAAGCTAATTTAGGCATTTTTAAACAGAGTTCTGTGTAAATTTTTCATTAACCATTTATCAATTGGCATTCTTTCATATAATCTGAACGGCACATACATTTTCGGACACTTGTATTTAAATTTACAAAGAAAAACTTTTAGCTTGAAATTTTATTCTACTTTTAATGCCATTTCAGTTGCTCAGACAGGTTGGATAGTATTCATTTGTTCTTGAAAATGTTTTCGCTTGTCTTTGATGTTATGGGTGTCATTTTTACACAGTATTCATCGTTCCGTACTATCAAATCCAAACGAATGCATTTTCATATCTATCCCTCAGTCATTGTCTTTCAATGAGGGCATGCTACATGCAGTTCGCATATTCCCATCAAAGATATTGAATTCTACTTACTTTGGTGAATAGTAGAAAGCAGAAATTTTAACCACTATCAATTTTACAATTGTGTTATCCGCTGCTAAGCTCCATCCCTATTTGGATTTCTCAGTTGCTTAGCTCTAAAAATTTTCATTTGTTATTCGTCCCAATTTTGATGAAAAACCTCCAGGAAAAACAGACACTAGTGTCTCTTACCCCTCTTCCTTCATCATTAACCTCTTGAGAGGACTTTTAGTTTGTAGAGAATGAGATATATTCCCATGACCTCATATATCACGTGACTTATGTATAACTTTTGTAAACAAACAATACAGATGACCTCAGAGATAACGTGACTTATGTACAGCTAATGTACACAAGCAAGGTAATTCTTCCTCTTCTTCTTCTGTGGAATGTATCTCATTCGAGAACATCTCAATGCTCGCAAATCTGAAAGAGGTGGAATTCTTTAACCTATCAACGAAGCTCTTTTGGGCTAGTGGTAAAGAATTCGACTCGTAGTAAACTGAACCAAGTTCAGGTACCGCTCATGCGATGCTGAACTTCTCACTGGTTTTGAGAAGTTCAACATCACATAAACGATCACAGATGGCCACACGAGCAAGCAACTACCGAGACTTGACGAACCACGGGATCGCTACAAGCTCAACAGTATTTTAAGTGCCCTCCATTGCAAAGATAAAGCTGAAACATCCATGCCTTCTCCGAGATTCAAATCCTGTCCCAAAGCAATGGCAGCCGATTTCATTACCCCCATGACAAGAGGGCAGCAACCATGATTACGTCTCTTAAAGGCCAAAGTTAATTCGAACGGAACATTGAAATAACAACAGCTAATCAAAATAGTAATGGTAAACAAAGTTGATAATTGTTTACTATGGTATTTTATCGATAAATCACATTCGAATAAACTTCCACTATTAATGTCAGGGACATTCAAATGTATTTTCGACAGATATAATTATTTCAAATGAAGATCTGGACAGAAAACCATTTATATCCATTTTTCATGTAAACTGAAATAATAATACCATCTACCCGGATATATGCATCTCTTCAGGAGTAAAACCATTCATGTTTGTGATTATCTGAAACAGATTCCTTTCAAACAGCTGCCATAAATCGGGCACGATTAGTATAGATTCCGGACATCGAAGAGAGAATGTGCTACATTGGTACAGAAAACTCCAAGTTTGAGTACGTGAAGCGTAGCGCACGCAGTAGTGGTTTCCCATTTCAGCATCTGGAGGATTCTGAGAAAACGAATGCATGCGTATCGCGTGTAGCGCATTCAGGCTCTTCAACCGGGCGATTATGCACGTCGTATTGCTTTTGCATAATGACATCTTGAAAAATGTGCTACGGATTCCTATTTTCTGCTAATGTGTTCACCAATGAGGCATACGTCACAAGGGAAGGAATATTCAACTCACTTAACGGTCATCTCTGGGCTGTAGAGAACCCTCATGCAACACAACGTCGCGCAGTACGGAGTTTTTTGCTGTTTGGGCCGGCTTTGTGGGTGGCACCTCATTGGACCTTACCTGTTGCCATGCTTTTTCGTCCAAAAGGTTGTAACCACTTGATGCTTCAGCAGAAAGTCATGAAACAACATTTAAATTACGAACAGATTTCTGCATCGACCGGACAGAGAATGTGGTCGAACACGATGGGGGACTCTCCCCATTTCAGGCATAACGTTCGTATCCACCTAGACGCCATACTTGGCCAACAGCGGATCGGACATAGTAGTCTAGTGCCGGACCGATCATGTTTTGCTTTCTTTTTATGGGGGGCATATGAAGACACTGGTTTATGACAACGACGAAGAGCTGGTTGCACGAATCTCAGTAGCTTCCGGGAAAATTCGAGGTATGCCTGGAACATTTAGAATCCAATGTGAGGCGTGCATTAAAGTCGATGGATGAAACTTCGAACACTATCTTTCACTTTTTCTCATGTAAATTTATTAAAACGATTATTAACTTACTGGCGCTTTTAATTTCTGATGTATAACCAGCGCGTCAGGAAAGCATTTCCGACCCTGTATTGCTATAGGATTCCTAATCACCGAAGCGCACCCTACTCCTGCTAGATGTTCTGAAACGCGGTACTGAGACACCCGGTATAGATAAAGGTTAAGAAAAGGGCCATGTAAAAAATAAGCAGTGCAAAAAACTGATGCACAAAGGAATTAGACATTTATCTAATATGAAACGTTAAAGCTTTTCTTGGTCTTAATTTTTTCCCATTTTATACACTATTATCATAAATATGTCCCATAAGGTAAATCAATCATCTTAAATGCATATTTAAACTTTGAATTATCTTACCTTTTTGATTTTGTGTATAACAAAAATAATTTATTGGTTTGTATTCAAGGACCGATTGTGACGAAAACCGCTAATCCCCAAATTATTGTGCCTCTCCTAAAGGGAAATTATTTACCCTTAAAAATTCAGTTCTCCTTCGGCAAATAAACAATAATTTAATTATATTCTTTCATTTTGTTTCTGTTGTAATTATTTTTTAAAACTGCTTCATTTGTATAGTCTTTTAATAGTTACTATTCATCAGTCCCATTTGACTTTTATATTTCACATTTCTAAATTAGTTGAGTTGCATATTAATTTACTTTAAGTTAACAAAAACACTGAAATTCTGTTCCTAGGAGGTAATAATTAAATTCTAATATTTAATATAAATATATAATCTTAGCAGCAATGGCACTAAATTCTTAATTTTAAAATGTCCTTATTCCATTGGTTCTTTGTATATGTATCTATGTAGGATCGATACATGTATGTAAATAAATAAATACAAGGTACAAGCAGTTCAAAGCCTAATTCAATTGTGCGGGTGATAGCAGCAACAAATGGTGGTAATAATGAAAAATAAAATTTTTGAAAAATGAGTTTAAAATTCCTCTTGGAATAAGCCACGTGCAATCCCCTCCCCCTAGAAAAAAAAAACTGAAGCACAGTGGCAAATGCAAGGAATAAGGGGACAAAAGATGCCAGAAACAAAATGAAATTTCCATCTTTTGCTGCATCACCTTCAGACAGTTGGTGCAATGAAAGAAGTAATTGAATAAAATAGTCTATTCCTGAACCGAGAAAGACACAAATTAAAGTTAAAAATTTCGAATTAAAAATAATCTTTGAAAAACAATGTAATTTGCGCCTTTATAGTCCATACCCTACAGGCCAATATGTCAAAAATGCAAAATAATTATAGTATCAAAAATATAGACACTTTAAAAAATTGCGAATTTATAGACAAATTAAAAAAAAAATACTTTGTGGAGATCGACATTGAATAACAACACCTGCAAAAATGATCTCGAACTTGGGGGGGGGGCAAATTTTTAATTCAAAAGTAGAAATAACAAACTATATGAAAATTTGGAATACAGGTCGGATAAAAAATAATAGCATAAATCATAAACAAGCAAAAAAAAATTCAAAATTTAATATTTTTTTCCCATCAGTGGACCAAGTCTAAAAACATGCAATACATAATCTAGCATATGCAAAAATAAAAGAAATAAATGAAAATTTGATCCAAGAAATAAAAAAGATAGAGGAGTATATTCTTAAAATCTGTAGCACAAGGGCAACAAAAGTTTTGAAACGAAAATATATATATATATGCCTAGACGTACGCAAAGCCTATATTGTGTTGAGTAACGAATTTAGATAAACTACGAATTTTATGCTAATTAAATTCAATAAAAATAATTAGAAAAAACATGGGTTGTGACATAAAAAAATAAAAGATGGAAGTAAACTGTATAATTTGAGGGGGAAAAAAACACACACACACACACACTGAAATAGCTGGATTATGAATTCTAAAAACAGTGCCAATTTGAGATCAAGTGAAAAATTAACTCGTTTCTTTTCAACGAATGCGAATGGAAAAGAAGTTTAGTTCGAAGAAAGGAGTAAGTTACAGTGTAAACTATGAACTTTAAACTAATTAAACTTGATAAAAATAATTAGAAAAAACTTCTGTTCTAATATAAAATATAAAGCAATAAAAATGAATAATTTGACAAAGAAGAAAATAGTGAAAAATGCCGCCCAATGGGATAAATGACTTTGACTACTGTACTGAAGGGTGCAGGTTCGAATCACAGAAAAGGCATGGATGTTTGTAAATGTATAGTATCTTTGCAGAAGTGAAGCACTCTAAATATATGGTTAGCCATAAGTCCTCTTGTGTGATTCGGTGGTAGAGGAAGAAGGGTGGCAGACCCTCGGACCCATCTCTCAGGGTGCTGTTTCTCAAAGTTGGGGTGGGGGAACTGGGCAAAATGCAAAATCGTACAGCCACCTACATAGTGCCGAAGTCTGTTGCTAATGACAGGCATAGTCTTATACTCCTTGCACGATAAATTTCATGAGCTTGTTCTGATGAAGTTACACAAGTGAGATTAATCACAACAACATTGAATAATTCTATACATACTCTATGCAAGTCGCTGATCAAGCCGTTAATCATAGCTCTCCACATTTGTATTTCCTCTCAACATGTTCCCCCCCTCGCTTATTCCGTTAGCCTTTACATTATGAAAACATATTCAAAATTTAGAGCACTTTGTTTTCATTTTTTATGCTTCAGTCCATCAACTAAAACCAGCTTTGTAAAATGACTCAGAACAGTTTAGCTTAATTACTGATTTTTAGTTCTGTGATGAACATATGAAATATTTTTTGGAGGTAGATTTTGAAGTCTGTAAGTACATGACAACTTGGGCTTTACCCAAAATTAGTCAGAATAAATGTCAATTATTGTTCATGGAGTCCAGTTAACACAGTCTTGAGTACAACTTGCTTTTAGAGCTCCCAACTTACTGCAGAGTCACTTTCCTTTTGTGGATAAAGGCAGAATTACGAGGAATTTGGGCTCCACAAAAACATGGGCTGAAATCTGGACATGGTAGCCTAAGCAGTAATCAGACCATGTTGTTAGATTTTTTTACCAAACAACTTAAAAAAAAAAAATGCATATTTCTTGTAAATAATTATTCAAAACTAAACTCAAGTCATAAAACAGTCCTGAACTTGATAATTTTGGAACAGATTTAAATGATTTACATGGTCAAAAACATTATAATGAGGCTAATATACACGGGAAAAAATAATACAGTGCAAAGGCGTTTATTTAATTCACGCTCATACACCTTATTGAAGTTAATAGTAAGTAAGAAATGGAACTAAATGTAACAAAATAAGCCCCCTCATTTTTTGTGTATTACAGCAAGTGTATAATTTTGCTAATGCGTATATTATCATCATCAACAGACAGTTGGATGTTTTAAAAAATTTTTCTTCCAAATTTCCACCAAAGAAATTTTCAGAAATACAGACCAAAAACGTGTAATGAAGCAATAGAACTGATTAAATATCAACTTAAAGTATTTCATGTGTTTTAATTGATATAAAAATGAGAAGGATGTGAAAGGAATACATTGCTGTCAAACAACGATTGAAGAACATTCACTAAACGTTATACTACACATATAGTATACACAGAGTGATTTAAAAATATTTGGCAAAAATGTAAAGGCAGTAGATGAATGAACAGATTTCGTAACTGAATATGTGTGACGAAATGGAGCGATGAGATGGTACAGGATGCTGTAGAAAAGTAGTGGGTAAAAGCACTGCTGACATAAATTGTTTTTCCCTGTGCAGATTTCTAGTGGTATGCATCGTTGCACGAACTTGGAGCTTGCCGATTTACTTTTTATCTACGAGGCTGTGGAGAGAAACAAAGTCTCAAAAGAAGTACTTGGGAATTTTTCACTAACTAGCGGCTCCATAGATAAAACGCATATTGTCAAATTTCGTGCTCATGTAAGAATACATACTGCTTGAAATCCGCAAGAAAAAATTATAATTTTCGCCAGCAAAATGTTTTTGGTTATTGTTCAGGGTTGTACCTCTTCAAAGCACTGTTTCAGCACACTCCATTCAAAATCTGCTTATTTTGACCCCCTCTATCTGCCCTTACATTTCTGCCAGGTACTTGTGAATCCCTTTGTATATCTGTGCTCAAATATAAGATAAAAATTTAATTTTAGTTTGGCAACTCTTCCTTTTCAATCCCTTTATACACAAAGCTCTGTTTTATTTCAGCTAAAATGTAATGTGTAAACAATAACTGTTAACTGCTTTGTAAAGAAAAAATGTCTAATTACCACATCTCTCTAAACCACTGCACTTTATGAAAGAAAAAAGTGTGAAGAAATCTTGGTAATATTTTAAAACGACGCATCCGATATAATTAACAGCAATTTAAATTTTTGGGTAAAGTCCATTGTTTAAAACTGTATGCTACTAAAATCAAAGAATGAAATCTTTTGCCTCAGAAATCCATCACTGTTAACAAGAATGCGATAATAAAAATGTTGAATGATATTTTGTAAACCGCCAACGTAATTACTTTAAAACAACAGTCTCCAAAATAGGATATGCTTACCCCAGTGGGTATGCAAAGTGACGCTTGGGGATATGCCAAAGTAGAACACTCATGATCACTTGCAAGCGTATGATCATACTACAGGTTTTTAGAAAAGAGATCATTAGAAATGTTTCCATCATTGTTTGATTTTGCTCCCAAAAACGAAGTAAATGTGGAATAAAACCAATTTACCAATCTTCCTAGTATTAAAACAGAGTTTTAATTGGCCCATGACTGTTTTAATGGGCTAACACTTGATGGTATTAGATTCCAATAAAGTTTGCAGCCTTGGAGAGAAATTACTGGAAATTACCTGCATCATAGATTGTAGATACTGACATGTTAATTGAGTTATTTTCTTCAACTGTGAAAAAAAGTTGTTGCTATATAAATGTATTCCCAAATAAAATATTATTTTTAGTGCAAAATCTATATCTTGAAATTTTTGAATAAGATTTATATTACATTATAAATTAACTACATTTATAGATTTACTGGAACATTGATCCCATTTATTTTTAATGAAAATGGAAATAATATAAACTCAACTTCAAATAACTAAAATCTTGAAATCATTGTAACAACATGACTTCAACAAATACACAATTGAAATATCTTCACAGGACGCACAAAATTGCTTCAGGAGTTGTACGCAGCCCACAGGCCACCAGTTTGACACCCTCACTTTATACCATTTTGAATTATAAAAAGTTTCAGAAAAATGCTAGACTTTCAAAATGCAGGGCTAAGCCTGTGTTAAGCAAGGGGGGGGGAATTTTTTTTTTAAAATTGAAGACAAAATATTTTCTATTTTTTTAACAATATTTTAAATTAATGAACAGAAAGAAAGTCTGTCTCCTTTACATAGCTCAAACAGAAATGTAGAAGAGAATATGAAAAAAAAAAAAAGTATGACACGTAAATGCTTAATAAAAGATGGCAATTTCAGATATATTTATTGTTACAAGATCTGTACAAGAGTTTTACATTTTTTTTTTAATATTCACAAATTAAACTAAGACATCCTATATGCATTTTAGGAATCCTCAGCAGCTTCAAGTATTGATGTTCCATACACTAAGTCCCAATAATGTTCAACACCACGTTTCTTGAAAAATTCCCGTGCAAAAGACTCTGTAGGGCACAATTTGAACATTATATCTCCAAAGGAACGTTGGGTTACAGTTCCCTTTAAAAAGAGGGTAAACAGAATTAAATAAATAATTTTTTTTTGTTTACAAATGAAACTACAATAAATCAATCCAATTTTGAATTAATATCTGATGAGTCTGAAAACAAAAACTGGAAATGAAGGAAAAAATTTTAATATAACGTTAAGTTTTCCAATTCAACCATTTCTGTAGTATGCATGTAAATATTTTATATTACTTTGATGCTCCTGCCAAATAACAGCTTCATGCTTTTAGTAGATTTGTTTACGTTGAAAACCAAACTGCAGCTAAAATTCATTATATATTGAGAAACGTACATGAAAAATGCTCAATTAATAGAACTGTGCATGAATGGTGATAAAAAATGCTCAGTTAACAAAACTGTATATGAATGGAATCGAAAGCTTGGTGAATTTCAGATGCAAGTACGCCTTCAAGGCAGAAGAAATTTGAGCATATTGAATCTTGAATTCAGTTAGGCATCTCTGCATGCATGCTACATGAACAGGAATGAATGGACTGAACAACTGTTACGAAAAATAACATAGTAAGAATTTAATTTTTGCAAGCATTAATTTTTTTCCCTCTTTTCCATTTTATTTTCAGTCTACACACACACAAAAAGGAGACATTTTAGAAATGAAACATTAAATTATTTTAAAATATATATTAAGCTGCTAAAAATCAATGACACTAGGTAATAATGAGTCTACTTAAGTGAACTATTTTCATTCTTCTAGTAACATCTACAAGGGAAAAAGAAACAAGACCACTAAGCTGAAAAATAGCAATTTGAAAACTACATATATATAAACCACCACTGAGTTTTAGATTAGTATTAAATATTAAACAATAATTTCTCAAATTAGTTTTATAAAATACTAATAATGAGGGAAAAACACAAATTAAAATAAGTCTGCAACGGAAAACATTAAACAATTCAAATAAATTCAACAATTGAAAGGAACTGCCTTTCCGGAAGAGGAATAACATTACTTGTGATTAATAATTATA
Source organism: Stegodyphus mimosarum (assembly GCA_000611955.2). Classification (NCBI taxonomy): domain Eukaryota; kingdom Metazoa; phylum Arthropoda; class Arachnida; order Araneae; family Eresidae; genus Stegodyphus; species Stegodyphus mimosarum. Next base: position 109,749 of record KK113855.1, read on the forward strand.
ACTAAAAAAATTAACAAAATAAGATACAATGTATTTAATGGAAACTAACTATAGAAATGACACTGCTTTCAAAAGTTGTAAAGATTGTAAAAGTTTAATATCATTTTTGAAAGTATAAATTTTCTTTTTAAATGCAACTAACAAAATTCTTAATTTAAATTAGTTATAAAAATTTTACTTGACCCTCTAACCAGTGCGAGGTTATAACGGACAAGATATTAATATATCCTTGTAAAATGACAATAGAAAATTTACATGTAAGATATTTTTTATATAAATTTACTTTGCCATTAAAAAAAAAATGTGTGTTAACTTTATTTATTAAATATCATTTTCTTCCAACTTAAACCATAAAATTCAGTTCAACAGCAATATCGCAAAACAATTTTAAAATGAGTATATCTTTAGAATTTCTGATACACAGTTCTGCGGGTTTTAGATAAAAAGGTTTGCTCGCTTTTAAATTGTTTCAGTTTATCAAAAATTCGTTAAAAGTTTTACAAAATGTGAAATAGATAATAAAATAAATTCCAAATTTGGGCTTCCAAATGCGCATATTAGGGTGGAAATGTACATTAGTCCTTCAGGGACAAAGGCCCTTGGACTAAAAAAACCTATACAACTTAACCTTTCATTTCTTAATAAAAGATCTGCTGACATTTCTCTTAAGTGCAGATTAGTCAATTAAGTGCTATATCACATACTTTGATTACACAAACATGAAAGACTTACACACAATATGCTTTTAAGTTTTTATAACATTAATAATAATAACTCTTTTTAAATACTTACTTCCCAAACAAGAATGCAACGATTTTCTACTTTTTCGCCCTGTTCAGCTGAAAATTCAGATAAGAATTAGGTACACAAATTGAAACTTAACCTTTACTTATTTACTACTTACTGCATTTTATTATATTCTGGAAAAGATTACATATCAGATGAATCAGAATTTAAAAAATTATAAATATGGTAACAGATCTTAATTTTTTTAACTTGGAAGGATATAATTAATACAGAAGATTTATTCACAGGAAACTAGCTTACATATTTACATTAAATTTAAGGGATACAACAAATATCCCCCCCAATTTCAAAAGCATATGATTCAGTTTTTGTTCTACTAATGGCTGGAGAAAAATATTTGTTTAACTGCATCCTAAGCGTGCAAAACAACAAGCAGCTTTAAGCAGGTTTGATTACTTTATATAACTTCATAATATCAGGGGGAAAAAAGGGGAGGAGGATCAGTGGATATAAGATTACATACACAATGAAATCAAAATGCCATTTTGAATACATGTTACAGAAAATATTTATAGCTTTCAATTTTAAGGTATAAATGCAATATAATGGGGAGAAATATTATAAATTGAACAAAGCTAGCTCTATATGGTGCTATATTAAATTTGACTACTTTTAGTCTCATGAAATTATAATAATGAATTTTATAAGCTAGCTATAAAGCTATGCACAAGCTGCAATCCTAGAGTGTCTGATATGGGATAGAAGGAATTTATTCAAATTACATAAAATCCTTGAATTGAGATTTTCAAAACACTTTGATTAAATAAAAATAAATATTTTTAATAACAGAAGAACTAACTGTTTCTTGCACATTACTTTTTCAGAATACTTGAGACAGAAAGAAATTAAAAATTCAAATAATTTGGCAGAACAAGTTAATATTTGATCAAAAATATCAGTTTTATATATTTAAATAACTGGAGTTTTAATTTTCTCATCTTCAAGCTGTGTTACATTAATAAAAAACATACGAATAAAATGTTTTTAACTACATTTCACAAACATTAAAACATATTTTTTTCTATATCACTATCAAAAATGCAAACATTTGCAAACTAGCACGCGTAACCAAGTAATGAAAACAAATAACAATTAGCATCAATATTTGCAATAAATAAGACAGAGTCTTACTTCCATCTTTAGTAGCTTGTTCCTCATTCCACTTGATCCTATGTAACATTAGACGTTTGAATTTCTTTTGTTGGTTAGGTCCTATACAAAAGAAAAAAATTCCCCCAAATTACTCCAGTGACATAAAAACCCAAGTTGTAATTCATATAAAGTAGCTAAATTTGTTACCTCCTTCTACAACAACAATGTTGATATTTCGATACAAGATAACACAACCTGTCATGAAAAGCTGCTTAGCATTCATTTCAACTTTAAATTTTTTGGCAGGATTGCTGAGATTAAGAACCCTAAAAATAATTTTTATTTAGTAGCTTTGAATAAAATTATTATTTTGAATACATTTTAACAAAAAAGTACAAATATGCTGAAATACATATATTCAGTTCTATGGTATAAATAAAATTCATTTCATTGTTAGAAATAATTTTCATCCAAGCACGGTTGATAAAGAGCTATTTTTATTTCTTTTTAAGAAACTGGTAAATGATGAGAAAATAAAGAGATTTTCCTCGTGCATTTTTGCAGTCTTCTGATTTAATTGAAGTTCAAACAAAGAGAAATTTCTTAGAAATAATTACTCCTTTGCCGAGAAGACTAAAACTTTAGTTTTCACTGCTACTGCTAGATCTCTCTCTGAAAATTTGAAATTGTTCTTTCTTGAGATCATGTATTCTTTAATTCTATTTTTTTGGCTAATTGTGTTATTGCAAAATCATGAAAAAATTATTCATAATATACATAGGGTACTGTTCTATTATTCGGACTGGATCCAGATATGTATGTACACTCATGTCCAAAATTATGTTTACATGCATAAATTCACGGATTTCTCAGAGACTATGACTTATAATTTAATGAATTTTCGTGGAATCATACATAACATGATGACACATAAATGCAAAAGAAAAAATTGAAGATCACCTCATATGATATAAAATTGTAGCATGAAACAATAAAAATGGTAATAAAGCGTGACAAAGAGAGTTAAGAAAAAAAGGAATGATTCAGAAAAAGAATTAAGTCTTACGAATTTAATATGGAATATGATCTCCCCTGACTTGTACACACATATCACAACGTGTTTTAAGGCTGGAAATAACGTTGTTAACCACAGTTTGGGGAATTAATCTCCACTCTTCCAGCAATGCCGTCTTCAGAGCATTTACATCTCTAGGAGGAGGATGTATACGTGCAATTGCTCTTCCAAGGTAGTCCCATAAGTTCTCTATCGGGTTAAGGTCAGGAGAGTTTGGTGGCCAAGGTATTCGCTTAATGTCTTCACTTTCAAGGAATTCATCAACGAGGTTTGCTCGATGTGGACGGGCATTATCATCCATAAATAAAAAGTCAGGTCCATATGCACCCCTGAAAAGTCTTACATAAGGATCTAAGACCTCATCCCGATATATCTGGCCTGTCACAGATCCGCTGCTGAACACGTGTAGGGGCGTACGTCCATCGATCATTATTCCACCCCATAACATCACACCTCCACTACCGAAACGGTCACGTTCCACAATGTTCGAGGGATCATTTCTTGTTCCTGACTCCCTCCAGATGTAAACACGTTTAGAATCACCAGTTAAACTAAACCGCGACTCATCAGTAAAGAGAACATGGGACTATTGATGTTCAGTCCAGTTTCGATGTTCTTTACACCAATTAAAGCGATCCCTCTGTTTCTGTCAAGACAGTAAAACACATAGCCTTAGCTTTCTGGCATAAAGGCCTTTTTCATTAAGCCTTCTGTATATTGTTTGCCGTGATGCAACAGTTCCAGTGGCGGCTGCAAGCTCTGAACTTAACTGGCGAGAAGCAGCCTTTCTGTTACGACGGGCAGTTAATGCCAGATACCGATCTTCAGAAGCAGTTGTCATTCGTTTCCGACCTTGTCCAGGCCTCCTTACAACACTTCCATCATTTTGAAACTGTTTCCATAGCTTAGAGACTGTCTGTCTTGAAATATTCAGACATGTGGCTGTTTCCATGATTGACTGCCCTGCTTCTAAACGGCCGATAATTCGCCACTTTACAGATTCTTCCAAATGATACTTCGAAGCCATAACAAACTGCTTTGAGTCCCTACACACTGAAATCAAACGCTATGTTGCAGAAATTCACTCAAATATTCAGTTTGCGCAAAGCGCTTGATTCACCCTTGGATGACGTAACGCCTAGATTTGCATATCACAAACCGTTTGATTACTTTTGATTGGATAATGCTAATTAGGCTTGGTTTTCACACATTCCCTGCAAATACGGATCACATTGATTCGATATTTCATTGAATATCATCATTTTTGGGTATGTAAAGATAATTTTGGACATGAGTGTATATATAGATGGATGGATGTGTTCATGTATGCATGTACGCACGAATGTATGTGCATATGTAATCATAAATATATGTATGTGTATACACACACATATGTGCACATACAATCATACATTTTTTAATCTGGTCCCGATAATAGACATTACACTACAAAATATTTCAAAAAATTAAAGAGAAAAGTTATACTAAATGTCAAACCATATAAATAATAACATGTCACGTATGAAACTGACTACATTGATTTCAGTAGGTTTCCTCTTTAAATACAAATCTACTTTTTTTAACTATTACTATCCAAATAACAAGATTAATGGAAACTAAGTAATAAAAATAATAAAAGAAACTATTAAAAAATGGGAGGAAAGGAATCAGATATTAACATTGCACAAAAGAGTAAGTTTTTTTAGCCATCTAAAATAGCTATCATAAAAAAGAAAATGTATAATGAGCTAGTGGCTAGTCCAGCTAATGGAATTTCACAAAACTATATCAATTTCTAATTAGATATCTCATGACTGAAATAAATTTTTATTTAAATCAATCAGATTAAAAATATTAAGAACTATGTTTATTGCTTTTAAATCTTTCGTTTTACTAAGTAACATACATATTAAACTTGAAACTTAAATGTCTTATGCTTTACTAAATATGGCTTATTTTATTTCACGCAGTGGTAACAGACTGCTTTTAAACAGTTGAGTTTGTTGGTTAAAGTGAAAGATAAATATCTTACATTTTGGCAAGTTCGGCATGTTAGAGATATAAATGTTTTATTTGAACAGCTGTTCGCTTTCACTGAGTTTGTTAATAAAAAATAAATCAAAAACAAATTTAAAATTCACGCTTTGAGATGCACGAAGAGCTACAAGCGTTTAAAACCTGATCACTCTAGGGGCAGTAGAATTTCCATAATGCAACAAATATACAGCTTCTTCATTATTTAATTGTACAGATTATTAAAGATTGCTTTCTTCAAACTTAATGCCATAAAATTCAAAAATAAAATTATAAAAATTTTTTAAAAACAACATATGTTTAGAATTTTCAATATAATGAGTGTGAAGTGTTGCCATTAATATTTTTTCAATCTTTTCTCCATTCATCATATCAACGTCCAGTTTTCTTAGTAAGATGAGTACTTTTTTTTTGTCTTTTTAACTTTAAGTAAAGTTTTTGTATAAAGCAAGTGAAAAGAAAGTGATATTTAATATATAATCTTCGCACTTATGCCATATAAAATGCAATTACAAAATCACAAAATATTTAAAAAGAGCATATCTTCAGAATTCTGGATAGAGTGTTAAGTTTTGCCATACTTTTTTTACGTTCGCTATATTATTATTTCTTTAAAAATAATACATAGTGATAACATTTTGTGACAACATCCTTTTATTTGTGTTTCCACTTTTTTTTAATATTCCTTATATTATTATTCAAAATGTAGTACAATGCAATAACATCTGTTGGCAGCATGCTTTTATTTGAAAAGTCAATGATGCAAAAGCAGAATCAACAAAAAAGTGAGGACTGAGACTAATAGCACCTCTGGTACTTAAAATAATTAAATTAACACATAAGAAAGATAAACCTTAATAGTATATGCCCAGCTTAATACTTTTCTTACTGCTCATCAACAATTTAGATTCACTAATAATAGATTACTCAAAATAGTATGCTAAGGATGCTTTCAAAGGATTATTTCCTTAAATATGCAATTTATAATTACATTTATCCAGGTTATATATATATATATATATAAAGGTAATAAATATCACTTTACATAAGGGTTTGAAGTTAAGGTGAAACTACCAATATTAAATACTTCAGTACTTCCATATTAAAATGGCCATCATATAAGATTTTAACAAAATTTAAAATCTGCATTTACAGATTGGATAATTAAACTTGCCAATTCAGGAATTAATTATAGTAGGCATTTTATTAAGGAAGTATCAGTTTTTTTTAATGTTCAGCCCATTACAGGTCAATTACATGATTTAATAAGTCAGAATACACAAAATAAATGATAGAAATATATCTGAGCATTTATTTTACCAAATTAGTGTATTAATTAGAATTTATATAATTACAAAATAGATTCAAAAAATCATAATGGTGCTACATGTAAAAAGGTATTTTTAAAATTTATTATAAAAAAGTTGTTTTAGAATAAAATAAATATCTAGATTACTTTACGCATATCATAATTTTACCTATATAAAGCAACTTGTACACCTGTACTTGTATCCTCTTTCAATTTCCTCATCTTTTTCTCTCTTTTCTGTTCAGTAGTTAATTTACGAGCTGCATTTGCCTCTTCATGAGCTCTAAAAAATTATGTTTCAATATGTGTATGTGAGTACACACAGATGTACATTAATACATAAATACACACATGAATAAAATTTATAATTTACTGCCATCATAAATCTCTGAATTTGTAAATATTTACTGCTACATCATTTTAAGAATTATTCAAGACTAGCAAATCTAAAGCTTTAAATACCAATTATTTTACAGACGATTAACTCTCTGAGTGGTATGGCTTTTTGAATCTGCTTATGAAGAACTGTACTTAAATAACATGTTTCCTAAATTTGCATAACTAATTATTTTAGTCACTGTTATCTTAAAACTTTTATTCATTAGTATGATACTGAAATTATTAATGAAAAAAAAAAAAACTTTAAATAGTAAAGTAATATACCCCCCCCCCAAAAACTCACCAGAAAAACGCTGTCATGCCACATGGGGGGGGCATTATACCATTCATTTTTAGTACAGAATTGTTATGATAATGTGTTTTAATGTTAGTTGATGCTAATTATCAGGCTATACAGCACCAAGTCTTGAAGAAATTCTTTCTGCAGTGCTTTATAAAATTTCTGAATTTGTAAAGACTAGCAAATTTAAAGCTACTATGTGGGACTCTAAATTTGCTAGTTTGCAAATTTAGAGTACCCCATAGTACATTAGAGTACCACACATGCTATTGTGTGGTGGTATAACTTGGTTGGCACACTCTGCAATTTCTTTCTCTGGAAACAAACAAAAGTCCTAGACTACTAATAAATTAATGGACACAAACATGGAAAAAATGCCTCCGGGGAGGGGGGACTGAAGAGGGCTTTCTGAATCTTCAGTATTATTAGCCTTTAAGAAATTATGCATCTGAAAGCAAGAATCTGGATGCTATTTCTACTCCTAGGCAAATAGAGTCGTCATATTATATGTAAAGATCCTTCACTGGTATGTGTTTGGTCAAACATAATGGTAACAAACAATTCTACATAGACAGTATCATATGACACACAAGCTCCTTCTGTTTACACAATAAACATGTACACCATATCGCTGTTGTCTTCACTGTTTTCACTTTGTATTAGATACTTTTATCAGTCAAGACTCTAAATCTGTTTAGAATCAACCCCATCAATTCACTACCATCTCTAGAACAATTTTATCATTATTATTCTTTAGATTCATTGGCATGATAACTGCCGTTAGACAGAGAAGCATGTGTGAGCCTGGTTCTTTTGCTTAGCAATTCTAAGCACTTTCTAACAATAGAACTCTAATCTTTACTTGAAAAGCACTACATTTACTATTTTCGGCATCCCTTATAGATTCTGTTCTGTCATAGATTGCCTTATACATTTTACATTTATGCTTAGTGGTGAGCACTAATTCAGAATGAGGAATATAATACTTCAAAATTTATCAGAACAAACAAACAAAAAGGGGGGGCAGAAATTTGAATCAACTTTTAAATTTACTATGAATGGAACTTCTTTAAAAAGTGCTATAAAATCATATTTATACACATAAATTTAATGAGATGGCTTATAAATTTGATGTTAACTGCATTAAATGTTAAAAAAACATATACAATGCACTGAGACTTGAAATTTTTTTTAAAGTCTTTTAGAAATGCAAATGATTCTAGCTTTATTAATAACATAGCTACCAACACTGAAATTGCAAAAATTGGGAAATTCATGCAGCACGATGACGCAATTTTATGAGAACTCCAAAGTGACTTAAATTTACTTAATAATGCATGATTTTGGCTACAGAATTACAATGTGATTTTACAGTAAAGTACATTGAATTACATAGTTTAAATTTTACGTTTTTTTTTTGTTTAAGTTCATTTCTTCATAATTTTCTTAATCTTCTGAACTAAATCCTGAGTAGTTTTACTTACTAGTAATTTACCATTTATCAGCATGAAACAAAATTAAATACAAATATTAACTGATTAAACATTGGCTGAATCTTCATAGAACTTCTATAAATATCTACAGTGGATTAAAATAATTGATATCTATCAAAAATTAATAAGAAAAATTATGCTGAAAATCATTAGGGAAGGAGTATGTAATTTGCATAAGTTTCATTACGAGATGACAATATTGCTGCCACAGATTTTTTTTATAAAGATTATCATAATTTTCTTCATATCACTTATTCTCTGACACTTAGTTTCTACCAAATTCTCTACAGCTGCATTTGGGGAAAAAAAAAAAAAAAAAAAAAGAGGAGATTCAAATTCAGTGCTTATTTTCCTCACTTTACTTCCACTCACATTTCAAGCCTCATTGCAAGAAATACTGAAAACTGATAACACAATATAAGAAAAGCCTTCTATATTTCCTTTTACTCCAAACATGTGAAATCAAAACCCACTGCCTATCAATGCATTTCCTTTGTAGAATTTCATTACAGAGATCTTCAGCTTGCAAGTCTCAAAATTCTGCTTGCAGTTTAACAATGGCATTACCTATAATTTGCTTCTCCGCTTTACATAATAGGTGCAGTTTCTTTCATGGATAAAATGGCGAAGCTGTGCTAGTAATATGAAAATAAACGGCTAAATATTTTTTTTTTTTTTTAAAAGGGGGGTGAGAGATTTTGATTTACCAGATCACATGTGATAAAAAAACATAATTGGCTGCTATGCATTAACTAAGAACTCGAAATACTTTAAAATTTAATAAAAACATATTTAGTTACTTTTGGCGTTTAGCCATCTGTTCTCTAACATGTGCTTCAACTTTAGTTGGATCTTGAACAGCTTGATTTCCCAGTACTCTCATCAGATTTGACATGCGAACTAAAATAATTATTTCATGCATTAGATTTTATATAAAACAAACAAAATATAATGAAAGTTCTGATAACTGGAATTTTCTTAAATTTATTCAAAAAATTCTTATAATAATAGTAACGTATATATATATACACACACACAGGGAGTCTAGAAGAAAAGAGTTAAGAATGTTAACTATTATACCTTTTGGTTCAGGAGGAGGTTCTAAACCTAATCGAATTTTTTCTTGCTTTTCTTTCCAAGCTTCTCTTCTATTTTGTCTTCTCAATTTTTTTCTCTCTTTTTTTGTCAAATATAAAGGTATAAATACAGGTTGAGAAGAATCACCTATCAAAGAACATATTTTTAAAACACGCATAACAGCAATTATTGTATCATTCAGACAGACATCTTTGTTGTTTAATGCATGATAAATCCAGTTATGAAAGGTACATAGATTAAACAATCTTTTAATAACACATAATACAGGCACACTGCATTAACTCAAAGATACAATCTCTTAACAGTACTGCTCAGCAAAATCATATCAGAATGGGCCTGCTAGCAAAAGCAAATAAATGACATATTTACAGAGAGACAACAGTTATGAAAGCAAAATAAACTATTATACAAATTATTATAGATTATTATTATACTTTTTTTAAACTTTAATTAAATTTGAAAGTAAAATTGTAACATTTATATGCTTGGTTATAAAGCACATTTATGTATACAAGTCAAAAAATTGATTTTTAATCGGCTTATTATCTTTAGTAATATCATATAAATTTAGAATGTTTCATATTTAACACATGTTTAAAAACCACATTAGTAAAAATGATCCAGTCCCTATAAATAATCAAACTATCATTGCTTGAGAGAAAAATGAACTGATAAATAATAATAGAAATAGTGCTCTAAAACATATCTTATATGGACACCACATGACTTCCTTGTGCGGCCTATTAAATTATACAAAATTTTTTGCTGCATTTCATTTAAACTTATTTCCTTAAATTTCATCAGATATATTTCTCATTCAATTAATTCAGTTCTCACTTCACAGCAAGGCAAAAATACATAACTCAATTCTTCATTGAAAATTGTAAAATACAGAAAAACATAAAATACCAAATACAGTTAATTTTTTAAATTAAAATTAAATTATTTATGGAAAAACAAGCAATTCGGCCAGCGGGCAGGAAGACCAAATTTTAGGTGCACAAAACTGAAAGTTTACTTTTGGTCTCACTCGCAAAAAGACACTGCACTTGGTGAACACACAGCAGTTAATTCACTATTCTACTGAGAGTTCCAAATGTAAACAAATGGTAGCCTTATTAGGCTTATAAACAAACTTTTAAATGGTTGATAATTCTACAACTATTGTATGCAGATTAACTAAAGGCATAAAAAACTTAATCAGAACATAAGAGGAATATAATTCAATCCTTTTTAAAACAAAAAATGAACAATTTACCAATATATAAGAATAAAAAATCTATACAATACTATACCCTGAACCAGGTAACAAAGAGGGTGCACATACAGTGGCTACCAAAGGTGTTCTGATACTTTAAGAATTTGTAAAAAAGGCGGTGTAGCCTGAAATTAAATTCGAATATAAAGCCCAATATATTTTATAGCATCTCCATGTGATTTTGAATAAAACTAAACTTTTCTTTTTCTAGAATTGAAACTGTAAGGAGTCATAGGTAAAATGACTCCTTACAGTCCTCCTTACAATGCCATAAGATTGCACACCGAAACATTTCCATAAAATTTCATATTCAGTTTTTTGTCCTTTTTGATGATGTTAAAAAACTTGTCTGGCTTTATTCCTTGCTTGTTTACTTCAATAGAATTTAATTAATATTTTAAAGTTTGTCACAGTCATAAGGTAACAACAAATATCACTTGAAAATTAATCATTTTTCATCAGAAGTTTGGAAAATAGATCTGGAATATCATTAAATTAGTAAATTTATCCCATTCTATGGTGCATTATGTGATAAAACACTTTAAACAAAAAAATCGGATAAAAAATGAAGTAAGAAAACATTGTCCAAGAAATTTAATTCAACGTGATCAGAGATTTATAGTTAGAAAATTTGTGAAAAATCCATGTTTCAGTGCTGTAAAGATTTCTATAGAATTTACTGAAAAATTTTCTACTTCAGTTTCCCCTGAAACTGTTTGATGAGTACTCAGCTGATACATTGGCTCTCTGTTCAAAGAAACCTTATATATTCCTTCGCAAAATCAATCGTAAATAAGCCCGAAGCATATTGGAACCATGTCTTATTTGCATATAAAAGTAAATTTAACATTTTTGGTTCTGATGAGCATATGATTGGAGAAGAAAAAATTAACTTAATCAAGACCCTAGTTGGTACAGTAAAACATGGCGGTGGAGGTGTCCTTGTACTAGTCGTACGCGGTGCATGTCAGCATCACAATTAGGTAATTTAGTATTTGTTGATGGCATAATGAACCATGCTCTTTATTTAAATATTTTAAAAGATAATTTAAAGTTATCCTCCCAAAATTTTAATATTGGAAACAACTTAAAAAAAACAAACAAACAAGATAATGGTCTTAAGCACATGGCCCTCAATGTTCGCCTTTGGTGTGTCTATAATTATTCACATGTTCTAAAAACTCCACCTCAATCACGAGATTAGAACCCAATAGAAAGCATTTGAGAGAATTACAGATTAGAGTTTGAAGACACAACATAAAAATGTGAACTGAACTAAAAACAGGAATGATGGAAGAATTGGGGAACATTGATGCAGATATTAGCCTCCTCCCCCCCAAAAAACAGAAAAAAAGATTAACTGTATGCTCAGACGTTTGAAACCTGTCATGAGTGCTGCAGCATATCCTACAATACACTAACAGATAAAAATACTACAATTTTTGCTAATATGTGCAGATTTCAGAGTAAGACGACTTTTGTGGGTAACTTTTCTGCTACTCTTTAATCATCCATTAAAAAAAAAAAAAAAAAAAAAAAAAAAAAACCATATTATTAAGAAATTCTCATTTTCAAATGCTAATTTTTATTAATGAATAAAGCAATCTTGTACGAAAGTGAACACTGTTGTGAGCCACTGTATATACACGTTTGGTGAGGCAGATTGCAACCAAAAAAAGGAGGTGCACAACTACATGTTATAGCAATCCCATATACAAAATTTCAACGTTCTAAAGGCTACTCATTTTTGAGTTATGCAAGATATATACATAGGTATGCATCTACATATACTACAAAAAATCTCCACTCAATCCAATTTAAATCCATTTTACTGTCTGTTTTGGGAAAAAAGTCCCTTATTCATCCTTATGTATAGATATCAGGAAAAAATATTGTTCAAATGGATTCGAGGATGGTCGAACTAGATATTTTTGTTGAAATGATTACCTGAAATGTTTCACGATTACAATACTTCCTTTACTTCATACAAGGAAATAATAAGAATCGATGGCATTTAGTAAGTTTTTTTTTTAAACAAGAAGAATCAATAACATTATGTCTTTAGTACAATCTTTCCACATTTTTGCACCATCACATTACAATACCATCAATTTATCACCAGCATGAATTGGCTACTGTTGCCATTCCATAAAATCTTTAATTTATCGTCTAACAGTTTGTCAAACAACCTGTTTCCAGAGAGTTAACACTATGTTACACAAAATACGTAATTTATATTTCAAATTACAACTACACTGCTTAAAAAAGAATAACAATTTAAAAATTAAAAGCTTCATAATTTATTGTTTAATAATATATCTTATTGATATAATTTACAATAATTTCCATTTATAATATACCTAGTTATCATAATTGTGAATATTTTCAATATTATTGTAATTAATAAAAATGTTTATCATTACATAACATTTCTTAACAGAGAATCATCACTTATTTTTGGTTGCCTTGGTAAGGTTTTTTGGCAAATTTTTCGGTGACAAAAGAGACATTCTTGTCACTTGCACCTCCCAGTTAGAGTTGTTCACTTAATAAATATGTTTTTATTGACTTCTAAAATTTTACTTTTTTATCTGGCTTTGAATTTCCTTTCATATTGAATGCAATCAATTTAAATAGACAAACACACAAATGAATTCTCATTTCTGGTGATATGTGGAGTTTTTTCACACTACTTAACATATTTCAAAACTTCAATTGTAAATAAACCAGAACATGGCCTAAAGAATGTTCTACTTAAACCAGTTTTTTTATAAAAAGACTAAAATCCTATCAGCAGCATGCTACACTGAACTGCTCTGCATTTTCCTTATGTAACCTTAACTTCTCATTTTGGCAAGTTTTCATCTTAGAAGGAATAACAAACGCCTGGGCAGGGAAACAGCTATAGCTTTTGGATCTGCTTATGGCAAATTTCTTAATGCATATGCATATCTAGCATTCATTATTAAATTTTTACCCAGAATTGGCAGACAAAGCAACAAATGATGCATTTAATAGTCACAAGTAAGAAAGAGCAAAGCGATGGGAGGGTGAAGCATGGAAAGCAGAAGCAAATGGCATTAAGGATGCTATATTTGCATCCAAGAAAATGTATCTAGAGATAACGGTAAAGTACCTAGATAAAATATTATGGGAAAAAATCATGTACAGAAACAACAACACAGAAAAATAACTTCACTGCATACTTACAGGGAGATTTCATTTGTATAGGATGTTCTACTAGAGCTGTCACACCTTCAAGTTTGGATTCTTCTGTATACTTATCATAGCTAAAAAAAATCACAAAAAATGAAAGCAATAGCAAAAATATTATGAACGAGACCTTAAAGATCTGTAAATATAAACAGCTATTCTGATATAGTTATTTATCCACACTTTTAAACAAAGCCGACAAAATGTCATAAACACAAAAAAGATAGAGAAAAAAGGAAACCTCAATCAAAGTGAATCAGCATTTCTTAATGAAATACAACACAGCAAACTAATATTCTGCCACAATATTTAGACTCACCTAGTACAGGCATAGCGAAAAAAAAAGCAGATCAGAGAAAATTCAAAAACTGATTGCTTTGAGGTTGTAAGGTTTCATTATTTTTCTAAGAGTTAAAATATTTTGAGTTATTCCTGTTTGTGCTCATGGCTGTGATACAATACCACCACCAAGACTTAAAAACACAATTATCTAATCAATATTACTTCAGTTTACTTCCAAAGAAAGGAAAAGAATGTGCACATAACACTAAATAATTATGCCATACTAATGTTATAGTGAATTACATATTTATTAATACACAGCATAATTTAATAGCAAAAGCTAATTTCAAATATGATCACTTTCTACTGCCACTGATTTTATTTTCCTTTCTCACGTAACAGTCTCAAAAAGCTTACGTTTTACTTTTTTATTGATTTATATAGGATTAGGTTAGGTTATTTGAATATGGCAAAGCCCATGACAAAGGGGCAGATACCTTTGAAAAGAACATATTAAAGGAAACTGTCTCGTATTCAGGCCCCCAAATGAGGAGAATCATGAAAATAGCCATGCAGCTAACATTTTTGCTTGGGTTCGAACTACCAGTATTCAGTGGTTTTAACCACTGCTACTGGTAGGATTCCAACAGGAAGCTGAATTTTTTATTCATAAAACAAGGATAATATAAACACTTCCTTGTAAAGGCATAAAATACATTGTACGTGTAATTTATGGATTTACTCCAATACAATAAAAAACATGCTCTGGAATGCAAAAAATGTCTAGGAAGGCACCTTGTAACACATGTAATATTCTGTCATCACAACATCCAAGCACATGCATAGTACCCCAGCCATGATATCATACTCCATTCATTATATTATTACTGTCAAAAAGTGAAAAGGCAGTAATAGCCTATGTAAACAATAGCAAGGGCATAACTTTCCAAGATAACTGAATTAGCAGCAAGCCTGTCAAAGAATATGCATATATAATTATTGTGGTTTTACTTATGATTTCTACAACAATGGATAAATGATCAGTTCAAAAACAAACTATTTGTCATGAAACCAACCAAATTTTAAAATTACAAGTCATCCTAACAAAGTGTTTGAAAACACAAACAATTTAAGCTCCTATCTGTAGGCCCTTTTTGAATGACACAGCATCTTTAATGGCTATTGGTACTTTCTGGTTACCTACATTGCCAATAAGTATTAAGGACTTGACAAAACTTTTTTGTTTTACTATAAAGTACCAATGTTCAATTCATAAATAACAATAAAAAAGAAGTATTTTACAAGAAAGAAATTTACTGAGAAAGAATGAAAAAATATATATAGCTGATATTAACATTTTTACAGGTGGTGGATGTTGTTTAGTGAAATGATGGCTAAATATACAGCTTGTAAATCCACATGTATGTTACAGCATGCATGAGTTGGCTGTTGTTGTCAGTCTACTTGAAAATACGGTAAAAATATGGTCAAATGTTGGAACTGGAGATGCAGCTAACCAGAAAGTACCTAATTATCATATTTCTAATACATTACTACAAATACAAGATTCAGTAAATATTCAACTGTAAATGGCCCATCAGTAGCACAGAGGTAAAGTTGCTAACATGGAGGTTTGACCCAGGTTCAAATCCTGGCAAACAGACTTGCTGCATGGGAGGTTTTGTGGTTTTTCCCATGTGTAATGTGGATATGAGCCACTTTTCCTTAGAAAGCATGAAAAATCTATGAAGGCATTCTTTATCATGCACAGGTAGCCTGCAAGTTGCTTTCCCTTAATTAACCTCACCTGCACATTACTTCTAAAGGTTATACTTTTTGCAATATAGTTTCCTTTATCGAATGATATAATTAGATGATTTCACAATGCATTTCAAATTTTCTATCCATTTAGTATTAAATTATTATGATGAAATAATGTAGGTTTATTAAGAGATTCAGAACTTGAAGTTATAAAGCAAAATATAAATGTGGCAGCTTACAGTGAGTGAATGAATAGAGATGATTAATCATGACTTGAATCATTGGATGGGGCTTGATTCAGAAATGTTAATTAAGGTTCAAGGCTAAGTAGGAATCTGTATTTTGGTTAAATCAGTAGCTGCAATACTCTCCATTCAATTTCAGAACATGAAATGTAACTGCAAAGATTTAGCACTAAAATGTGGATAATGAAAAAAAAAAAAGTGCCATATTACCTGACAGATGATATAATTTTGATTAGCACTTCACCAGAATATTTCAACCTATCCACCACAGATATTAACTATTAAAGAGGGTATCTGAGAAGGTAAAATCTGATAACATACCAGAAATTAGAACAAAGTTTCCACAGCTTCTATTTCTATTCATCAAATAATTCAAAAAATACAGGTTGTTCTCTCATGTCCAACTTTCTGAACATTCTTAGAGCAAAACATAAAGTCGCCTTATACAGATAATTTTTATTATCACATTTTATAGTTTTTACAAATCATATAAACATGTTTGTACTCATGGTCAGAGAGTACCAGCTGTTTGAGACAATACAGGAAAGCAGTGTTTTAAAACAGAAACTACACCCCATCCTTGGTTATCCATGTAGCAATTGCTGACGAGTGGGCAGATTAGTATTTATGGCACCAAGTATCCAGAGCTTAAAATCTTTTCCACCAAGGCTTTCATTTATTACACATTTCATGTTTATGATGATTAAAACTAAGTTTAGAAACTAAGGGATATGTTTTTAGGTGTATGTGTATATATATATTAAATTTAAATGAATATGTAATTCCTTCCATGAAACAATATTTGAAAAATAAGCAATTTCATAATAGGTCATAAAAACATTCATGCTATTTTGTTAAAAAGTACTCACCTATCACTCTGTAATATATAGGAATCCCACCATTCAACATCAGGGACTTCCCCTTCTTTCTGAAAGCAAATGAAAACATTTCAAATAAAATAGTTTTATAAGAAAATCTCTAAAAATATTAATACAAATGCCGACAGATCCAAAATTTAATTAACTACACTATAACATATTCTTCAAAAGTAATACAGCGGAAAGAATATATAAATAATAAATGTATAAATGTGTATGATATACCCTGCTCTAAATTTTTATCAGATATAAGAAAACACAATGGAAATGCTTCCAAAACAATGCCTTATAATAAAGTCAGTTCTTATGAAATTAATCAGATTTTATATGACATCAAAATTTTAACTTATAAATTAATAGCAATCAGCAATATAAATTATGATGAACATCTTTTATTCAAGATTTTTTCTTTTTTTTTTGTAATAAATGCACATTATATAATTTCAGAATGGGAATTACTAATCAGATGTGTTCTCCAAAGCTTGAAATTAATGCTGAATAGCTAATAATTTCAAAAATTTAGGAATCATCCCTTACAATCTGATTTAATAGTGTAATTTTAAAATTACTCACATAATATGAAAAATAATGAATACTTGCTTTTTTAATCGTTTTAAAACTCTCATACCTAATATTATAATAAGCTTGTGATACCTTTATGTATCTTTTTTTTCAGCGACTGATGATCAGTGAACCACTCTGCAAAAAGGTAAAAGTATTAAACAGCATATGCAACGAAGGATTTATAACAGCATTTAAGCAACTTAAAGTTGAGCTGATGCTGATGTTATTTACTTCCTCTACCTAGAGTAGAGGGAAGTAAAGTAATCAAAAGTATTTAAAATTTTGAAAGAAACATAACATTTTGACCACCTAATATTTTACTATTTTTCAATGTCCACACACAAATATATATGCTTAAATGTATATAAGCGAGACAATATACAGAAAACATTACATTTTCCCAGTTTTAGTTAAATTTTAAACACTGCAAAAGGCTAATTTTTTAAAATAAAACATCTTAATTTCCTGCAATAAAATAAATGTGGAAATCAATAAAGCACTTAAAATGAAAATCTAGAATTAAATTTACTGTTACAAGATATTTTCTGTAACGGAATCATGTTGGACACTTTATTTAATATTTTATTTGATAATGGGAACTTTATACTCCAATTTCTAATCATATCATTACATTTATATCCACTTCATGAATTAAGTTGTTTATTATGCCTTTTTTGGGGGGAGGGAACTAGGCTTATTTTCTGGCCCTTTTAAAGTTTTTAGCTTATACTTTGTTTGCATTTTACAAATGTTATATGAAAATATTAGACACTGATATTTTCTTATTTCTCTAAGACTTGTATAGCAAGATAGATAAATGAAATATAATGCATTTGGCCAAATCAGATTATTACTTTTTATACACTGATGGGCTGAAACTTTATGACCACCTGCCTAATATACTGACAAATAGGTATTAAACAATAACCTTTGTCTTAGAAGTCCTTGTGATTTCATCTAACTGTTGGACTAGTTTCACGTCTGGAGAAAGTGAGGCATAAGAAATCATTAATCTCTTTATTGTGTTCCTCAAATACACATTTTATGGAGTATAGCAGAGTGCACTGACTTCCTGAAATACATCATCTGCATCACAGACTACCATAAGGGATGTGTCAATCCAAAATAATTAAATATATGGTACGCATTACATTCAATTCACACAAATACTCAGACTTATTTCTGACTTGAACAAATTCACAGAATTAGCAGCCAAAGTGGTAAGTTTCCAGAAGCATGTTATTGACTTAAAAGGGGAGGGGAAAAAAAATTACTGTCACATATCAGAAATATGGATGAAACTCCAGTAATGTTTAATATGAAAGGAAATGAAACAATTGATGTGAAATGAAAAAAAAGTTTCACATAAAAACAACAAGTTATGAAAATTCTCACCTCACCGTACTGCTTTCCTGCTTAGCGGACAGTATAAAATTATGGCTATTTTTAAAAGAAAGTCTATGCCCAAAATGCAATTTTCCAAATGATGCTTTCATTCATGCTCATGAGTAAGGATGGATGAAAAAAAAATGGTGTAAAAATGTTGATAAAGAAATGTTTGGAAAAAGCATCCTGTCACTTCAAAGAACCCAGAAAGTCTTTTAGTTTGACACATGTTCATATCCCATCTAACAGATAATATGAAGAGTATAGCGCAAACATGGCATTATTCCAGGTGGATTAACAGCATTAGTTCAGCCTTTAGATGTGTGTATCAATAACCCATTCAAGAAAATCTGTAATGACAGTAGAATAAACGGATGTTACATGGTTAAAAAATATTTACAAAAGGAGAGGCCAAATGCATTATGCCAGTCTAGAAATAGTGTGTGAGTGGATAATGAAAGCTTGGAATTAAATTAAATCTGACAAATTCAAAAGTCATTTAAAAAATGTAGTAGATCTAACAATCTTGATGGAATGGAAAAGGATTATTTATTTATGGATCAGAGTAACAATAATGGTGAAGATGAAACAAAATTTGATTATAGGTCTGGGAAATTTTTCATGTTATCTGATAATGAAAATTTTAAAGTTCAAAAGGTATGTCATTTCTTTTAAATACACAGCATTTAGTACACATAGAAATCTAATTTTTATATGTTCACGTGTTCTTTATTTTTGTATTAAAAGTGTGCATTATACACTGGTATATATGGTAATCAAAATTCTGACTTTAATTTGCAGCTAAATGGACCTTTAACTGTCCATTTTAATTTGGGTCCCTTTTCATTCTAATAACTAGAATAAAGCTCTCTAAACCACATCAGTTCGAAATTAATCCCTGTCATACAATTCTTACATAGTGCTAATGATGCAGATAATTCAATAAATTGAAACTCAAAATAACTAGCCAATATGGAATAAAAATCAGTCTTTAACAAACTTTCGTCTAAGATATGTCGTATTCTTGCCTGCATAACTGATTGCCAACATGGGTGGAAAAAATGGCACTTTCTCATTATCCATACCTCCACAAAAATGTTACGAAAAAGCATTTATGAGGCAAAGCAGTATGCTGCCAAAATAATTATGTGGCAATACATGATGTCCTCAAAAAGTATTTATGTAGCAATGCAAGTATGTATGTAACACATCTGTTTTGGTTGGTGTGCAATGCTGAAATTGTATTAGCCAAGTCTATGCAACTTTATATTTTTTTAAGCAAAAAAGACCTCTGTGTACATGGGGAAGAACAACAATGCAAAAAAGAAACCTAGGTATGTGTGCAGCCTGTCTGTTTTAGCTGTGAATTTCTCGTCTTTTTAAGTGAAATCCGATAGCTGTGTGCATGAGAATAACCAATATGGTAAAAAGAAAGGTTTCTCTAAAAAAAGGTAAGCATTTTATCATTAATGTTTTTTACTTTCTTAATTTTATTGATTGATTGTTCTTGCATGAAATTCTTAGTTCATTGCCATTCTAAACATGCTGACTTTTGCGAATCAGCCTGGTAAAAAATTAGTTGTTAACTTTCAATAGGGGGTGGATGATACCAGAAAGTAACCCCCCCGCCAGAAAAAAACTACACAGTTACACAGAAATTAGACTGAATATGTTTTGTATGCAGGCTTATGTTATAACAAAGTGAGCAGGAAATGAAGGAAAATTAATGTTTAACAATAAGAGAAACTGGAAATAATCCTGGTATTTCGTTGTGGTTTTTTGTAAGTAATTTTGACTGACAGATTCAGGGGCACATATCAGTTTTACATGTGATAGAACTTGGTACACTATTTATATGCAATGGCATTATCTTACAGCTAATATGGCATTACTCTCATCATTAAAAATTCAGAATTTGTGCCACAATTGTTTCATATCAATCTGTTCCAGACAAAATTAGCCTTTATTTACTTCTAGTACAACTGAGTCTTGGTCGCAAATATAATGGCAATAGCCTGATTGCCCCTTCTTTACAGACAAGTAGTAGTTAAGTATTCATGGTTGACATGAGTAATCTTTTTGCTTAGGAAATACTCTGGTGCAAACATCTGGCAGTAACAATACTTTTGAGCTCAAGTGAAATCTTTTAAATTCAATACAATGATTATAAGTACCTAGTGTTAGCTCATTATCTAATATAACCATGATAGCATCAATATGACATAGGCAGCTTCATTAAATGTGCATGAAGTGGTCATAATGTTTTGGCTCAGTAGTGTACAATTAAACACACACATTAATGAATTTATAAAACAAAACTGATCATAACTTTAAAAAATTAACAAGACCTTTTAAAACAATATTTATTCATTTACAATTTACAGTTCAATTTGTTTTCTAAGGGAAATGTGAATACAGAAAATTGTGTAATAATAATAATAATAAAAATAAAAAAAACCTCATTGAAATTTATGATGGTAAAAAAATTAATTTTTAAAATGTAATCAATCAATTTCTTTTTCTTCCCCCCCCTTTTTTGGTTTGTTTCAAATTAGCATCAAAGCATAATAAGATGTTCAAAATATATATTTAGAAATTTGAGAAATGAATATTCAGCCTATTGCATTCTTTCAAAATACATTAATTATCCTATTTCTTTAACTAACCTACGTGGGTCATTTATTATATATTTTTACATGTGAAGTTTAAAGAAATAAGTAAGACTAACATAAATTTGAAGTATAAAGTCTGATCAAAAAGTACCCATCTTATTTTCTGTTTCAAGACAATGAAATGCCAATGGAAACGATTTTACTTAAGTTAAATGGTTGCTTGGCAGGCATTCTATGGCCATGAATCAGTATGTGAGCAAGAGACTTTAGTTGTGGAAAACTGGTATTTAAAAAAAAAAAAAAAGAAAGAAAACTGAAAATGACATGGCCATGGTTATTAGGGTTTAAAAGGAGGTAATTTCTCACAATGAACTTGGATGCATGAAAATGAGACTGAAACAAAAAGTTCAGTCTTTGTAACAGAGATAATCGACCAAAGCTAATAAAGGCAAGATGAAAATCAAATTGAAGTTATTTATTTTTATGTACCAGTTTTACAATGACATTTCAGGAGGTTATACATTTCAATGACTTATGTCACAGAAAGCAGGAAGCGATCTCAATCTCAGAATGCTGTAGGCCATTCATTGCAGATTTTTTGACAAAATATAGCACATACCAAAACAGTAAATGTCTGAGAATTTTATCAAATTTTATCAATTACAAACGTTACCAAAACTCTAAATGTATCAAAAGACTTCTATATTTGAGAATATATAAGAGGAAATGGCAATATAAGAAAGTATCTCTGAACAACTCTAAACATTCAGAAATGCATCTAATCAACAATGAAAAATCACTGAGCAAAGTGCATGAATCTTAAAATTCCCAAAACTTCGAAGGTAAATGAAGTATGTAAGTAAACTAGGATCTTTCCATCTCCAACTAAAGGCGTGATATGTTTGGATCAAACCCCATATATTACAGCAATGCTCTATTTTTGTTATTTTATGTTAGTTTTGTTTAACCCCTTCGCGCCGATTGTCACGTCTACGTGCCAGCAACGAACACACTCACTTCCCGGCCGACACGCAGGCGTGCCAGAGCGTTTTCCCTTTTAGTCCCGACTGTCACGTATTTGTGCCAGTGTCCTGGAACGTTTTAAAAACTATAATTTCTGCCACAAGATGGCACTGTATGTCCATATGGTTTCAGATACATGTACATTAAACCTTCTACTCGAAATGAGAGAAGCATGACTCACATACACGTGTTTTTGATTATATAAACAAAAGGGGAAATAAATGTTTCCGAATTGCGTGGTTTATGACGTCTCTTTAAATTCGCACGTGGTAGTTGTTTATTGTAAGTAGAGAAGTTTTATTTTCGCTAAAGCGTTGGGTATTTCGGTTTGCAGTTCAGTTTTTAGAAAATAATTAGATCTTGTTAGACGTAAATTCTTTCTGTTTTTACCGTTGCAATGTCCAAGCGTGGAAAATATTTAACACAGCATGAAATAGCAGAAATGATGCAAAATATTTTAGATATTGACTCGGAAACAGATTCTGATAGTAGTGATAGTGATACTATGATATATTCTGATCATAAAGAGTCTGGCGAATCTAATGATGATGAGGACATTTCGGACATATGTATGCCGAGTACGTCGAAAGCAAGTACTCCTCCATGGTCATCCACAATAGAAAATTTTTCGGAATTACCGCTCCGTCATTATTCAGTACCCATCTTTCAGAAAAACTCTTAAATGGTATAAGAAGCTTTTCTTCAATATCATGGATATGGCTGTATTTAATGCCAATACTCTTTTCAACAAAAAAAGTAAAAAAAATCATCCTCTCCTGAATTATCGGCTTAATTTAGTTAATCAAATTATTTATCGGTATTCCTCTAAAAGGACCAATGTTAATATCACACCAAGATCAGCAGAATCATTAAATCCGCTCAGATTAACTGAAAGACATTTTCCAAAACTTTGTTCAGAAGAGACTGATAAGAAAACGAGACGACGATGCTTCGTTTGTTCACATTCCCGGAAAAATCCTCCAAAACGGCAAATGAGTTATTACGAGTGCAAGGAATGTAACGTAGGACTGTGTGTAGATCACTGTTTTCAAATTTTTCATACGAAAAGAGAATTTTAAGTAATATATTTAGTTTTCAGATGTATAATGTTAAAAGTCATAAAATGGTGAGTAATGAAAAAAAATGTGTAAAATATGCATTTAAACAAGAAATAAGGTAATTAAAATATATATAAAAATATCTATAAAGCCGTTTAAATACTCTATAGAGAATTATTAAACAATGCGTTGATACTTCGGAAATTTCATGGATTTAGGCTTAATAGCAAAAAAGCCCCCGGCCCTGGGCGGACGCTCGCGTAAGACACTGCCGGCGCGAAGGGGTTAACTATATGATTTTGCTCTTTTCTACAAATTTACAAATTTAAGATACATAATTATTTACATACCTGAAATTACTTTTTTAATTCTTTTATTCACCAGATTACTTACTATTTTTATGTTAACTATGCACTTTTATCCCATTTTCAATCATTTCTTGGAATAATATTCTTGAAGATTTTTTGGGTTAGTGTGACCCAATGAAAAATTTAAATTTTTAATATTTTTATGCAGTTTAAACTTTTAAAATAGAATCATTTTAACATTATAATGTTTAAATAATTTTTTAAAAATAAAAAACATGGCTATATAAAATAAGAAATCCACCATAAAACATACTTTTAAGCAAAAATGTCTGTCAAAATGTACTTACATATTCTTTTCTAGGAACAATTAAAGCAAGTTTTGTTGCAGATGATATCCCAGTTTTTTTGGCTGCTTGGGCAATTTCTTCTTGCAGTTTTTCCAACTGAGCCTACAATTATAAAAAATTATAATATATATATATATAAAAGTATGCTTTAAACAACATTTACCTTAAATGTTAATCCAAGATCACTTACTTTAGTCCTTAGTCTTTGTGCCAATTGTTCAAATTTTCCTCTTTCGTGAAATTTAAATCCCTTTTTTGGCCTCTGAAATGTTTTTGCACTAGAAAATAAATTAAAAATAATTGTTACATTTAAATATTAATTATGAAATGTGAATTTTTAACAAGAGCTAGATTAAAATAAAAGATGAGCCTTTAATTCTTCAAATGACATATATCTGGAAATTCTTCTTAACACTACAGTAAGTTAAATGTTAACTTACCTAACACGAGGATCAAAGAATTTTTGTTCATAAAGCTCTTCCATCACTTTTTCTTGACTCATTTTAAATTGTGCTCTCTTCTGAGCTCTTATATTTGCCTGGCAGATCAAAAATAAAAGTTACTTTCAATTTCATTCAAAATTGTTAGCATTATTCGGGAGCAAAGCCTGAATTTCCATCAATGGCATGCTGCCGAACACCAAATTTAAATAAATAAATAAAAGTACATTTCCATTATGAACCCAATGATAGTACCATCTGGGAACTGAGTGTGTGTGAGTTAGAATAATTAAACATGCATATACATATTATCACAATAGTATCGGCAAAATGCATGGCAGGTGCATAATGGAAAAGTACCAAAAAGTTATAATAATGAATGAAAGTTAGAATTACATGTATTCAAAAGTTAGTTATAGCACTTGTGTATTAATAAACTGTTAAATATTGCTTAATATGTATTATAATATAGTAAAAATTTTAAATTCTCTAGATATAAGATCTGAGTTTTTCATTTTGTACCTAGTACTATCATTACTTTTACTAACATAAAATAAAATGTGGCACCAATAGCTTTTGTTAATTCAACAGTAAAATGGAGTTTGTCTTATTTGAAGTGAACTTAGGTTAGAATTATCATTTCGCTTAAAATTTTAATAAGTGCCAGAACCAGACATCGGTTGAATTCGAACCTTAAAGGTAAATTTTTTATGTCTTAAATTAGACACTAATAACACGTCGAAATAGTGTGATATTTATAACTTAAACCAGCCATGGAGGAAGAAAAACCTTCCTTAAACATCATACACTGTTAACTAGCTAATTTTCTTGCATTATATAGTTTGAGTATGTCTTGCAATTTTACCTTTAGGTTTACTGCACATGCATGGTACATTTAATTCCTTTTAAATAACTTTTATTTTTCAGATGGAGATCAAAATCTAACTATCAGTTCAATTAACTCCTTTCGAAGCCCCCGTTTCATTTTCACTCGGACTTCAAATTTCTAAGTAAGATGTTTTATTTAATATATAATATATTATTTTATTGGACTTTATAAGAAACTAGAACTAAGAAACCAGAAATAGAAATATGCCAGCTTTAAATGTGCAGTACTATAAAACTTTGAATAAGAATACTTGCTTTTATATAATAATAAATACATCATAATAATGCCTAAAACATAAATAACAGTAAATTGCATCAAATTCAGTGCTAAACAGCAAACACTTACTTCTTCCAGCTGGATGTAACAAGAATACCACATGCAGATTAGGAAAAATTTGAACACTTTCTTACACTGTGGAAGGAAATATGGAAAGAGGTTTTCCTCTCTGTATGTGCAAAATACATTGTTTTGTTAATGACGCTATTTTTTGGACAGCATTAAGAGGCAAAATTATGTAGTTTGAGAAGACACGATAACACATAATTTGTTTTGTTTTAAATTTCTGATTCTAAATAAAATAGATGATTCACTGCAAAGATATAAATTTAAACTAATTAATGAGGATTTTATTATAAAACTGAGTTCAAAAACAGCAAGTCTTTTTTTGCAATTTTAAATTTATAGACATGTTTTACCCCTAACACAATGCCTCTGGTATTATTTAACTTAAAAGTGCTGAAATGGATATTTTTTATTTGAAATGTATCTGTTTATGGCCAAATCAAAATTTCCTCTAAAAGCAAACCTGTTATTTTTAATTAAAACAAAAATAAAAATTTAGAAATGGAATCTGTGTAATACTAGTTAATTTTTAAATGTGCCAAAAAATATAGAGTTTAAATTGGTAACTAATTTATCGCCATCTTCCCAGTATAAAATTATTTTAATTTCAAATGATTACATGAAATTTATCATCAATTTGAAATGCATTTCTGCGATACAGCACACTTTAGTTACATTACACTTTCAAACAGCATTTTGTTTCTTCAGAGCAACTTTTTGTTTTTTATTACACAAATTGTACTTGAAAGTATCTCAATATTATTTTATCAAAAGTGATCAGCACATAAATTACATATCTGATAGAAGTATCTTCAGAGAGCAAAAATAATTTTTATTGCAAATTGGGAGGGGAGGACAGTGCCCTAGTAAATACATATGAAATGAACACAATTTTATAAAATTAAGTCAACTTTTTACATTCAAGGATATTTTTTTTCAAGGAAAATAAAGATTATTTTAAAAATTTGATAATTTCAAATTTTCAAAAACTCCCTAAAAATGAAGGAACAAATTACGTTTTTAATAACAAAGTGAGGAAAATGGTACTTTAAATATAGTTCTAGGCTTACAAAATTTTTTTGTTAATTAAAATAATCTATGGAAATTACTATAGTCCAATAAATATAATCAGCATGGTTAGAAGACAGTATTTGAAAAAAATAAATAAATAAAATAAACCGTCAATGAATGTAGATGAAAATTATGCATTTCTGATATATTGAATACTGATTTTTCTATTTTCCCAATAATTATAGTTATCCTGGTCTTTTAAACTTTCACATATAAAAATATTTACTGTAGTTATTTCATAGGATCAGATATATAAATCAACAATTACAAGAGTTTCTAAATAATCAATGTCAGCATTTAGAAGCTACTACAGTCTTAAAAAAAAAAAATTCTAGAACTATCTGCTATACTGCCGGTCTAATAATAATAAAAAAAAGAGACAGACAGACAGAACATAACATTTAATGCCGAAAGGAGTTTACTTTAAGTGTTGGCATATGATGCGTCAGATGAACTTCTTTACCAGTCATATCAAGAGTTCGACCTTCTGAGTCTAATATAAGAGGTGCTGGCCTGTAAAATAAATTTATGACTATAAGATTCATATTTAAATTACTTCTGAACTTTTAAATAATAAGGTCTGCAAAAAACTGAGACTTACTTATGCTGCTTGGAATCATCTGGTTTCCTAACAAAGGAGAGAACAAAAAGGAATTAAGAAAAGAAACTTTAATAACAAATGAAATAAAGAACTAAAGCTTGGGCACACATATTTCTTAAAAATTATTCAATATATTTTGACACAACAGAGTAAAAAAAAAAAAAAAAAACTGTTATAAGCTGCCAATAACTCAAACACATTTTATGAATTAATTTCACATAATAAAAATAATTAATTACTTTCATTGCACAACAACCTAGATTAATATTTAATAAATAATAATAACACAATTACACAACCTTAATACATTAACAGATTATGTCAAATATTTTTAAAATGTTGAGTGATATTAGAGATGGGTTAAATAGGTAGTCTCAGACTCAAATTGCGTGGGGCCAAATGCACGATCTGAAAGCAGTTGATGAGCTATGAATTTTTTTAAACAAAATAACAATATTGCAAACATATATATAATTCATTTACTGGCAATTTAAAATTGCTTTAGCAGTCACTAGCTTGAGACAAATGGGATAAACTGTATTATTATTCAAAAAAATACATTTCCCACTAGAACAGCCAAGTATCTATGTTCTGCATTTCATTTAACAGCCATTAAAAATCTGAAACTTTAGAAAGGTTAAGCTTTTAAAATAAAAACAGGGAGACTCTTCCTCTCTTTTTACAGCTCTAAAGTATCAGAAATAATTTTGATAGAAATTTTCCTAAATTTGGTGAACAGCTTTGTTATTATTTTGATTAAATTAATCTTATAAAGCACTGAATTTTGGACTGAATAAACATTTTAAATGATATGAGCATCACAATATTTACAACAATTCATGGATATTTTTTTGTATCTATCTTCATTTATATACTTCCAATCTACAATAATTACATAATTAAACCTCTGCCTAAGTCTTTAATCTTTTTGAGCATTTATTTCCAAGATAATACTATTTGAAATTACTTCTAAATTAATTAAAGATAGCTAAAATTCTTTGCATTCAACAATATGTCAATCAATACAGTTATCTAAACATAATGCATTAAATTTAAAAAGATTATTTTTTATTACTGTTTTTTTAAAGGGGGTCTTTTTAAAAAAAAAACAGTTTTTATAGATCTCATAATGCTATTAATTGCATATATTTTACTACTTCATATACACAGATTTTATTACTTGTCTCTATTTTTTACTTTTATTCATACACAAACTAAATTGCTGATCTTTTCTAAAGAAACACAAGCAAGCTTTTAGACTGCCTATAAATTTATCATACCGATTTAAAATTTATTGTACTTATTCAAAATATGCCTACTTTTATACATAATATATAGCTTATTGTTAATATGCTACACTTTAACATGTAACTTTCTGACTCTATGCGCTTCTAAAATAAACTTGGAACTCCTATACAGCATATTTTTGTTGTTTGCTCTGAACAAAAAGTTTTTAAAATGTTACCATATCAATATGGAAAGCTGAGTTTTTGATTTGAATATCAACCATACTTAGTCAAAGTACTCACAAAGATTCTGTTTTTTTTGTCAGCACATTGATATTACTTCCATTATTATTGAAACTCCATATTTTGAAAATTTAAAAAGTCTTGCTAAAATGTATTATGCATGTCATAGTTCTTAACAATAAGAATCTGAGAAGTCAACCAAAATTATTATTCAGAAACATTCAATTTCAGCTAATTTGTTTCATGTGTAAAATGGCTGGGGGATGGGGGAAGAATCCCAATTTTTCTTAGTCATAGAAAATTCATAACACATTGCAATGATAATTGCTACAGAGAAATTAGAAACAAATTTAACATTTCTAAAAAATATATATATAAGGGAGGGAAAAAATAAGTTTGCATTCTAAAAAAAAAAACTGCTGCATATTATAATCAAATATTATTACTGCTTTTATGAGTAATACATAAATTAACACACCTAACTGACACATTTTATGAAAATATTCATGTAAAAAATATGAAGCAAATTTTTTTTTTCAAACTTAAAATCTGTATAATTTTATGCTAAAAAGAAAATTACTTCTCATCATTGTCATTCAATACTGTGCAAATTTTTTTGGGGTAATTTTAAATAAAATAAAACTAAAATACTCAAATTAAGTACTGGTATGCTTTTAATAAATCAGTATATAATCAAAATTCATACAAGCAAGAATTCTGCAATATGCTAAAGTAAAACAAAATATTACCAATTTGTTAATAGTGTTGGCTTAGAACTAAGTCGTGCTTGAATCATAGCAGTTAATTGTGCAATCCTGGCTTTATTCTCAGACAAAGTTGGAGAAGCATCTGTTAAGGCAGATCCAACAGGTACAGCACCTCCTGAAGCATATGCATTCACTGATACTTGGGATTGACCTAAAGCTCCAGTTAATTGCATTTGCTAAAAGTACATAAAGTCTTATAAAGAAAGCTTTCCAAACATAATTAAACATAATAATTTCAAAATATACGAAATAATAATTCACATGCACATTTCTCTACATATATAACACTATACACAGCAAAAATATCTAAAACAGCATTATGAACTACGTTAGAGGTTAAAAAAAAACAAATATTGCCAACCACAGTTTCTAACATTCACTATGCTTAATTTAATAAAATCAAAACAACAACAACAACAAAAAAAAACAGCTTTTTTTTTTAAATTAAATTTTTCCTTTTATTAAAAACTGAATTACAGAACTCAAAAGTACAGAATTATTATCATGCTAATTTTCACTGCAAAGTAAATAAAGATCATTTCAGAAATTTGTTAAGAGCACAAATCAAAGGCACCCATTTAAAAATGCATAAATTTGTAATGAGGTAATTTTTAATGTACTTAGCAGAAAAACACGTCTTCTTATTTCATTGCTTTAAGATTTTTTTTTTACAAATAATTAACAGGTGCTTATGTAAAGTTACAGTAATATTATTTTAGAAGTATGACATTAATTTGATAATTAGACTATTAAAAATTTCTAATTTTAATTATATTAATTTATTTTGAACAATATCTTTTTTTTTAATTAAGATTTGTGCTGAAATAAAATTTATAATTACAAGCTGTCCTATAAAATTAGTTAATAACTAAAATATTTCTCAGTGTTAATTCCTAAAATTGTACTTGATGATGCACATAAAGAGGAAATTAAAAAATAAAGAAAAGATGACTAAAATACCCGTTTTCTTTCTTCAATCATTTTTTGAGCATTTGCCATCATTTCCTGAATCTGTAAGACCAGAAACTTTTATTTAGAACATAAAGCTTAAAAAACACATAGTTCATAAATTTCTTAAACACAATTAAACAGTCGTATTTGAGTTTCTACCTCATTATAATACATCTTTCATTTTCATATAAACTTACAAGAACAAATATCCAAACTATAAAAATTATGAAAATACAAAACTAGTCCTCTCATCAAAACTTACTATCCAGTTAGCAATTTTTAAGATAATTTAAGGCAAATAAAGCTTAACTTTTAACAAATAGATGCATCAAATAAATATTACTTAATATAATCGATAGGGTTAGCCTATATTTTAGGGTGCCCATTAGATTATCGCCAAGTTGTTGTTTCATTTATGGTAGCCTGAGTAGTTGAATGCTATGGAAACCCTATTGTGACAGACTGTTTGCTTGATTGTGGTGAATTTGACTGATGGGAAAATATTTATAAGGGACACGTTGCTGCAAGATGACTGCATTGGATGTCAGTTAGGAAGCACGCTGCATATTGTGTGCTTTGCATCATAAAATGGTTGCCTGAGGTAAACTGGGTGTTTCGTGGTATAGAACAAGAGAGCGGAATTTTTTTTTGAAGTGGTTGAGGACAGAAGATAAGAAACTTTGTTGGACATAATTCAACGGAATTATAAGTGCCTTGTTTGTACGAAGGAAATGCATACGGTTGAACGTAAAGATTGTTTAGATGGCTTTGAATGGGTTTTTCACAAGAAAGGTTCAAATGTTCACCATATAAAGCATTCCATTAGAAAGGGAACATGGTTTGAGGAAAGTTTTTGGATGCCATTAAGGAATTTTGTGTGCCACAGACTGAAGACACAGATATTTCTAAATAAGGTTAAGAGGATATTTCCTTTGTGCAGTGCCTAGACGCGATAAGAGTTATTACCTTTCTTATGTTAGTTCTTAATTTGATTTAAAATGAAGTTTATTGAGATTATATATCTTTTGTTTGGCTCTAGTGTAGAAATGGGCGCGCCTTCGATTTTTAAGATCGATGTGTACATGGACAAAGTCAATGCTGAGTTCGAGCGATTCTCCGATTTCTTTTTTAAGAGAAAATAGATCGATATGTACATGGACACCGAGTTTTTGCAACTCTTTGACTTGTTACTTTGGTTTTGTATAGTGGCCATCTTGAAATTGTGCCTTGCTAGCCAATCGCCAAAAATTGCCAGTTTTCGCCAAGGGGCACCCTTAAATATATTTTTACCATAAACTGATTTTTTCAAAAAGAATTTTGGGTGTTATTTGCAAATTAGAAGTTTTTTGCTTAACCCCATTCATGAAAATTTCTAATTCTCTTTTAATCTAAATGGGGCATAATAAACAATATTTTGGCTACAAATTCTCAAAAGAAATTCACATTGTTAGCAAACAGATAACAAGCTTTGTAACACTCATTATTAAAGTTTACTGACAAGGGAGGCTGAATCACAGCTTACGATTAACTTTAACAGGGGGACAGCTTACGATTACCATCTTGTATCAGAAATACAAAATACAATGAATACAGCACTATTATTACAAAAATAAAACTTATTTCATGTATTTTATTAATTCTGTAAATTAAACTATTCTTTAAAAAAGACATGAATGGATAAATAAAAACTTTAAATTAGACACTCAATTCTGGATGCAAGAAGTATAATACACGACTTATTAGTTCCACACATCAAAAGATGAAAGTGATGACGATATGCATATATATCTAGTCTGGAAAGTTTTATTACATTCAGATAATTTAATTATTTTTATTAATGCAGTCTATTAAGCTATTCTTTTAAAAATACAATGAAACTTAAGATGATAATAAAAACTGGTTTTATAATATGATTATGTGTTCATATTATACAAAATCACTACATTTTTAAGGCATTATTGCTTGAAATATGCAAAACATGCAAAGAAATGGATAACTCTCAAAATTAAAATAAAGAACTTTGAAAACCAAAGTTTAATAACCAATGTATGCTAATGCATCAATATAATACATATGCTATCAAATCATTTACATTACACTTCAACAAAGCCACTAAATTTGAAACAAGTAATGCTTTATATCTCTCCCCCCCAGTTTGATCTCTGAGGCTGCATATATTATTAGTATCTCTGTCTCCCTTTTCCCATAAAAAAGGCAGAATTGCGAGTTACACAAAAACTTTAAAGTAGAAATTACACATTTTACAATACAAAAATGGACATCTTTTTATCTTCAAGAATTAAAATGTTAGGTTCTTAAGTATTACCCCATTGAACTGTTGATGGAAATTAAGGCAATGTCTCCAGTCATTACTGCAGAGATCTAAAGGACAGTTATTCAGAATTGGTGCTAAATTGTGCTACTTGGCCAGTCGACAGAATAATATGCAAGTACTAAATGTTGGTTTATATGACATATAGATTTACTTTCTTTAGGCTAGAAAGTGATTGAAATTTACACCTAATGCTCTGGGGGGGGGAAATACTTCTAGGAGAATTAAATGTTAAAAGACAGAAGCACAATCTTATTGTTAATTTAAACTCCTCTACTTATTTAATAATCAGAAATTAAATTCAAATTACATTTTGCTTTAATATAGAGTGCCATACTGAGAAGTGTAGACTTTTTTTTCTAGTTTTCTGGAAAACTAGATAGTTTATTATCCTATTACATTATTATAGTTTCCTACGCATAGCATAGTAATATAGCAAGCCACATATCTCAGTACTTCTTTAAGGGACAAAAGAATTCGTAAAATTATTTGTAAAATTATTTTGCAAATAATTTTACGAACATATTTATTACTTGCTACTTAACATTACCTGTTACTATAGTCTATGACATTAAAAGTACTATACATTCAATAAAGAACAAATGCAGTCCAAACTGACTTCCAGAAACTTGGGCTTCAGCATTGGCCCAGGAGAAATATGCTCTGCAACAAATGGCTTCATATTACTAGTTCACCATTTTTGAACAGATGCATTGCAGTAATTTTGTACCTGCTCATATTCACTTTAATATTATAACTCTTCAGCAACATGATAGTCAAAAATACTAGCTAAATTCAAACATTTGATTTCTGGATAAAATCATGCAACTATACTTACAGATGAGGTTTTTTAAAATGATAGTTACATTAAACACATCCAGGTTGTGTTGCAAATTGTCATCGTACTCGTATTAATTACCCAATTATGCTACAGCAACCTTCATAGAAGAGCCATTTGATTTATATAAATGGTAACTCAGATGAAAATAACTTTTTGAAGCTTGAGACTAGATATTTGCATGCATTACTTTGGGTAAGTAGTATCTTCTTCAAGTTTAGTACACAATGACATGTGTTACAGACACTAAACTCAGCTAAATTGGAATTGATAAATGTAGTATCAGAAACAGCAAAATAAGGTATCGTCAGCAGTTCAAAGTCTGTTTTAAATGTTGACTGTTCACATTGCAAGGATAGCTAAAGTCATTTTTGAGAAATGTTCCATTGAAATAATAATTACTGTGGGACCCTTTGGTTGAAATGCACAGTGGATACTTCTGACAAGCTCACCTGGTTGAGATACAACATAAATGTGCTGCACTGATATGCATTTGGCTGGAAGTATGTAGCAATTTTTATTTCTTGGCAATCTCCGTTTTTTCAGCTTGGGTAAATGGCATAGGATTTTTTATAGGATAAGCTATCACATTGTTTCTGTTTCTTTGATTTTGTACTTTCTTCTAGACGTTCTTTTTTCAAGGGATATTACACGATTCAGAGAAATATGATAAATTTTATTCCACAATTCATTGTGAATTAATGCTATTAATTGATTGAGCCTAAGAAAAGATCCAAAAGTGAGGGAGAGATTGCAGTAACTATGCCTAATAAAATGTCATTCTCATTTTATCAAATGATATTAAACAGACATTGAACTCAGCAATATTATCCAGATTGTATAATGTCACAGAAACTTTGTGAAATGTATTTTAATTGATTGTGAAACAAACTGTAACACTCAAGTTTAACATGTATTGTAAAGATGTATTTAAATCAAAGCGTATAAAATAGATACTAACATTATTTCAATACACTAAAAACATTTAAATTTTACCACATGTAAACCCAATTTTTATCCAAAATCAAT
Source organism: Stegodyphus mimosarum (assembly GCA_000611955.2). NCBI lineage: Eukaryota > Metazoa > Arthropoda > Arachnida > Araneae > Eresidae > Stegodyphus > Stegodyphus mimosarum. The sequence goes on from KK113855.1 coordinate 145,000, forward strand.
TTCTCCATTTACAATGCGACTTTAATTTTACTCAATAGAGAATTACATTTAGAACAATATATATATATATATATTTACATTATTTACATTTACATATTATATATATTTGCATTTGTATTTTACAGAAATGTAAAAGAAGTTTACAAAATTCATATGTTAAGAACAATCACTCAAAGCATCAATGAATTAAAAAAGCAGTTATTTAATACAAACACACCTGCATTGTTGTTAACTGGCCTGGGCTTGGCTGGCCAGCTAAAGGCAAGTTTGGATGTTCTTCAACTTTCATTTTTTTGCTTTCACTTAGATCATCATCCTACAGAAATGATAAGATATCAATACAGATTATTAAATGTTTGATCATCTCATTTAATTTTTTCTTAGTAAAAAAATAACATACAGTGAAGCTCTGCTACATTGAACTTCAAGGGATCAAAACTTTAGTTCATTATATCCAAGCTCATGAGAAAAATTAATTATGTCACAAAAATGCACAAAAACTGATTAGCACTGATACATCTATCAAAAGCAGTAAAAAATATATCCAATTAAAAAATCATATCAGCACTTAATTAAAATTATTATTAAGCACAGCTATTAAATATATTTGTATATTTGTGCATACAAGTCAGTTTCCCTTAAAAAAATCCTCCATGAAGACATCCCCCCTAGGCAGGTAGCTGAGTGCTTTGCCATAATCAAATAAATCAAACCAACCAATTAAATTTATTGTCTGTTCTTTTCCAGTCTCTCTGAAGTTTCTAGAAAATTTACTGGCCTTTGTCTGAAGTATTTGCCTAGGTAATAGCAAATTAGGACTTCTTCAAATGGCAAACCATTTCAGCAATGCTTCTTCAACATCCCTATGCTCCATACTTCTCAACATTTTCCTCCTATCTACATTTTTCCATATGCAGAACTTACACAATTTAATTTTTTTTTAATATGGTACTAACTAATGATTGGGATAAATTGCATTTCTGGCAGATATTAACATGGCTGTGTCCATTTTCTATTTTTCAAAGTAATGTTCATATAATCTTCAGTGCAAAAGCTTAACGTTTACAGCTTCCTATGCTAATGAATTTTCTGACACAGAAACGGATGGTAGAGAGTTTAGTCAAAGAATATGCAAAAATTTTTCTATTTTGAAGAGATGAAAAAGGGAGTTAATTTCATCACCTACATGTTTTCTCCAATGCTCAGTAAGAACACAATAATTTTTCTTAAGACATAAATGGTTGCAATATAAAGATCCAACAAGTTTCATAAAGATTATCTAGTATTTGCTATATAAGCAGTACTACAGTAATAACATGTATATGTTTAATTATTCTTGTTTATACATACAGTTCCAGATGGTGCTATTGCTGGGTTTTCCACATGCGTATGCTTCTCCTTCACAGATGAAAAAAAGTACGGCAGGGACATAGAGGAAAAGTACCCATGCCTTGCAAAATATTATGATTATCCTATATCTCGTGAATTAAATATACAAAAGAATACAAAATCCATATTTACAAATTAGAACTTAAAGGACATTTATAGTAAAAAACAAACTGATAAGCCCCGTTCACAAGAGCAGATTCGACCAGTGGCGAAAACCGGTTCTTCAAACGCGTCCCATTCACATGGCGAAGAAGCATTAACTGCTTCTCGGAATGGAGGAGGAACCTGACAGAATTTTCCTATCTCTCAGGGGCAGGGCAAATGGGGAGATTTCCGATACTGCACTGCGAGATTGCGCGGTTCACTTAATTTTAGTAAGCAACATGGCTGACATGCAATCGACTGTTCGCTGGACTGTCAGCGAAACAGTCGCGTTGATAGATGTCTGTGGATGTGATAGCATCCCCCCAAAAATAGATGGAACTGTACAAGATACAGATATTTATAAACAAATACAGACAACATTATCTGATGCTGGATAATTCAGAAATATCATTGAAATTAAAACTAAGTTAAGGAGCTCAGACGCGCATATCGGTTCAAAGCGACAAGGGGCTCGGTACCTTTCAAATGATTTTTTTTTTATTTAGGAACTTTCATCTACTTTTTATGAATATTATTAAAAATTTTTTGTACGACAAAATTATTTTAATTTTAAACAAAGAAATAGTTTTTTTAATAAAAATTTAACAATTAAAATGTCTTTCTTCTCCTACAATTTTCAGTGTTCCCCTTTTTTATTGCATTTATTATTCTTAATAACTTCAAGGATTGATTTTGCAATTAATACATTAGTTTCTGAGAAAAAAAGTAAAAACACTTTTCCATGTAAAATATTTAAAACAAATATGATCTCTGCCACATTTTCATTTCAAATAATTTTTCTTTTCATTATTTTGCAAAACCCATCCATGTTTCTATAAAGTATATAATTTTAAATAAGAAGTAAAAATATCAAATAATTTAGTCCATACCTGTATATGTTTTAGGACTTAAAGTAAAAGGATTTATAGAAAAAATTAATACTGAGAAAACGCAGTTTAAAGAATACAAACTGTCTAAATAGTCATTAAATCATTTCAAACTTCCTAAAAATTTTATTACTGAATTTCAGTTCATAAATAAAGTTTAGTGCTATTTATGCATTTGGTTAATATAAATATAAATTACAAGCCTTTATTTAAAACCTTATTCGGCCAGAAAGATTGCAAAAAAATCATAAAACGCAAGTAGAATTTTTCTTTATACGTTTTTGTTTTGTGAAACACGTTCAAAACAATTTTAATACATGAATTAATTATAATATTGTTGCATGCGTACAGGTTTGTAATAGATTGATAATAGTTCGTAAATGATTGTCATTGCACACAGGTTCGATAATAGTTTCCTTAAATTTATTTTATCAACCTAAACACTTCAAAGTTCTGGAATTTTCCACAGAAATACTCGTACAAGTGTTTAGAATGTCACAAAGTGTACTCAGTAGTTACGCTTCAAATTCCTAAGAACGTTAAACACAACGCAGTGCAAAGCGCATCTTAAGAGAAAGCTCAACAATAACAAATTATATAGTGTAAATAATATCATGAAAATAGTGTTAAGTAATGAGATTATTACTTTGAAACTGATGTTTCGTAATGATTCCCAAGAAAAACCAGTATTTCCTATTCTGCTTCATTGCATATCTTTTAAAAAAGTAAAAAATCATCCATTTAATTTTATTTATAATTTTTATAAATGCGAAAAGTTTGTTTTATAAATTGTAAAAATTTCGGAAGTTTGTAACCGATATATTTTTAGATATGAAATTTTAAAATTAATAGGTGTCAAAAAATCTAAAAATACGAGCGATTTTCAAAAATTGTCCCAAAACAAAACAAAAAACAACCAAAAAAAAAGGTAAAATTTTTTTTCCACTGTGTCTTATGGTACAAAGAGTAATGTTCTGAGATTCTCAGTTTATTTAACGCAAATACTTCCAAAAAATCGTTTCAGCTTTAAAGAATAAAAACTTGAAAAAAATAAATAAATAAATAAATCTAACCCTCTAAAAATCAAAAACGTGACTCCACATCCAAAAGCAGTATATGTGCAAAGTTTGAATTCGATTCTTATCGGGAAACAATTTAAAAATCGATGACCATCTTTTAATCATAGCAACAAGCATCAAGAGTGAGCTAAATAAAAGCCTATAAAATAATAATAATTATAAAAATTATAATGCACGAATTTTTCAGGAACCATTACGAAAGTTCCGGTACCAATTGCGAAAGTACCGATTACGAAATTAACAACACAAACAACGTTAAAAATGTGTAAACACTATTAGAAATCAAACAATTCGCACAGTGGCGTATCTGTAAAGGGAAGGAAGACGGCGGTCTTCTGAACGGGTCCTAAAAGTAAAACTCCTTCCCGTCTCCTGTTTCTCCTCTTGCTAACGGCAGCTGTGCGAAGGAGCGTTGCATGTGAACGGGGCTATAAAGACAAAAATATTTCATTCCTTTAAAGAAGAAGGAACTGTAAAGGAAACTGATAAGACTGATTACTTCCTTTTGTCCTGAATAGTGAAATTTCCAGAATTACCATCATAGCATCAGCCTTGAATAGAGTTGCCTGGAGTTTGATTATTAATGAAATAATTTGAATGGAATCAGAGGACCCATTCACATTTTTTGATTCAATAGCCACGTACACCATATGTTGTCCTAAGATATGCTTGTTGCATCTTTGCTTTCCTAGAGTTCAGTGTCACATCTGTATTGCATAGTATTTGTTTAGAACAAAGAGAAAAGAGGGGCTCAAGATAAAAGAAAAATAACATATCAACCTCTGTGGATGAAATGTGGACCCTAATATATTAAATGTGGATGATTTTAACGGTTAGTAATTTTTTTGTTGTTGTTAAAACTTGCAAAAATTCTTGAAAAAACATGAAAAATCAGAAAAAAGATTAAATTGAAGATACCTGTACAGTTTGTTATATCAAATTTTCATATCTTGGAGGCCTGTTAAAACAGTACGGAAACTTGTAGAGACCAAAAAGGTTTCTTTGTTACATTCAGAAGTCCGTTATAAGTAGGATTCAACTGTATATGTTAGATAATATTAGAATTTTAATTTGTAATAGCCTTCTTTATTCAATAATTTTCTCTTTCAGTCTTAAAAAATCAAATATTTAAAATACTGCTTATAATTAATTTTTCCAAGTTGCATCATTCCCAAATTAATTCCAGTCATACGATACTTTACAATATTAGTGACCTCCACAGGAAAAATTAAACAAAGTCCCTTTATCTAGCATTAGGTTAGAATAGATTCTAAGGTACCTCTTATATTATGGTGTAGTTGTTGCTTCATTTAATCGCCAAGTTGTTGCTTCGTTTATCACCAACATGTTGTTTCATTTATGGTAACCGGACTAGTTGAATGTTATGGAAACCCTAGTATGACATAATCGTTTGCATTATTCTGGGAAATTTGGAATTATGGAATGTTTTGTACGGGTTTTGTGGAGTGTGTTGGTGGGAAGTATATTGCTTGTTTCATTGTTTAGATGGTAGAATGGCTGAATGTAGCAAGATTAATTTGAAGTTTCTGTACGATTTGGAACGAAAAGGGAAAAGAGCGTTAATTGACTGTTGTGTAAATGAAGGTTTACTTAGTAACCATTATAAGTATCCTGTATGTAGGAAGGATATGCATTTAGTTGAACGTAAAAATCGTTTAGACGGATTTGAATGGGTTTGCAGGAAGAAAGGTTCAGGTGGTCACTATGTGAAGCGTTCGATCAGAAAGGGTACCTGGTTTGAACAATGTCACGCTGTTAAGTCATTTTGTGTGCCACAGACTGAAGATGAAGTAACTTCTAAATACGGTAAGTGCATATTTGCTTTTTGCAGTGCTTAAATTTATGACATGTTTTTCCTTTTTTATGTTATTTTATTGTTTGGTTTAAAATGTAGTTTATTGAGATTATGTATTTTTTGTTTGCCCGTACTGTAGAATTGTGTGTTCCTTTGACTTTTTAAGCGAAAATATATCAATGTGTATATGGACAAACTCAAGGGAATGTGTAAGGTATACTTTGTGCAATTCCCTGATTTTTTTTAAAGTGAAAAATAGGTTAATGTGTACATGGATACTGAATTTGTGCAATTCTTTGTCTTGTTATTTTGGCTTTGTGTAGCGGCGATTTTTGGCACCAAGATTGCCGCTACTCAAGCCAAAATAAGAAATCAAAGAATTGCATAAATTCGGTATCCATGTACCGCCAAAAATCGCTAGCTTTCGCCAAGGAGTATCCTAAAGTGTATTTTTACCCTAGCATTATTTATCTAAGTTTTAATAAGTAAGTAATAATGTCCTTCTGCAGGGGGGGAACTTATGCACTTTAAATTGATCCCTCTAATATACTTTTTTTTACTTCAAATGTGCAGATTTAATGTTTTAAACATGAAAGATGGGTGCCTGTTTACAGATTTACTTTTCTTGTCACTCATTTTGCAGCCCTGTCACAAATCACTCTAATTTTATTAAATATGCATATCTGAAAAATCTATAACACATAAATGCTATTTTGAGTGTAAATCTATTCTTCGTAATTTGTGAGTTATTACATCATTACATAAAACAAAAAGATACCAAAACAAATTGCTAAACATTTAAAGCAATTACAAAATCTTATTTTACATTTTATTTTTCTAATAAATACATAATGTTCTATATTATATTTACCCTATATCTTTTCTTTGACTTCCTTCTGGCCTCAGCATCATTACCAAAAGTTTTAAAAAGTTGTTCTGCTAATTTTTCAGCTTTTGAATCATCTAAGTATGATGACAGTTTATCTTGGGGGGAAAAAATAAGTCGCTTTAATAAACAGTTACAGAAATCAAAGTTCAACAAGAACCTTCAGAAAGCAATAAAAATAATAAATATAAGATGAAAGATCACCATAAGAACTAAAATCAAGACAAACCAAATTAAACTAGACTTTACAATTATCAACAAATCTATTAATGCAAATGTACATGCAATAGAAAATGAAGGTTTAAACGTGATTAGTTCTAGTATTTGGGCAGTCTACTTAATGCTAGAAGTAATCACATTTTCATAATTAAAAAACCATTAATCATAAATAGCTACAAACAGCAATATATTAACAAAAGAAAAATAGTTTTAATTTGACTGTTTTGACCAGAGCACGTTTGGAGCCAAGTTTAATTCTCTGATGCTTCTTGAAGTGAACACAGATTGCTGTATCTATGAGGAGAACAGCGAAAAGAAAATCAATAATCAATGTTTGTTGCTTTTTAAATTTCATCAACTGATCACTATTGCATGAAATTTTTAGTGCGACATTGTTTTGAAAATGGTTGTTGCCTTTTGTGCATTAGTTTAACAATAATTAATCACCAATGAGTTCACAACTTTTTTTGGGGGATGGGGAGATGATTAGAATATACCTTTAATCTCTACATATAATAAAAGAAAGAGTCTGTCTGTGTGTGTGTCTTTCCTTCGTGCTGCACATCAGCTAATAGACCCAGGGCTACGAAGTTTGGTACATAGGTGCCTCTAGACAAGAGCCAGTGCACCTTGAAGCGATTTTTTTGAAATTCGAATTACATTATTTTCTATTTTATGACGAAATCGCGTCATTTTGAGACATAATGGGTTATAGGAAAGCAAGATATTACTCTATGCATTTCATTTTTACATCATCATGAAATGCAGGCACTTAGCGATTTTACGAACTTAAAATAAATTTCGTATTTCAATAAATCAATTAAATACGAATTTATTTAGCAAAATGAGCTTAACACCTTTGCAACGGAATTTTTTTAAAAATGTTTATTTAAAAAAATGTACTGTTTATTTTCCTATCATTTTTGGACACGTTAAAGTTTAACCCTTCAGACTCATTTTACAAAAAGAATTTCGGAAAAATAATAATATTTTGTATTTTTAAAAAAATTTTTTAAATGAAGCTTCCGAATACACTTTTAACATATTTTAAAATATGGTTTTGGTAACAATTTTTTGTTCTTATTCTTGTTGATAGATTTTTGATGAAATCGCATCATTTTGAATAGTTTCATTCTTTTAGAAATGTGGGTTTGGCAACGTTTTTCATCGTAGTTCTTATGCCACATTTTTTAAGAAATTGAAAAACTGTTTCTTTTTGCAAAGGTAAATTGTTTAATTAATTCCTTAGGATAATTAATATTTATACTAAGGAATATTGCTTATTTCATTGTAATTTTTTATATTATGTTTTAATTATAAAAAAGTTTTGCATGATTTCTTCTAGGAAATAAAGCTCTTAATCTGTTTATACCATTTGAATTCTTAAGATTTTGCAAAGGGAAGTTGGTTAATTTATTTATTAGGATAAGTAATATTTGCATTAAGGGATACTGCTTATTTCACTATCATTTTTTATATATATAATACATTTTTTATTTATTTTTTTTTTGATAAAGTTGTTTTGCAGAGTAAAATTCTGCATCTAATTTTTTGTTTTTTTGCGTTTCTTTCATGTTACTTTTTGCTTATTTCATTCACTGTTTGTAAGATATTAAAAAGTTCTGCATGATTTTTTTTAATGGAAAGTTGGTTAATTTTTTTATTAGGATAATTAATATTTGTATTAAGGGATATTGCTTATTTCATTGTAATTTTTTTCTCTTGAAAATATAAGAGAAAATATTACAAGTTAATGGCTGCGTATGACTACTGACACATTTTCTCAGAAGATTACCTAAAGTATCATAACTTCAAAATTTCAGAAAAAGAATCACTCAAACTATCAAGTAAGAAAATGTTAAAAAATTTTGACTCATCAAAAATGGCATGGAGTTATTTATATTATTGTAGAATTTTTATACAATGTTTTATGTAGTTATGGTGGTGGTTAAGAAGGGGGATATAAATTATGTTTCAACAAATGTTTAATACACATCTCATGCAATCAGTTTGCTGAAAATTCAAGACGTATATGTTTTTCTGGTAATACATCAGGGCTGCATGCAAGGGAGGGTTTTATTCTTAACAAAGAAAAAATAGTTGGAAGAACTTACAGGTCCCAGGTGCGTCTTTTAGGCATTTTCCCGGTACGTTTAAAAGCCAGATGAAGGCTGGCCACATAGCAGCTAGTTTCTGATATTTAAAATAATTATTTTGTTATTACTTTTTATTTTTCACTAAGAATGCCTTTTCCCTCAGAATTAAGCATTTATTACAATTTTTTACATATGTAATTCATGTTTTTAAAAACTACTCATAAGATACAGAAAATCTAAAACTCAAATATGGACAAATATTTTTGAAAAATTAAGTACGGGATTTGTTTTCCTCCATTTCACAATCATTATAAAGGCAGCGAAATACAATTACATAAGTTTATTTTTTGGTGATATTTCTAATTTGCATTTTTTAATACATTCTAGCATTGTTTAATAGTAATATAATTTTACATTCACGATATAAGTGAATCTCATATTATGAAAAATTTTGAAACATGTAATTTCTTTTGCATATTAACTGTTCATAGAAAGAGAAAAGCAAATAAGTAACAATTTACCTTTTGTTTTTCTTTGATCATAACCTTTAACCAAGCATCGTACAGCAACCGAAACCAAAGAGGGCTCATTAAATCCCAAAAATCTTTGAACTGTTTTATCAACTTGAGGTTTCAATTCTTCTTTAGTCAAAGACATCATGTAACCTATAATTAGTGAAGAATGTTACATAAATATATAATAATATATATAACTAAATGTAATTAAAACAAATGAAGAAACAGATTAAAAAATTATGCGATGGCAATTATTAACCATTTAGTTACTCAACTGTGAAGTTTTAAAGCTTTATCATTTATACAATTTAAAAGCATACCCCATCCAAAAGAACCTAGTTCTGGGTATATGCCTATTTCATATGAATATATTGTTTAGATATGAAAGGATACCAAAATGTCTTTAAAATATTTACAGTAATCTACCTTGGTAAATATAAATGCGACTTTTTTTTTATTTGGGAAATTGTTACATTGATTTAAAAAAGAGAGAGAGAGGGAGAAAGAAGAAAAGAAAGAAAACAGAAATGCAATAATATCCAGTATGTTTTTTGTTTGTATGGTTTAAAAAACATCATTTTGTTTAAAAAAAAACTGAAATAACATTTTGTTTAAAATTTTATATTATGCCCAAGGGGGCTTTTTTTTTAAATGTTTTGTGTGTTACCTTTGTTTATTATATATCATGTTCTTCACACCATAAAATTCAATTCAACAGCAATATCATAAAATAATTTAAAAAGAGCATACCTTTAGAATTTCCGATACACTGTCTCGTGCGGTGGAGATCGCTTTGAAATCATCGAATTTGTTAATAAAAAATTCGTATTGAGTAAGTTTTACAAAATATGAAGCAGATACTAAAACAAATTTGGGCTTCCTGATGCCCATATTCGGGTGCAGAATTATGTTAACCAAAATTTGATAGCTCTAGGTACTGTCGTTTTATTACAATGTGAGAAACATACTTACATTTATGCAGATTCTTCATTATTTACTTTCTTTAAATATTACAGGGCGATAATATTTGATGGCAACAATTTGAAAAGTGATAGAGCCTTTTAAAGTGTTTCAACACAATATGCCGAAACGAATTTAATACCCCTTCTGGGATAAACTGTCCCTTTGGACTAAAAAAAAGCATTTCCATAACAAGATATAAAAGCCATAATTTTTCTAAGTAAGTATTCAAATTTAACATAGAGATAACTGATTTTAATAAAGCCATTTATCAAAATAATTTTTATAGAAATTAAAGTACTTTCTTGTTGGTTGATTTCATTCTATTTGGCATAATCTTAGATTTTGCTTTCACTAAATATTTGGCTAAAATAATGCCAGGAAGAAAAATATGCAACCTTTTAAAAAGGATCACAAGAAAAATGATAAATAATTCTTCTATTCATAAGCTTTCAACCATATTAAAAAACTGTTTAACAAAAGATATAGCAAATAAATATTGATAGCTCACATATTTTGCATTTTCAGATTATTTGATGATAAAAAATTATGTGGTGGTAATAATTAATCATTTAGTTTCTCAACTGTGAAGTTTTAAAGCTTTATTATTTATACAATTTAGAAACTAAATTACTTTAGATTACAAATGCAATTCTCAAAGTTAATTCCTATATATAGTTACACATTTCTTTTCCTGGCAGTGATACACAGTTTTTAACATATTTCTGATTTTCTTCTAGAGCAACACCATTGAATTCAGTGTTGAGTTATTTAAATAAAGCACACAAAGGCTATCTCTGCCTAAAGGCAGGGCCATTCCTAGCGGGGGTTCAGTGCGTAAAGTATGTGAGCAGTCAGACTCTAGCGATACCAAGCCTAAATATCTTAAATTCATTGTAAGTACTTTTTATACAATTTGTCATATGTAAGCACTTAGTGAGTAAGAAATAAAATTTTATTCATCATTGAGGATTTTTTTTTTTAAAATTTGGGTGCGGCAATCTTAGGGAAGTACGCGTGCAGCCAATGGCCTAGGAATGGTCCTCCTAAAGGAAAAGATGCCTTTTGTGGAGGACTTTCTAAGAGCTTAATTTTTAATTACATTTTTATAATTCATAACATAAAACGCAAGCTATTTTTTAGTTTATGATAAGAATTTTGTACATAATTTGAGGTCTTTTTTTGACAATACAGACAAATGCTATTATAAAATTATAGTAACTCTTGACTATAGATCAATAAGCAGCAATGACAAAATATTAGCATCAAAGTTGGATTAACCATTAATCAAAATAAGCAAATTTATGGTATCAAGGTGAAGGAGCATCAGAAAAAGGTACTAAGGAACACAAGGAAAAGATGCACAACACAAATTTTCCTTTACTGGTTTTACCATGAAATATATGATGCAGCTTAACTAAAACTGAGAGAGAAGGAATAAGGGGAAAAAAGGTATAAATGTTTGTGGAGGCACCAAAATCAAGAGGAATACTCAGATAAGCGAGGTTCCTGAAATGGCATTCACCAACTTAGGTGATAGGCACAAAACAGTGGGAAGAGTGTTTAGGTTGTTAGCTCATGTTAGCTAACATAGGAAAAAGGAAAGGGATATTTTCATTTTATATGTAAACACTTAACGTTGGGTATCGTGACGCAGCAAATAAATCTTTGTTGTGCTGTGACTTTGTCAATAGACGTTTTGAATTTGCTGTTTAATTATTTTCTAAAATTAATTACACCTGTAATTAGAATAAGATAATTTTATTTTTATACAAGATAATGACAAAATATGCTCCTTTTCCATACTTATGGCTCACATTATCCCATGTGTATTTATATATAATTAATTTTAAACTTTTAATTATAGACTTGAATAAATTAACTACACTTCTAATCAGAATAAAAGGCTATAAAATCTGCTATTTTTTTCCACAAAAACGAATAAAAGTTAATTAAATTTGTATCTTCAAATCTTTGAATAAGATTTACATTTATAGATTTTTCTGACGTGTTGCTCATCTTCATGTTTAATAGTAATGAATGTAATGTAAATCAAACTTCAGATAAGTGAAACATAGAAATCTTTGCATCACTGCACTTGCAACAAATGCATAACTGAAGTACATTCGCCGACCGCATAAAATTGCTTCGGGGGCCGGCAGTTTGAAACCGTTGTTATAGACAACATTCAAATTACACAAAAATATTTTATGGTTTAACGTTTCATGGAATAAATACAGATAAATTCAATTAACCTTATCCTATTCTATTTGATTGGTGCTTTTTCGAAATTTAAGCAATTGCATAACGTCGTGAAAAGCCATAGAAGTGCTTGTTACACATCGTGTTTCCCTGAAGTTATGCAATTCAGTATTACATTTCTTTGTTTACCTACATGAAAATTATTTTCGCACTTACACAAGAAAAAAAGAATAAAAATAACCCTCTTAACCTTATTTAAGCGAAATTATTGCATAAAAGAATCCGGAATGTCCAATATAAACGGGACTGGATAATTGAATAGCTTGGAATACATTTCGAGGATGTAATACTGTGGAAATACACGCATAATTTTATTTTTTTAAAACTTTCATCTTTAACTGTGTGATATATATTGCATTTTCGTGATCATTTCTACATTTGGTTAAAATGCTCTTTAGCCCACTGCTTGGCGATGTTTTGAAAATCGGCAATTCGGCGGGTTTCTGCGAAACGTCTTTGCAAGTAATTGCAACCTTCCCGACACGCTCCGCGAAAACCTATTGTAAACAAAACATAGAAATCTAAAGCATAAATTAGTATGGAAACTGTTGCCACAAAAAGATAATAAAATAATATGCAAAACAAACATTACGATCATTAAAATATTTGTCAGTTAGGTTTAAATTAATTATTTACATTTTATGCCTTTACATAACCTTCCCGACACGCTCCGTGAAAACGTAACCAAAATGGCATTAAAGAAAGAAGGAATTTTTTTTAAAAGGGCATTAAAATTACAAACGATACCATGTACACACCATCCGTTTTACCTTAAAAAAAAATCTGAGAATTGCACAATGTAGGCAACGTACAAAAATGAACAAAATAAGCTAAAATAATGAAAATAAATTACAAGAAAATGTCATGTGCACAGTGTTCCTCTTAAACTTAAAAAAAACTTCAGCGAATTGCACAATGTATGCAACGTGCACAAATGAACAAAATAAGCTAAAATAACGAAAATAAATTACAAGAAAATGCCATGTGCAGAGCGTTCCGTTTTAATTTAAAAAAAACATCAGCAAATCAATGTACGGAATGTGCACAAATCAACAAAATAAAAAAATAAATTGCAAACGATACCAGCGTTCTGTTTTTCAGGTGAGCCAAATTATAAAATGTACATGTACATTCACTCACCTCTCTCAGCATCACAGCTAAATCCATAGCGACTTGGTATTTAGCGAAATATACGTACGAAAATAGCAAACACTCAATAGAAAAACACCGCATTCAAAGAATAAAACGAGAACTGAAATAACTACTCAAATTAACACGTAAGAATTTCGAATAAACCGCTACGTCATCTCACATTACCAATAAAACCGTTCTTTATAAAATAGGAAATACGCATGCGCGAAAACTACATGTTTCCGTAGCTTCAAAATACCCAGTCAGCCATGTTCGCAGATATACGGAGTTACCCATGTTGGCGCGTTTATTGCTCATTCAAAAACAATCGCCGCCAAGCAGTGGGCTAAAGCGCATTCCAACCCTACATTTATATAAAGAACATGTTTTCAAACATAAATAACCATTGTTATGAATAATTGTTCAAATTAAAAATGAGAATTATAAAAGTTAATAATGTTGGAGTTATATATATATATATTATATATATATATCAATCTAAAATACTAAGATGGAAAAAAAGTACATAGATTTACTTAATCACAACAGTAACTAATCGTTTACAATTTTGTCCTACGTGTATGGTTTACCTTCTCAACGCAAACCCTACACTTTTGCCTTACGTGATTTTCATCCAGCAGAGCTTTTCTCCCGATATTGGCCTGAAGAGGGAATTTTTGGAAAGCGTCTTCTGATGCAAGTTCCTTTTGGGTGTCAAAAAATTCCCCGAGGATATGGCGATTTTTCGTGATTCAAGATGGCGGAAAAAATTGTGCCAAGTGCCGCTTATCTGAGTTTTCCCAAATCAAGCTCTTAACGCTTCTAAAAACCTCCATGCGACCCTGATTAGTAAGCTGCTTCAAATATTAAACAAATTAGGTAGTAAAACAATAATGGATTATAAAATAAAACCACTTAAAGCTATGCAAAGAAGCTGAAATACTTAAGCAGAATATTCAAATTTAAAATCAACTACCTAAGAAAATATATTTAGATATAAATTTAAAATGGTGTCTATGGCACTAAATTTATAATTTGAAGCTACTGAGCATAATTTCAGATACTTTACTCAGCGTACATTTTATTCTTCTTTATAAACAATATAGAATATATGGAATACAATAAATCAAACAATTATTGATACTTCTGCATTAACCCACATCGTTTAAATACTGTTAATTTACCAACAATAGACCCTATGTATATTTTTTTTTTATAATTTTTTCCATAAACATTTAACTTGCTGTTATAGTCATCTTTACGTAACAGTGTGTTTAAATCTTGCTCTAGTTACACTTGGCCAGGTTTTTCTTATTTCATACTTACAGCTTCCGAGTTATTCGATAAAAAATTAAGACAAAACAGTTGTGGATTTATGAAGTACGGCAACATGCATTTTATCTATGATACTGCAACTAAAATAGAGCAGTTACTTAGAGGAAATATAAAGAATGATTCCCGAGCATGCCTGCAGAATGCTCTTATTTATCACTCAGTTTTAACACGCTATTTCTATTGGTCCACTCTACTTGCCTTCACATTTTTTAATCACCGGGTATGTAAGCACTGGATTTACACTTAGCAGTGGAATTAAACACTTTTCTTTGACGGATATCAGTTTTTCTCATATTTAAACTGAGAGATAGTAAATATGATGCTGGTACAAGAAAGCATTTTTACAGAATGAAAATAATTAGAAAAAAAAAAGGCATTATATGCATCATAAAACAAATATAAATCAATATGTGCTTATATTTTTCTAACAGATTAATTTATATTAACAAAGAAGAGAAAAATTTATTTTTGGATATAAAATTTTTAAACCTCTAAAATAATAATCTCCATTTTAACTTCACAGAAATACTGAGTACTAATTTAAAAAATATGATTTTACATAAAATTTTTTATTTTTCTTGTAGCATTTATGACTAAAGATTGAAAATTATGCTAATAAACGTGAATATTGCATAAATTTCAATTAGTAACTCAAACTTTTTTTAATTGAGAAAAATTATACGTGGAATATCAATAACAATTTATCGTATCTACAAAAAAAAAACTTACAACAATGAAAACTAACTGGCTTCAGTGAAGAAAAGCATTATTTAATACCCATATATTATACAAAACACATTCCATAAATTAAAATAATGTAAGCGCTTTTATTGAAATAGAGAATGGAAGAAATATGATTTAATATACTCAAAAGAGCATTGCTTTTTATATAACACGAAAGTTCCCACTCATTTTTGAAATAGAATGCTTTTTTTTGCAAGTAGACATTTGAATAATTTTCAATGAAAATGTAAGCAACACTAAATCTCTATAAATGACTACAGTTAAATCATTCATAAGTAGACTCAAGTTAAAATTAACTATCAAAGATAAAATGTTAACACGTTTGCTGAATTCATTCCGAAATATTACGAATACAATTAGGAGAGAAAAATTTAATCTCCCTTGATTTTAACTGAATTATGAACATTTGTTCCATGCGTGCATTCCAAATCATTAATTTCTGAGATAGCAATTATATGACCTTTCTCAGCACATTTTAAAACTTCTTCTAACTTTTTTCACTTACTTTAATTCATATAACTTCAGAGAAAAATACAAAACTCAGTAAACGTACAAAATAAAAATGAATAAAAAAACGGTTAAAGTTACAAAGAAATTTGAAGTCTTTCAGATGGTAAGTTTATTTTTTGAATAAGCCAGGAGAAAAAAATACGAGAATACATATTTTATAAACTTTCCAATCAAATTGCATTCAATTACTTATGAAAATTCTTAATTCAGCCGATATTTTTAATCTTGCAATTTTGTTTCAATCACCTGATAGTTAAAAACGTAAAAATAAATCAAGCCATTTCAAAATTCTAACTTTTAACGAATGGCAACTTTACCGGCTCTTCAATTGTTTTATTTTTCGCCCATGGGTGCAGAAAGACTTAACGGATGCAAAACAGGACATTTGTTAGCAGTCTCGTAGAGATCTCCTGCGAGCAACGAATTCCGACGATAACATCATGCCTTTGGTTATTATATGTGGAGTTCCATGTAGTGGGAAATCTCAGATTGCAAAAAAACTGAATGAATTTTTACAGTTATCGAATCGGAAGTCAGTTATTATTAAAGATGACGATATTGCAACTGGATTCCAAAGAAATGAAGTCTATGCAGGTTCGAGTGGATGATATTTTGAATATTATGGAATTTTTTTTACAGATTTTGCTATGTAATCGACAATATTTTTATTTCTGATAGCAATTAAAAAAGTATCGGCTCTAGTGTAGAATTGGGTGCCCTTTCGATTGGCGAGAAATTTTGTTCATTTTTGGCGATGAAACCTCATTTCTGGTTACCATGAGAGTTTTAACTTGGTTTTAGCTTCTTGAAATTTTAAGTGAATATAAATCAATGTGCACATGGACAAAGCTATGTGCAATGATTAGTTAGTGCAATTCTCTGATTTTTTTTCAAGTGAAAATAGGTCGATGTGTACATGGAGACGGAGTTTGTGAAATTCTTCTTATTTTGCTTTTGTGTAGCGGCCATCTTGAAATTGTGCCTTCCTGGCGTCAAAAAAGAATAGCCAAAAAACAAGGGGCACCCAATTGTAAACTTTTACCAAAGTATCTATTGGCAATCAAGATCAAGATAGTACTTTCGGTTCAAGGTGTCAACTACTAATGAGTTTTAACCTATATATCAAGTAAGGCCGGAGGCCGCTCACTTTTGTTTAGATAAATCAGAGGTGCTTAGCACCGCGCCCTTAGGCGAAAGAATGGTCTGTGTGGCAAAATCATACAGGAAGGCGGTCATAAAATTATAAATTGATATACTTTTGTAGATGTAGAAACATTCGAAAAATCTATTGGCAGAAGTGAATGAATAAATTTATCCGTGTGTCTTGAAACTGGACGTATTATTTAAGTGCTGTAGGAATACTAAATAATGTATTGAATTACTGCTTTTCAGAATTCAATTCTGTTCTTTAATAACTAATACATAAACAGATTAGGGACTTTAAATGGTTTGGAATTATTCAAAATAATTTATAAAAATCAAAAGTTATTTAATGTAGATTGAAAATGTAAGCTTTAGTTCTTAGGTATATTTTATATTTGATATTTGTGTAATTCAGTATTAAGTTTCCATTAGTTGGAAAATCAGAATTCGATTGAAGTGTAAGTGACGAACTAATATCGCCAAGGTGTGAAAGCAGGCAAATTTCAAAGGGATTATTAACAAAATCCTGACTTTATTTCATTTAAATGCATCAGCTTTCTGTTAAGGTACTTTATTTAAATACAGCAGTTTTCTGTTAATGTATCACGAATACATTCACTAGTATTTATAGGTTTGCCATTGATCAAGGAACTGCTTGGGAAAACAAGTTGTTGAAAAAATATTACTGAATCTGATGTCTCTGAATGCCATTCTGAATAGATAAACTTTTTCTCCATTAAAGATAGGAAAGAACCCTGTATGGAAAGGAAAACTCAAATTTCTAGCACATTAGACAGAGCTAGAAATTTATCAGAGGAGGATTTTACTTTAATTATTTAATCATATAATAAATGATACTGGGAAATTCAATGGTGCACAAAATGTAAATATTACTTTATGCAGATATTTCATGATGTAACTCTATTTAAATTTGCTAAATAGTCAGTTGAAAATGAAATAATGGTAAATCACAACAAAATCTTTTTTCAGCTATTCATAATGTGTATAAAGAGGCTTTAGTATAAAAGTCAACTTTTTGTCGAATACTGAAAATTTCACTTGAGGATCATTTCAGGCAAGAAACTTAATTGGGAAAATCAAGTTAAAAAATAAGAGTTTATGTTTTAAAAGGAATGAAATTGCTGAAGAGCTTTGTTAGCATTGAACTGAGCTTCACAGAAAGTTTTGATTAATGCTTATAAGAGTTGCATCTCGTACTTTATGTTGGTTATGAATATACACTTTTGGTTACAGCTCTTCATATTGAATTGGAAAGTACCAAAATATGTTTGTTCTTTTTAGTTATAAGGGGAAATTTGTATTTAGACATGTTAGCAATATATTGGTAAATTAAGGATATTAATTCTTAGTTCTTATATCAATATATTATTATCAGTTTTTTGTTTTATAAGCATTTTTTAAATTTCTTTTTTACACATGAAAATGACCTAAGCTCAGTAAAATAAACATCATTCACAAGTTGTTCTATTATTAAATAAGGTAATTTATATTTTCTTGAGACGGAGTACAAATTCTGGTATTTTTCAGATGCTCGGAAGGAAAAAGAATTCCGTGCCTCTCTTAAATCAGAAGTGGAAAGGTGAATAAAAAGTTTTCTTTGCACTTTTATGTGTAGTTTGCATTTGGAAATTAAATTTTAAAAATATTGCTACAAATATATTTTCATATAATTCTATGATTACATTATTCTTATTTTTGTGATCATTATTTTGAACTAGATATTTGTCAAAGGATACAGTTGTGATCCTAGATTCAAGTAACTACATAAAAGGTAAGATAAGAAAACATTTTCCCTTATAGTTTTATGCAATTATATACATATATGTGATAATTTTATAGATGACTTGAGAATTTGGAGATAGCGTAGGTACATCAGATCATATAGTGGAGAAGAAAAAGCTTGCAGACATTGTTAACAAGATGATAACAGATAACAAGACACAATTTTCTTCTATTTATTTTTTAATTTCAGTATAATTTTTAAGGAATGCCATATAAAGACAGTAAATTTTTTTTCTAACTTTATTAAGAACGTTTTTTAGCAGAAAACTTACGTACTTTATTTCATATTTAAGATACGGAAATTTTTTTTCTAACTTTATTAAGAAAATTTTTTGGCCCAAAACTTTCATTACAACCATATATTATATACTGGTACAATGTAAAGTTAACAAACTCCCTCAGTTCCTAGGTGTTAATGTGAACTTATAGTGAAGTAAGCTTTTACATTTTCTTGAAATACTGAATTTAAGTTAATGAAAATTGTGGCATATTGCATAATTTTCAATAAAACATTTCTGATGATTTAGACAGATATATTTTCAACTGGTAGTTTCTTAGAAATGAATCTAATTAACCTGTGAAGTGAAATATAGTTAGAAAGAAAGGGAGGAGTTGAATTCATTGTCTGTTAAATATTTCTCATTGAAAAAAATTATCTTTTGAAAATATGTATGGTAATTTTCTGTTATTGGAACTGGATTCAGAAATGTACGTATTTAAGTGTGTATGCACACAAACACACATACATACCATGCCTACATGTACACATACATACACACAATTCTGAGTTTGGTCTTGATAACAGAAAAGTATCATATGCATTTTCTGGGCTGGTGTTTTACAAACAATCTGTTTAAAAACATGTCATATTTTAACTTGTCATTTGCGAATATGCTCATCAGTAGTTGAATGAATTAGGCCATTAAATAAAATTAATTTGATTTAAATTTACATCCCAGTGAAGGGGCTGCGTGGAGTTTTTGTGGTTTTCCGCAATACGAATACAAAACAGTTTCCCTTAGAAAGTCATCTTTCTTTGATATGGACAGAAATCTTAATGAGTTAAACAAATGACTAATCATTTGTGAACATTAGGAACTGTGCTTATGTCGTTTAATTATAAACTGGGTCTTGATGTAGCATGCAAACTACCGTATTTATGATCATATCGTTTGATCATCAACTCTAAACCAACAAAAGAACTTAATACACATTTCATTTAATGTACACACTTTATTTAATTGACTGTCCTGCAGTTGGCACCAATACTCAAACAACTCAATCGAACTGGTGGATTCTGAAACTAAAGATTCTGCATAACATACAAAGTACCATATCGCAAATATTTCCACATTATCTTATAGAAGCATATTAAAAAAAGTGATGATGACCTTTTGCCATGCTGCATGAGATTCGTAGTGTATGTGGCCCAGTGATTCATAAAAATGACACTTTCTAGAGTCACTCCTGCTTTTGTTTTGTAAAACTGCAAGCAGTTTAAATTTAATGGAATTTCAAAATTTCATAAGCATTTTCATTCATTATTAGCCTCATGTCATTTAATTATTAGCCTAAAGGGACGTTAGACCCAAAGGGCTATTAGTCTCAAAACGGCATTTTGTGTCGTTTCACTTTCTGCATTGATTCACTTTTCAAACTGTTGCCACTAAATGTTATTGTTATGTGTTATATTTAAAAGAATTAAAATTTGAAAGTTTCTTGCATTATGAAAAAACAATGGTACCTACAGCCATCAAATTTTGAGTAATGTAGTCTTCCAACCGAACTAGGCACTTGGAAGTCTGAATTTCAAATTTGTTTTATTATCTATTTCAAATTTTGAAAAACTTTAACGAATATTTGATTAACAAACACAATCATGCAAGTGGGCAATGGCAACACTGTATGGGGGGAAAAAATATCTCCAGTGCATGAGACTGTCTATCGGAACTTCTAAAGATGTGCTGTTTTTAAATATTTTGTGATATTGCTGTTGAATTGAATTTTATGTGGTTTTGAACTGCAAAGAACATGATAAATAAAGGTAACACACAAAACATTAAAAAAAAAAAAACGCTTTTTTTGGCATAATAGAAAAACTGAAAGCTTTTTTTTTTTTAATGATTTTATTTGTATTTATTTATATGTTTAAAAATAGCTTTTCAGATATGTTATATAAGAAATAAATAGTTAACTAAAAGCAGTAGTTTGCATACTACATCACTATCATAAATTGTTTTTTAGAAATTATTTTTTTCACAGTTTAACCTTTTGTTGTTTGTTTATTTCTAGGTTGTCGTTGCGAATTATATTGTTTGAGTAAAGCATGTCAAACAACTCAATGTGTTGTAAGTTTCTAGAATTTCGTAGTCTGTTTTTATTGATTTGATAATAATTATTTATTTTGAAGACAACTATAAAATGCCAAACTGTGCTTAAAGAAAAGTAATGCACAATAATTATAAAATTATTCATTCACATTAAAATCCAAATAAAAATTATTACTGAGAAATTTTGTCACATAAAGTATATTAATTTTATTTTTGATTCTATGTAGATACTTTGTGACTTGCTTCCATCTGACTGCTGGTCATATAATGAAGAACGCGAACCTGACACACAGTATGAAAAAGATATGTATGTATTTTGTATTTTAATGCATTTATATGATATAGTAATTGATAGTAATTAGTAATGTTGAACTTTTTTAAAGAAAAGAAACTTTTCGTTGCTACTTCATATGGATAATATCTTGCAAATATATGCTTTTTATATTTAATGCATATAAATACTGAACATATTAGAAAATATAGTATCATGAAAATTATTTTCCCTAGGAAAAAGTTTTATTAGAAATAAGCACATCATGAACATTACATTAGCTGTATTTATTCAGAAAAAAAGGTACTATCTGATCATCTGCACCCTCACGAAAAAGTATTCCTGAGTCAAAGGATATCACCAAAGTAGTTATGTGGCAACTCACAATGTCAGCAAAAAGTACACTCAAATATGCATGTAGCACATCTTTTTTGGCCAGTATGTGAGTTATGTGATGCTTAGTTTGTGCAATTCTTTAATATTTTTTACTGAGGAAACAGATGGGTGTGTATAGGAGGAGAACGACAACACCAAAAAGGAAGATTTCTCTAAAATGTTAAGTGTTTGATTACCGATGTTTCTTGCTTTTTCAATGTTTTTACAGATGGTTTTTGTGTGGAATTTATACGCTGCTGCTATTTAAAAAGTGGCTGTTACATTTTGTGCATTAGCTTCACAAAAACAATTGTTAGCAGCTAATTTGCGAATGCTCTGCAAAGTCACCAAGTTCGTGACTTTTCAGTGCAGGTGCAGATAATCTTAAAGTATGCATATATAAAAAAAAGTTCAGCACTTTGTTTTTAACTTTGAAACTTAATTTTGCTTTAAGTTTGACACAATGATTTCAAAATCTCCTGCGAGTTTCCTTTAAATTAATTGTGTTTGTATTATTGGCCAGATTAATTTACAAATAATTGTTTAATGTCTGTATAAATGCACTGCATTCTACATATGGGAAGAAGTAATAATTTTGTTTAAACATTATTGAATTTGTCTTGCTTTAGATTCGATGCTCTTGTCCAGAGGTTTGAAACTCCTGATTCTAGGAATAGATGGGATTCCCCACTTTTTATAGTCCATAAAAATGAAGAACTGCCTTTAAGTGATATAGAAAATGCATTATTTGCACGAAAAGCATTGTCACGAAATTTATCAACTCAGTGTGTAAGTTTTATTTAATATTTTAATGCTAGTAGATGATTCTATTTTTATATGGGAAGGGGCGGGAAATAAAAATAAATAAGTAAATAAATGAATAAAAGGTTTGAGAGCTCCTTCTCTCTTCTTAACAGTTAATTTGCATGCATAAGTTTTTTTTTATATTTAGATCTCAAATTACCTTGTGTACAATGAAAGCAGCCTCAATGCAACTAATGGTATTATAAAAATCTATGAATTGAAAATGCAGTGTGAAATTTTTCTGAGAAATGCATTCCTCCCAGAATTAGTTTAAGTAGAAGGTTTCTTCCAACAACTTCAGAGAGAATACTGTGTTTAGCAACCTCTTCCATATGTATATCTGCAATATTTTATAACAGCATGAGAAATAATTGGAAGCTACCAAAAGAAGGTTCTGCATCTGAACAGTACACTTCTAGATGGAATATATTTCTTGAAGAGGTTTCTTATAACATTTTGTGTATATAGGTCTGATAAGAGTGTAATTATGAGCAGCAAGGATATGCAATAAAAAACAACATGCGATTATTAAAAAACGAAACATCATTGGTATCGTCATTACTTTTTTAGGATCTGTTTCAAATTAGCATTTCTAGCAAGAACAGCTTTTAAATGAGAATATTAAGTTTTTTTGCACCAAGCGTTCGATATGGAAAGAAATTTCTTCTATAAATTAACTAACTATGATAAATTCAATATTAAATTGTATCAGTTTGAGATATTATTTAATGTCAAATTGCATCATTCATTAAAAAATTCTTCTTTTGTAATTTTAAAATTTACCACCTTTTGTTGCTAAACATTTTTTATTCTGAATTTAATAATCTTAATAAGCTGCTGTAAATTTTGGAAGCCTGCAGATAGTCTTAATTGTTTGGAATAAATTGATTTCTTTAACATCAAATGTGTCTGCTGTAGTAAGCTGTAGAATTTTAATGCTATTACTGTGCTACTGCTATCGCAGAAACTCAATTTTGTCATCTAGTTTTCAATTTAATTTACTTAAAATACTATTTATAATCATCTGGTTTTCAATTTACTTAAAATACTATTTATAATCATCTAGTTTTTAATTTATGTAAAATACTATTTATAATGTATGTAAAATGTAATCTTTAAAAAAAGTTATATTATTACTTTTTTCTAATTTTATACAAAGAAAAGCATTCTGCACTATGCAGCAAGGTCTAAGTTTACAAGGTATTGCATTTCTCATGTTTTCAATGTATCAGTAATTCTTACGTGCAATGTTGTAATTAATCATTGAAAATATTTTTCAAGGTTCAATGTAAGGGGAAAAAATCTAAATATAGCATGTATTTTAATTTAACTAAAAAAAAAAAAGTATTTTTTCTTCTTTTTAAGCACAGAAGACAAGAGATCATACGCTATATAATATTTAGAAAAAAGCTTCTTCTTGGAGTACTTTTAAAATAATTTTCTCTTACATTTATATTTGTATGTTAATAAAGGTGACGTAACTTGTATTTTAAAAATTTCATTCTCTCCTAGCAACCATTAGAATCAACAAATTTTTTATATGATCTGGATAAAAATACAACAAGTATAGTAAAAGCAATTCTTGAAGCTCAAAAGATGCATGGGGCAGGAGATATTGTTGTACCAGGAACAAAACAAAAGGTAACTTTTGAAAATATTTACAGCTTCATTTTCTAAATTAGAATGTGAATAATGTATAATTTGTTATAACTAATTGTTCTTTATTTCTGTATACTTAATTACTAGTTTTTTTAAAGAAATAATTTGCTTTTTAGATTTTAATTTCTTAATCATTAGATATCATGAACTCTGTACATCATGGCTAGTACACATTAATTTCATGTCTGTTATATTTTATTTTTTCTACTTTTATAAATATTTTAGATAGTATTGTTTCATTCTTTCTCCCTCAGCTGTATTTTAGAGTAAGACATTGGGAATTGTGAAAATTTTATTTTACTTTTTGATTTTCATTAATTCATAACCATAGTTACTACATCCACCAACTATGTAACATAATAAATTTACAATATAACTATCTATATTTCTTTTTTTAAACTATCTCATCATCACCACCTTTCAAAAATTCCTTGATTATTACAAACTCCAATTTGTATAATACATTCTTAATATATGCACTTCAGAACTTTGAATATATTCTAAATATTACCCGTTCAAATTCTGAAACACTAATGCTTTTTGTTGTTCTTTCAATTTTTACACATATACCTTATTCTTTAACTGTCTCTGCCATATCAGAAATATTTAACTGACCATTAGCAAAATTTGCTGTTCTTCAAATTCCTCCGCTTTTATGTTTATTATTGAATTACGAAAGATTTAGCTTTTCTGTCTGAAATTTAATCATTGGAAGCATTTGAAACTATTATCCAAACTATCTTGTTAGCTATAAGAGAAAATCTTTGCCATTTGTGCCATTAAGTCTTAAGACTGTTTTATTTATTCTGCTTCTTAAGCATTTTATGTTCACATAAAAATTCAAGGCATCTAAGGAACTGGTGCTAAAATTTTAATAATATTTAATGTCACAATTAGTTAAACTCTTTTTGGTCAAAAGTATTGACCATACTAACCAAATAAAAAATTTTTTAAATGAAATATTTTTAGTTTATTTTTATTATAAAACCTTATTTACACTAGTGGGAAAATTAAAGGAACACTCATAGAAAAGCATTTTTTGTCAGTTCTATTTAGTAAAGGTCCAAGGAAATGTAGTTGGTTGGTAGTTCAGGGTTAACACTATCACACAGTTCACCACCTTTGCTACACAGAAAAACCATGATTTATACCATGCTAACTTGGGCTGCTTGACACACCGAGGTGCATAGTGAAGAGATTACCATGAATAGAGCTGAGTTTTTTATTTTACTGATGAATCGTGTTTTTGTTTGGACAGTGATTCCAGACTTGTTGCAATTTGAAGGAAGCAAAACACATGTAATATATACAAAGACATGGATTCATGGTATAGGTGGGCATCATTTTGAATGGTTGTGCTGACTTGAATATTTTTACCAGTGCTAGTTATGAATAGTTACCAGTGAAGTTATGAATGCTGCAATATATAGAGATGATGTTGGCCATAAGATGAGGTTCTTGATCTATATGTAAAGTTTAAGGGTGCAATTGGTAATAATTTCCTTTAAATGGACAATAAAACTTCTCCCTATTGCAATACATTAGAGACTAATTATCTTAACAGCAAAGGAATGCAGCGGATGATATTGCTCAAATATTCTCAGATGTAAATCTCATAGAATATGTGTAGCAAGCTCTAGGATGCCGACTTACATCACTGCAATTTCTACGAACACTCTCCTGGTGCTTCAATGAACTATTCATCATGAATCACTTTGTTACTGAATGAAATCCTATACAATCTGATACAGAACATGGAAAACTGTTGTAAAGCTTTCATTTCATTCAAGGATGACATCCCAGCATATTAAATTTTCTATGCATCTAAAAAATTATACACCAACATTTCTTTATTCCACTTTATATCACATTTCCTATGTTCTTATTAATTTTTTTAAAGAAATAGGTAATTTTGCATTTTGAGGCTATGTCAGGCATAACAAAATAAAAATCTTGTGCAAGTTCCATGTTGGCAACTGCAAAATCATTGAAATTACATTTCTTGCTTGTTTAATATTTCCTCTTGAAAGATTGTCCATTATCTTAAATAATTACTCTTAACAGTTTTCTACTTTTAAGTTCATTTCAGGTTATTCATCCCTGATGAGTTTTTCTTTCTTTTCTTAAAAGTTTATTATATAGTTATATAAGTATCTTACTGTCTTAGAGATTTGATTTTGGAACTGAGTAAGGGTGAATAAAATGTAAAGATGTGCCCATAAGTTATGCTGTTAAGTTTCTTCAGATTTGAATTATCATACTTTTGTCTATGTATAGCTTACTTTAAAAATAATGTGCAAGTTGTAAAAGTTCATGCTTCTTTAATTCATATTTTTGACTTATAGTACCATTGATTCTTTTATTTTGCAAGTATATTAAAAATACATATGAAATATTTTATGCAGGTCTCAGTTATAAATCCATTGACAACTGGTGAATTGACAAGAATTCGCCGCCAGTTTATATCTTACACTAAAAGTCATCCAGTAAAAGACAGCAGCAGAATTCCAGATATGTTTGTACAATATATCAATAAAAGTATCCAAACTTAAAATTGTTCTTTTGTTAGACTACGTATTCAAGAATTCTATTTTTAAATTATATATATATATTTTTAATATTTGGTGTTCCTGTTAAAACTTGCTTGTTGCTATAGTATATAAATAATTCTATTTTTACTAATACCATACAAATGTCTTTAAATATATTAAGTACTTTTTGACTAGAATTATTAATAGAATTCCTGTGAATAAAAACAATAACGAAAGTCATCAGCAATTACAAAACTTAAGAGTCTATATGCAAAGCTTTCTTATAGTAAATTTGCATGGAATCTGAAACAGAATTTCATAAGACCATTAATGCTTCATACAGTTAATATGATGCATCATAAGACCTCCCAATACTTCATATATATAATGACATTTTAAGATGGCATATTTGCCATATTTTATATTTATCTAAGCTTGTATTCTGTGATTAGCAGCAGCTTGTATAAAAGTATCAAACATTCTTCATGTTGTTCAACAAGGTATATATATATATATCAAAACGTTATGACCACCTATTCAGTAACACATTGCGCAGCCTTTGACCTGTAAAACAGCTGCAACTAGCCTTGGCATGTATAACACAAGTTCTTGGTAGATGACTGGAGTCTTGTACCAATGTCAAAGCAGCATGCAAAGTTGAGATATCCAGACATGGTTGTGTTTGAGCTCTTAGCTGCTGCTTCATGATGTCCCAAATGTGCTCTATCAGGTTAAGATCCGGCGAGTTAGGTGGTCAGGATATTAATTGGAATTCATCCTTATGCTTCTTGAACTACTCCAACACAATTTGAGTCTTGTGACATGGAGAATTGTCCTGCTGGAAGATTCCATTTCCAGTTGGGAAGACAGATGACATGTATGGGTACAAATGATCTGCAGTTATATTCAGACAACGTGCAGCTTTTGTGGTCTATTCTACCACGGTCCCAAAGCCACCCACGAGAACATTCCCCAAAGCATAATACTGCCACCACCAGCCTGTGTATGACCTGCTGTACAGGTGGGAGCAACTGTCCACTTGGAAGACGGCATACCCTGATATTACCATTGACGTGATGAATGAGAAATTGTGATTCATCTGACAGGCAACTGTCTTTCACTTATTGAGCCTCGATGATAATGACACCTGTCAATAGAGGCACACAAGTGGGACGTCTGTTGTGCAGTCCAATATCCATCAGTGTCTGTTGAACTGTGTGTTCTGAAACACACTGTATTGGGCTGTCAGCTGAGCCACTGTCTGGTGCCAGTTTTGCTGTACCGAGAGGAACAATCTCCGAGTCCTTTTTCTTTGATGACATGTGGACATCCAACAGCTTGGTGTCTACTGCTGGTTTCACTCATTTATCCGTTTTGCATAAATACTAACAATGGCAAACTGTAAACAACTTACCATTCATGCAGTTTCAGAGATACTTGTCTGAGTTTTCGGGCCATTATAATCAGCCATTTATCAAATTTCTTTAGATCAGCACCTTTCCCACCATTTACAAAAGTGCAAGAATGATTCTTTACTTTCGCCAGCAGCAGTTAAATACAACTCCCACTTAATCGCTTGCCCTCTACGTCATACAGACGAGTTCATTGAAAAATGTGGGGATGGCTGTAATGTTTTGGCTCATCAATAGAGGAGAATCTTTCTGGTCTTTCTAGTTTGGAGTATAATATAGAATTCAAAATGCAAAACCAACATGCTTCTATAGAAATGGTTGCTAAACCTTATATGTCTGCCTAATTCAGTATAATGATATTTCGTAAATTAATTTATTTGAAGTCATTCTGCTTGATTAATTATGGATAATAAACTCAATATTTCAGTTGCAGTTTACTTCTTTCTGAAATGATTTGTATCTTTTGATTCAAAATTATCTTATACTAGCTGTTACCTGGCATTCGTTGTAGTGCTACTTACAGGAAAGAAAGTGTTTGTTTTTTAATTCTGTTTATTGAAATGCTTTTGGATGCACAATACTTTTTTTTTTCAATCAGGTGTGGGCGATTTCACTTTTCTAAACACATAACAACATTCCTGGTGCTTTATTCTTAAATTTGAGAGCTATGCAATACATTATAATTTATCCATCTTTCCGACGACCAGAATGATTGGATGAAGACTGTAATCATAATTAGCATCATAATAGAATGCATAAGATTTAAATCAGCATGCAGTGTTCGTCTATAGCGAGCAGTGCATACTCGAATATTTTCCAATCTTGCTTCCTGTTGCTTGTTTGTTTTATATGAATGGGCTTGAGCAGTATATATTCGAACGTTTTCCAGTCTTGCTTCCCATTGTCAGTTTATTTCTGAAACTTGTGATGCCCCCCTTTTTTTATCGTGCTTAAGGTGCAAATTCAGCAGCCAATTTTCGCTGTAATGGCATAATTGTTTTCACACCAAAAGTACCGCTTTGTGACGACTATTACAAATTCACTTTCAAAAGCAAAGAAAATGCATATGATGCAGTAACACACATGTTGGTGTGTGTGTGTTATTGTGTGAAAAATTAAATATTTTATGCTGAACGATAACACACTTTGAAATATTTTAATTTGGACAGTGCAACACATTTCCCTTAAATAGCCGAGGTTTTTTTTTATCAAATTCGAGACAACATAACTGAATTTTCCCGAGTGGCAGCATAATTTTTTTATATTGCCGAGTATTCCAATTAAATTTGCAATATATATATCTTATGCTTTTGCAGAGTAGCAATGCAAAGCTTTCAGATCGCTGAGTTTTTAATCAAAGTTTATTAAACTCATGTAAAATTTATGTATATTCAATATTTTTTTTTTTTTTTTTTTTT